>CM049845.1:25228918-25630593 GCA_027422415.1 Schizothorax lantsangensis | reverse complement strand
TGACATTCAAGGTGTATATAGTAAATAATTCATAAAACCTTAAGGACTAAAGCATAAACTTTTCATAATCCATTGATCATCATTTAACAACAACATGCAGCTCTGATGGCTCTCGAATGTGATGTTTATGTTTCAGTGAAGCACTATCAATCCAACTGATTAAAAATGATGAGGATTTTCATCCTGACACTGAAAGACAAATAATACATTGTAATTCTTCTTCTTCTTCAAAAAAAAAAAAAAAAAACAGCACATAATTTGTAATGAAACATGGGTCTCATTCACCAATATTTGCATACAAGTTGCATACTTACTGTATGTTTGTAGAAAAAAATCTGAGAGCATATGCTGCAAAATCTTCACGTAAAGCCAAGTGTGCCATTCACAACCAGGATGATACTCATCAAATACCTTTTAAATAGACCTAGACTACATGTGATTGACCATTTTTAGAACCTATGCCACTTTGCAAACCTTTGTTTAAATGATTGTAAAAATATAGTTTGCTAGGAGTCTTTTTTGTATGTGTGGTTTCAGTTGGTTCTAAATGTTATCCTGCAACTTATTAAAATCTTGATTTCTGCATAAAAATGTTTGTACACACAAATGTGTTAACGCAGTTAGTGAATGAGACCCATTGTCACAAGATATAACATTTCACTCACGTTAGCTCATCCATGCTTTGAAAGTTATCAGGACGTTGAACCCAACAGTCTTCAGGAAGAGAATTCTCAGCCAGTAAGGGCCCAGTGACATGTAGTTGATTTTTTCATCTGCAGAATAGAAATGGAATTAGTATGTCTATTGGTTTACCATGGATTTTTTGTGGTACAATCCAGCACTTTTATCCATTTTTTTAAATGTTTAATGTTTTTCAAAAAGCTAGTAGCCTCACAATCTGAAATCTATGGGAGTGTAGTTATTGTCTGACAGTGCTGGAATGAATTCACAGGTAATGTTTGCAGAGCAGACTATAAATCTGCAAATAAAAAAATACAGTAAACACTTACCTGGTTCGAAATTACTGCTTGATCCTTCTCACAGGACTGAAAGTAGAATAAAGAAGATTAATCTAATGCAACCAAATATTTGTGGAATTAATTTGGAAATGTTTTTATTTGCAAGTGATAATTCCTACCGTTTTCCGTGCAGTTATCTCCAGCTTTAAAGGCGAAGCTGCTGTAGTACTTTCAGTTTCATCAATGTATCTATTTTATCCTGGGAATTACAGCTTTGGTTGTGGAGGTCAGCTTGCGACACGGAGTCTACAATGGAATGCTTGGATCTTTTTTTTCTTCTGTAAAATAAAAAGAAGTATTCAAAATACATTGTTTCATAAACAAAAAGTATATGTCTTTAATGCAGACAAAAAATAGCTAATAACATTATGCCATAATGGTAAATAGTTTATGGATTAGAAAGTATAACACCGACAATAAACTTTGATGTAAGTCCAAATAATACTCTGATGATTCAATGCATTTCTTTTGAACCATTTTTTAAGACAGACATTTTCACATTAAAATGCAAAAATCTTATTAATCTCAAATTTAAACTGAAAGATGTCTGAGAATATTATGCCACAAATCAATGAAATCAGTACTTTTAATCAATGTAGTTACACTATTAATAATATGACAAATTCTTACCCTATACATCAAATGTTTCTAGCTCACAGTTAATACTCATCTCCCCCAACAAACTCATTCCCCTTTTTACTACTGTATGTTTTTTTGAGCAAGGCACTAACTTATAATAATATGGAATGTATTGTTACATAGCAATGCAAATTTTCATAAGATTTCATTAGTTTTTCCAATCTCTGGTTTCACTAATGGACACTACATATTTATTAGCTTTCTGTAGTTTGTATTTATGCGACAGTGCTCACAAGTTCAACACAAAGCAACTTAAACATGGAAAAGTTTCTGTATTCAACGTTATTCCAGATTCCTCATGATCTAGTTTAAATAAATTGCAATGCTTTAAGCAATTATGCTGAGAATGAAATAGCTTTTAATTACTGCAACTACATCAATACAATTTGCCTAATGAACAGTTCAAAATAGTTTATTCTACATCTTTTAGCATAGTTACATTAAATCACAATAAAAAAAGATTTTAGACTTAAAACGTTAAATTGCTTCTATGCATTTTGATTACATGTTAATACGATTTATTTGCTGTAATGGGTAATGATTACAATTACTAGTCCCAGTGTTTATTATTAGAATCTGCTGACATGTCAGAATGCGTTTAAATTAAACACAAATCAATGTCATTTAAACGTAGCACTTGTTTATATTAGTAAATCCATGTCAATAAATCTGTATACATATCTATGAATCTATGCTATGCACAAAATTATACATTCGTTTGGATATAGCACTGTAAATTAAATTATAAAAATGATTAGTTTAATTTTACGAAAAATATATACTATCGATATAATAACACAGATTCTTACCTATCTGTTGCTACTTTCTTAGGTGCACAGATAAGTGCGTCCCTTTCCCAAATATGATTTTGTTAGCATTGTTAGTCACACAGTGATTAGCACATATAATAATACTCTACCAGTATATGGCCAATATTACACATGCTCAGTATCCCGTACAATAGTTATTTAGACACTTTTCTGACCTTAGCCATTTCCAAATGAATAACTGAATTTAAGCAAAATGCTTTAGAGTGACTACCAAAGGTTACTTGGTAAAATACATTCAAAAAATGCTTGATTTTTTTAACAAGTATTTGTTTCTCAGATTATTTTTTAAATATTTTTTAGGAGTGGCCTTACAAATTTTGGTAGAATATGAATTCATGATTAAACAAAATAAACTTCCTAATCAATCTAGAGTTCGACTAAAATGAATTATTCTCTTACTTGATTGTACTGTTAATTTTGTCCCTCCTCCAAAGATAATTGTAACACTAGAAGTCACACAGACTGATATAGCAGTACAAGAAACATGCATTTGGATGGTATCTATATATAATGATTAGAATAGATAAAACGTATAAGTAATTGTACATTAAATTGTATTTGTCAGCAAGAGTCAGCCTTGCACATCATAAGATATGGACTTATTTTGACAGTTATTATTGAATTAAAGATTCTTATTACTATCATTTTGCTGACAGAAGTCAACAGAAATTTCCCAGCTGTTTCTATGTTTTTATATAAAATATAAGCCTTGTGTTATTTGGGTATAAAATTTGATGTTAAAATCTTTAAATAATTATTACGTTTATTTGGACTTCTGTGTAACAAAGTTAGACACTCCTAGTTCTGTTTAAAGCTAGGGTAGTCTTTATTCAATGACTTGATTTCCTTATTTAATTGTTTTTATTTGATTTTCAGATGAATTATTTCTAAACGCAATTAAGATTTTACTTACTTTTCTGTACGAACAAATGAGTTCCCTTCGCAAATAAAATTTTGCCAGAGTTGTCATTCACACAGTGACTGTCAGTGTTATAAATACTTTGGGTCAAAACTTTTCATTTTGATGTTAGAGACACTCAACAATGCAGTTCAAATATTTGTGTCAATTTAATAATCGTATAGATTTAAAAACGATATATATTACATTAAATAAAAAGAGTGAAAATCTCTTCTGAAAAACAGAAGACTATACTTGTCCTATCAGTGGATTAGTGAAAAGATATATAATATCAATTACAGAACTGTAATATAAATTAGAGTAAACTTAAAACAAATTAAATTATAACTTACTCGATAACACAATGAGCTGAGTCCCCTGGCCAAATATTAGTTTGTATGTATTTTGAGTCACACAGTTACAAACCGCAATACAGAAATACAAAGGACACTGACAGGTCCTCTGACAGGTATAAATGACACGAGTTTGGCAAATTCTATTAATAATTAGATTAATCACTCAAGTCTGTGACATTATCTGTGACAATGAGTTGTTTCGTTTGAAATTTGGTGGTACTGAAAATGTTATAGTAAAAGACACTACCCATGTTTCTAAAATTAGATATCAAATTTTATGAAAATTATATGCTTTTCTTATTGTACTCACTTGGTTGGACATACAGTTGTGTCCCCTTCCCAAATATTATTTTTCCAGTATTTGTATTCACACAGTGGTTCATAGTGGAATAATAACTTCCATGAGTACCAGGGACCATGTTAGATTTAACATATAATGATTTAAATCATTTAAATACGATAGATTTAAATGCAATGATTAATTATTGTTATAACGATTTTTTTCTATATTAAAGGCATTTATCATGGGAAAAAGAATATGGACAGGTAGCAACAAGTGCATATAAATGTAAATTAAAGTACTTTAGATACACTGACACTTCTGTCGCAACATTTTTGTCAGCAGCCATCTTGTATATATTGAACAACTAAAGATTAAGATGAAACAACTTACTGGAATTTATTATTGTTTTGGTGCCTGCTCCAAATATGAGTTTGCTGTTGAACCCAGTATTCACACAATGGTTTTGTTTGGCACTTTATCCTTCATACTCTAGGCCTTTATATTTGTGAGTTTAGTTACCCCAAAGTCCAAAATCACTGAACAGAATTTGTACATGATAAGATAGTTTGCATGATAAATCTATGTTTTGTGTTTTGTTTTCATTGTGAAAAAATGAACACTCCCCTTATATAATCAATGATTACAATATAATCATAGTCACAGTTGGTTGATGAAATGATGGGTTTAATCGCAGAATAAATTAAAATACTGATATTAAAATACAACTTACTGATTTGTACAATAAGTTTTGTCCCCATGCCAAAGAAAATTTTACGTCCAGTATTCACACAGCCATTGGCCATATACTAAAAACTAGCAATACCCTGATAACAAACGCATTACAAGCAATTCTCTCAGAATCCATCTAAAATAAGATGCAGTGTCAAAACTTTAAAGAAGAAATAACATGTTAATCTATTTTCATCAAAGATTAGGGCTTAGAATTAAAAGTTTTAACTCTTATGATTCTAAAACAAAACAGTAGTTGTTGTTCTGATGATCATCATAAAAAGTGCATATTTTAAAATAATGTTTTAAAGTAATATTTGTGAGAACCGAGAACTTACTTGAAAACACAGTTAGCTTAGTGCCTTTTCCAAAAGTAATTTTGTATCCACCTTGAGTCACACAACTGTTGACCATGTTCACATAACTGCGACTGAACATATAATCATTCTAGATAATGTATTTTTGTTCATTTTACACACAGTCTAAGCAATTCTTTCTTACTTTAAAAAAATCTTCTTTTTACACGGTCTGATTTGATTTTTAAAAATTATAATAGTAATAAATCCTTCTTTTATGCCAAAAATCATTAGGATATTAAGTAAAGATCATGTTCCATGAAGATATTTTGTAAATTTCTTACCGTAAATATATCAAAACTTCATTTTTGATTAGTAATATGCATTGCTAAGAACTTAATTTGGACAACTTTAAAGGCGATTTTCTCAATATTTAGATTTTTTTGCACCCTCAGATTCCAGATTTTCAAATAGTTATATCTTGGCCAAATATTGTCCTATCCTAACAATCCAAACCATCAATGGAAAGCTTATTTATTCAGCTTTCAGATTATGTATAAATCTCAATTTCGAAAAATTGATACTTAAGACTGGTTTTGTGGTCCAGGGTCACATATTATACTGTATACTGCTTACATTGTAAGTTTTTCAATGCAGCAGTTGAATAAAATATTTTAAGTAAAATAAATGAGTGATTAAGTATTAACATTTTAAAGATAAAACTTACTTGCTTGTACTATAAGTTTGGTTCCCTCGCCAAAGACAATCTTAAACTTGGTTATTCACACAGCTATTGACTCTGTACCAATACCAACAACATCCTACCAGTGTGTACATGGATTGTCCGTCTTTCAGTCTTCTAAAAAAGAACTAAAACATGACAATTTTAAACTTGTCATGAATGCAAAATGTTTTACTATTATCATGAACCCAAGAACTAAATTTGCTCAGCAGTTTGTCTGCATTCTGCAAATGGTATTAATGATGCAATCAGTCAACTAAACTTAACAAATTAAGTTTAAAAGTATTAAATACCTTTGAACTAACAACACATTACAAGTATTGTAACATATTTTGTTACAGGATACATACTAAAAGTATCGCTCTCTGAATGCTGGCAAAAAGATGTTCATACTGTCCTGTCATTATTTTGTGATAGCTGACAATTACAGCTCATTTCAAAAGCCAAGTGAATAAAATATCACATTAATTTAACAATACGTATTTCAAGTCATGTCTAATATTATACTTTTCAAGTAAGTTACTTTCTATAATATAACATCTTAAATATCTAAACTACCAAAGCTACACCAGCCATTACATTCCCAATAAACCTAAAGAATATGGTCCTATGGTCATTTGAAAAAGCAATAAACTCACTTGAAGTAACTGTTAGTTTGGTGCCTGTCCCAAATATGATCTTGGTGCCCCCAGGATTCACACATCAGTAAAGCACAGTACATTTATTCTAAGAACTCTAACTCTAGCCAATATGAACCCATGAACAGTAGGGTTCAATATTGAAATATTAATTCAATATTAAAATATTACTATTTTTTAAAACACAGACTTGAGTTTTAAGCAAACTTTATGAAGTTCTACTGAGTTGAATTATTTGATATTGTGTTGACAGCATGGTTTTGGTTATTGTTGTGTTTGTTTGTTTTTGCATGAGCAAAATGACAAAGCATAAGTTGTGCTCACCAGTATATCATCAGAAACGCTTCTACATTACATTATTAGCTAAATATTGGATATTGCAACTTACTTGACTGTATAATGAGTTTGGTTCCTTTGCCAAATGATATTCTAATTTGGTCATTCACACAGTCATTCACCATGTGTAAAAAAGTATTGACATCCTGATAGCACTGAACAGCATTGAGAAGCATTTTACAACACTGGAATGAAGGGTCACTTTAAAATCTAAATAATTGCTTGTTTATATTTTAAAACAATATTTAGGGTATTTTTACTATCACAAAATGTATTTTGATGACAGAAGTGGTGCCAAAGTCACCTATAAGTTAAAACTGTCACATAGACTGGACATCTTGCCATGATGGATTTTAAAGTGATCTTTTAAAGGGCCATATTAACTGTGTACAACTATTATGTTTTAGATTACTAATATCACATTTCTTTTGGTCAGTTTATCAATTTAGTACAATCAAAACATTTTTCCTGTTTCATTAAATGTCCTAGGAATATTAAGTCTATAACACCCATTTAAGAATGGCATCAAATTCCCATGAAAGCATGTAATTTAATGTAAGCGTGTAAATTTTACATTGTTTTAATAATATAGAATCAGGAAAACAAGCTTGATCTACACTTACTTGAAAGCACAGTGAGTTGAGTGCCTTTCCCAAAGATAATTTTGTTTATCCCTTGAGTCACACAATGGTTGATGTGACCACATAAACACACTCTCCTCACATTGAAGCCCAGCTTTAAGGACTGTTATTTATTCATTCATTGACTATGAATACTTTATTTGGGATCTGTTTCAGTATCAAATAGTTAGCTATTTTTAAAAATAGATTTATAAAGATGGTGATAGTTTTAGTGCATTTATCTGAAGTTAGCAGTTCATTGAGGGAGTTGTTGGCAATGATGTTTTAATTAATAGTTATTTAAAGGTCATATATAAAAGTTCTTATTTTTCAGGTGAAACAAACATTTTATCTACAGTATATCAAAATTAGGTACAAAACCATTTTGCATCACTACTAGATATCAAGTACTTGATTGGTTTGATAAAAGTATCAGAATTGCCAAACTTTTCTACATTTTTAAATTTTTGCACCTTTCTATCTTAGTTTACTGTAAGTGGCAGCAAACTTACTTGAATCAACTGTTAGTCTGGTGCCTTTTCCAAATAAGATCTTGTCATAGCCCGTATTCACACATTAGTACAGCATGGTACATTTACCCAGAATACAACTTTAGCCAACCTCTTGTTTGGTGTATGACATCTTTCATAGTGTATTTTAAGCATGATTGTACAAGATTAAATTTTGAATATGGTTTATTATAAACAGTAGTTGAAGAACATTATAGGTATAAGTATTCACGGCCAAATCTTTTCATCCAACAATAAAGATAACAATTACACTTTTTAAGGTAATGAACGTAAGTAACTCTTTGGTACTATATAAACTACTTCATATTTGGAGAAAATGAAAGGGATAAGACTTCATAGCCAAATAAATGTATCCAACAATACAGATAATGTATACTACATTATTGACTGTGATGAACTTCACTAGCTTTTTTTTATCCAGCTAAACTGCATAAAATTAAGTAATTAACTGTACGATTTGGTAAAATGTTAACTTACTTGATTGTACTATGACTTTGGTCCCCTTACCAAAGAAAAACTTAAATCCATCATTCACACAGCCATTTACCAAACACCCAAAACTAGTAGCAGTCTGGTAACACTCAAAGAATTGTATACATCTTAAACTTTATACCATATTATACTGTGGCTGGTATGACCTTTACATTTTTAAAATGTATAGTATACTTTTCAAATATATATGTGAAACCACTAAACTGTTGAATTTTTGAATACTTTGAATACTACTTTGATTTATGCAAATACTGATTATGGATTTTTATGCTTGTGTATGACTAACCTTTATCTTCATCTTAGTTTACGTTTAAAAGAAATAGTTTAAGGATTACACTTTTTATTATACTAAAAAAAATTTAATGGTGAAATATCTTACTTGAAGTAACAATGAGACTGGTGCCAGTTCCGAATATGATCTTGTTGCCTGCTCCATTCACACATCAGTATAGTACGGTACATTTACCCTCAGTACATGTTTGGCCAGTAAGGTCCCATCAGTTCATTATATTTCATTACTTGTTTGATGAATTTGGAACATTTTGCAAGATAGAAAAGAATGGTGCAAGTGATTAAGATAATGATAAGCAATAACTTATAATAAAAACTATTAATCATTAACAAATGTATTTTTGTGAACTCTAAAGAATTTCTGATCTTTGTCAATATCACAAATACATTTTTATGTGTGATGAATGATTCCATTCAATTTTAAACAAGTGAAAACATGTAAATATCACAACACAGGTTTTTATCTTTTTTGGACATCAGTATGATCAGACATCTAGGTTAGTATTTTTTAATGTTGACTCAGAAATGCATTACTTACTAGTCTGAACAACAAGTTTGGTTCCTTTGGCGAAGATAATCTTCACATTCACACACTCTTGGAGCATGTGCCAAAAACTAATGCCTTCCAGTTATTTCACATACTGTATGGAACTATAGAGTTAAATCTAGCTAATTAATTCACTAATGACATCTGCGCTATTTCAATATAAGCATTTATATAAAGCTAGATTATGATCAGTACTAATTTCAAACTGACTTGTTTCAAATGTTAGTTTAGTTCCATCTCTAAACACACTTTTCATTGTGTAGATGTCACACTGATCCTACTGTTTCATAAATGCATTTAATCATAATGAACATATTGATAAAGTGCTTATGAAAGTGTCCGGGTAATGCCAAGATGAGGTTTAAATAAAGTTATTCTAAAGCTAATTTAGTCGTGATAGTTGTGATTTAAGTGTAAGATTTAATTTGAATACATTTGACATACAGTATATTTCAGTATAACATTAACACCAACAGTGACATTGATAATATAAGCTTACTCTTACTTGTTTGTGTTATTAGTCTTGTCCCACTCCCAAATATAATCTTGTTGCCAGCATTCACACAAGTGCTGACTCCATCACAAAAACCTCATTGCCTAATTGACCTCATCTAATTGTGACATACTTAATATAAAAAATTAAGCATTTAAGCATTTATATGGTTTTGATGGATAGAGAGAAGGGGTTTAATTATATTTCAATGATGGAAATGGTTTGCTTTTAGAAGGATGTCAAATTGTTTACAAATGAAATAAGACAATCAAAATATGTAGATAAAAACTGCAATGAGTAAACTGTTCAACAACGATTACAAAACATCAATATAACATCAAATACTTCTGCATTTGTTAGTTTTGATATTCAGTATTTATCTTTTGTACTTTAAAGGTTTTTATTGATTTAGAAATGCAAACTTACTTGTTTCTACAGTGAGTTTTGTCCCCGTCCCAAAGAATATCTTTTGAGTATTAGTCACACATATGTTGGATCCATAACAAAAACCATCTTGCCTTGTTTGTAGTGTGGTGAGTTTTAAGTTTGTTTGTTAAATAAATGTAAGTACTTTAACAACCTTTGTTGCTTTTTGTTGTTTTGTCTCACTTATTTCAAACTGACAATGTTTTATATATGCAAATAATTATAATGAACATATTGATAAAGTGTCAGGGTATTGCCAAGATGAAGTTTAGATGAGGATTAAACAAAGCTATTGTGTAAAGCTAATTGAGTAGCAATAATTGTGATTTAAGTGTAAGGTTCATATTCTTACACTATAGCAATGCTACTTTAAAAAGTTCAACAATACACACACTTAAGGTTTCACTAAAGTATATGAACAATGCTGAGTTTTCAATTGCATTTCAGTAATGGAAACCATTTGTTTTAGAAGGATGTCAAATTGTTTACAATTTAAACAAGATTTAATCAAAATATTATCCTGTGATTAATGTGAAACTATACAGCACTTATTACAGAACATTGAGTATAACATCAAGCACTTTTGCATTTGTCAATTTTTATATTCAGTGTTTTTTCTTTTTTTTACTTTTAAAAGCTCTTTATTGATTTAGAAGTGCAAACTTACTTGTTTCTACAGTGAGTTTTGTCCCCGTCCCAAAGATTATCTTTCGAGCATCAGACACACATATGTTGGATCAATAACAAAAACCATCTATCCTTGTTTGTAGTGAGGTGAGTTTTAAGTTTGTTTATATTTTCTGAATTAAATTAATGTAAGTACTTTAACAATCTTTCGTTGCTTTTGTTGTTGTTTAACTAATTTTAAACTGACTTGCTTCAAATGTCAATTTAGTTCCTTTTCTAAACACACTGTTTCATTTTATGTATTTAATTAAAATGAACATACTGATTTAACAATGCAAACTTACTTGTTTCTACAGTGAGTTTTGTCCCCGTCCCAAAGATTATCTTTTCATTATTAGTCACACATGTGCTGAGTCCATAACAAAAACTATCTAGCATTGTTTGTAGTGAGGTGAGTTTTAACATATTTTTTATTTTATGAAATAAATGCAAGTACTTTAACAACCTATGTTAGATGTAATTACACTGGCGTTTTTATTTTTGTTTTGCAATGATATTTCACTTTTAAAAGAGTTTTCTGCTAAACAGTGACTATTTGGTACTATTTGGACTATTTAATATTTGGAGAAAATGAAAGGAATATGACTTCATAGCCAAATATAATGAATATTATACTATTATATTACTATTGTTGTGATGAACATTAATATAATTTTTTTTATTCTGCCAAACTGCATAAAGTTATTAACTGTATGATTTGGTAAAATGTTAACTTACTTGATTGTACTATGACTTTGGTCCCCTTACCAAAGAAAAACTTATATCCAGCATTCACACAGCCATTTACCAAACACCCAAAACTAGTGGCAGTCTGGTGACACTCAAAGAATTATATACATCTTTTATAATAGTATGCAATATATTAACATTATTACTGTGGCTGGTTATGACCTTTATATTTGTACAATTTATAGTATACTTTTCAAATATGTATACTTAAGTGAAAGTCACCATAAACTGTTGAATTATTGAATACTTTGAATATCATTTTGATTTAGGCAAATATTGATTATGGATTTTTGTGTTTGTGTATGATGAACCTCTCTCTTTATTTATTTATTTTTTTAGGTTTACAATAAATATTTTAAGGATCAGAGTTTTTATTATACTAAACTTTTTTTTTTTAAAGATGAAATAAAATATCTTACTTGAAGTAACAATGAGACTGGTGCCAGTTCCAAATATGATCTTGTTGTCACCTCTATTCACACATCAGTATAGTACGGTACATTTACCCTCAGTACATGTTTGGCCAGTAAGATCCCATCATTACTTTATTTTTAGATAATACTTGTTTGATTAGTTTGGAACATTTTTGTAAGATAAAAAAGAATAACGTAAGTGATTAAGATAATGCTAAGCAATAACTTATCATTAGCAAATGTATTTTTATGAACTTGAAAGAATTCCTGATCTTTGTCAATATCACAAATACTTTTTTCTTTAAGTTTGGTGAATGATTCCATTCAATTTTATATTAAAACACAGATTTGATCTTTTTGACATCAGTATGATCAGACATCTAGGAGGTTAGTATATGTAAATGTTGACTTTGTTAGAAATGTATTACTTACTTGTTTGAACAATAAGTTTGGTTCCTTTGCCAAAGATAATCTTATTCACATTCACACACTTTTGGAGCATGTGCCAAAAACTAATGCCTTCCAGCTATTTCACATACTGTATGGAGTTATAGGCTATCATCTCTACAGAGTACAGTATAGCAAGTCAAATCCAGTCAAATTAATTCATTAATAACATTGCACTATTTCAATATAAGCATTTATATAAAGCTAGATTATGATCAGTACTAATTTCAAACTGACTGTCAATTAAATTTTTCTCTAAACAGATTTTCATACGTCACACTGTTCCTTCTGTTTCATATACACATTTAATTATAATGAACATATTGATAAAGTGCTTATGAAAGTGTCAGGGTGATGCCAAGATGAAGTTTTGATGAGAATTAGATAAAGTTTTTGTGTCAAGTTAATTTAGTTATGGTAGTCGTGATTTCAAACGTAAGATTTAAATTCAGTACATTTGGAATATAATTCAAATATAACATTAGCAATGACATTGATAATATAAGCTTACTTGTTTGTGTTATTAGTCTTGTCCCACTCCCAAATATAATCTTGTTGGCAGCATTCACACAAGTGCTGACTCCATCACAAAAACCTCACTGTCTAATTAACCATCTAATTGTGGCATACATAGCATTACAAATATAAAGTGCTAAATATTGTTTCATGCATTGCATTGTATGTTAGGGTTATGTATTACATGTAAGAAAGAAATATTTTAAGCATTTGTATAATTTTGTAGTCAGTTTATAATAATAGCGTCCAGAAGAAACAAATTAAGGTAAGACTATAAAACTCACTTGTTTGTACGACAAGATTGGTCTCCTTTCCAAAGAACATTTGGTTCCCAACATTCACACAGCCATCTACCATGAACTAAAAACTTCACAGTTCTTACACTACAAGTCCAGTACACACACTTAAGATTTCACTTAGTATATGTCCATATAGGACAAAGAAACCCTTGTTGAGTGTTTAATTATATTTCAATAATGGAAATCAGTTGTTTTTAGAAGGATGTCAAACTGTTTACAATTTAAACGATTTAATCAAATTATCCCGTGATTAAACTGCAACGTGAAACTATATAGCACTTTTTAAAAAACATTGAGTATAACATCAAGCACTTTTGCATGTGTCAATTTTTATATAAATATATATATATATATTTTTACTTTAACAGCTTATTGATTTAGAAATGCAAACTTACTTGTTTCTACAGTGAGTTTTGTCCCCGTCCCAAAGATTATCTTTTGAGTACCAGTCACACATATGTTGGATCCATAACAAAAACCATAGCCTTGTTTGGAGTGTAGTGAGTTTTTAGTTTTGTTTGTTTGTTTGTTTAAATACTTTACAAAATAAATTAAATAAATGCAAATATTTTAACAATATTTTGTTGCTTTTGTTGTTGTTTTGTCTAATCAAGTTCAAACTGACTTGCTTCAAATGTCAATTTAGTTCCTTTTCTAAACACACTGTTTCATATATCCAATTAATTATAACGAACATACTGATAAAGTGCTTATTGATTTAGAAATGCAAACTTACTTGTTTCTACAGTGAGTTTTGTCCCCGTCCCAAATATTATCTTGTCAGCATTAGTCACACACATGTTGGATCCATAACAAAAACCATCTATCCTTGTTTGTAGTGTGATGAGTTTGAAGTATTTTATTATTTTATGAAATAAATGCAAGTACTTTTGCAACCTATGTTAGATGTAATTACATTGCCAATTACATTTTATTACTTTGTTTTACAATAATATTTCACTTTTAAAAAGAGTTTTCTGCTAAACAGTGACTATTTGGTGCATTTTGGACTATTTAATATTAGGAGAAAATAAAAGGAATATGACTTCATAGCCAAATAATTTCATCCAACAATACAGATAATGAATATTATACTATTCATTGCGATGAACTTCAAAAGCATTTTTTTACTCCGTCAAACACTCTTAAAAATAAAGGTGCTTCACAATGCCATAGAAGTACCTTTTTTGTCTTAATGGCTCTATAAAGAACCTTTAAAATCTGAAGAAACTTTCATGTTTCACAAAAGGTACTTTGTGGTGAAAGAAGGTTCTTCAGATTATAAAAAGGTAAGGAAGAGATGGTTCTTTAAAGAACCTTTGACTGAATGGTTCTTTGTGGAACCAAAAATGGTTCTTCTATGGCACCGCAGTGAAGAAGAACCTTTTAAGGACCTTTATTTTTAAGAGTGATTAACTGCATAAAATTAATTAACTGTAAGATTTGGTAAAATGTTAACTTACTTGATTGTACTATGACTTTGGTCCCCTTACCAAAGAAAAACTTATATCCATCATTCACACAGTCATTTACCAAACACCCAAAACTAGTCGCAGTCTGGTAACACTCAAAGAATTGTATTCATCTTTAACATCTTTTATAATAGTATGCAATATATTAACATTATTACTGTGGATGGTATGACCTTTATATTTGTACAATTTATAGTATACTTTTCAAATATATATACTTAAGTGAAATTCACCACCAAACTGTTAAATTATTGAATACTTTGAATATCATTTTGATTCATGCAAATATTGATTATGGATTTTTGTGTTTGTGTATAATGAACCTTTCTCTTTATTTAAAATTTATTTTTAGGTTTAAAAAAATATTTTAAGGATCAGAGTTTTTATTATACTAAACCTTTTTTTTTTTTTTTTTTTTTAAAGATGAAATAAAATCTTACTTGAAGTAACAATGAGACTGGTGCCAGTTCCAAATATGACCTTGTTGTCCGCTCTATTCACACATCAGTATAGTACGGTACATTTACCCTCAGTACATGTTTGGCCAGAAAGATCCCATCAGTTCATTATACTTTATTTTTAGATAATACTTGTTTGATTAGTTTGGAACATTTTGTAAGATAGAAAAGAATAACGTAAGTGATTAAGATAATGCTAAGCAATAACTTAGATAATAACGAATCATTAGCAAATGTATTTTTGTGAACTTTAAAGAATTCCTGATCTTTGTCAATATCACAAATACTTTTTTCTTTAAGTTTGGTGAATGATTCCATTCAATTTCATATCAAAACACAGATTTGATCTTTTTTGACATCAGTATGATCAGACATCTAGGAGGTTAGTATTTGTTAATGTTGATTTTGTTAGAAATGTATTACTTACTTGTTTGAACAATAAGTTTGGTTCCTTTGCCAAAGATAATCTTATTCACATTCACACACTCTTGGAGCATGTGCCAAAAACTAATGTCTTCCTGCTATTTCACATACTGTATGGAGTTATAGGCTATCACCTATAGCAAGTCAAATCAATTCATTAATGACATTGCACTATTTCAATATAAGCATTTATATAAAGCTAGATTATGATCACTACTCATTTCAAACTGACTTGTTTCAAATGTCAATTTAATTTCTTCTCTAAACAGACTTTTCACTGTGTATATGTCACACTGTTCCTTCTGTTTCATATACACATTTAATTATAATGAACATAATGATAAAGTGCTTATGAAAGTGTCAGGGTGATGCCGAAATGAAGTTTTGATGAGAATTAGATAAAGTCTTTGTGTCAAGTTAATTTAGTTATGATAGTTGTGATTTCAATGTAAGATTTAAATTCAGTTCATTTGGAATATATTTCAATATAAAATTAGCAATGATAATATAAGCTTACTTGTTTCTGTTATTAGTCTTGTCCCACTCCCAAATATAATCTTTTTGGCAGCATTCACACAAGTGCTGACTCCATCACAAAAACCTCTTTGTCTAATTAACCTAATTAACCTCATCTAATTGTGACATACTTAACTTTAAAAATATAAAGTGCTAAAACTTGTTTCTTGCATTGCATTGTATGTTAGGGTTATGTATTATATGTAAGAAAGAAATATTTTAAGAATTTGTATGATTTTGCAGTCAGTTTAGACCTAGATTATATTTTGAAGCTACTCATAATAGTGTCCAGAAAAAACAAAACAAGTAAGACTATAAAACTCACTTGTTTGTACGACAAGATTGGTCCCCTTTCCAAAGAACATTTGGTTCCCAACATTCACACAGCCATCTACCATGAACTAAAAACTTCACAGTTCTTACACTATAAGTCCAGTACACACACTTAAGATTTCACTTAGTATATGTCCATATAGGACAAAGAAGCCCTTGTTGAGTGTTTAATTATATTTCAATAATGGAAATCAGTTGTTTTTAGAGGGATGTCAAACTGTTTACAATTTAAACGATTTAATCAAATTATCCCGTGATTCAACTGCAACGTGAAACTATATAACATTATTGAGTATAACATCAAGCACTTTTGCAGTCAGTTTTGATATTCAGTATTTATCTTTTGTACTTTAAAGGCTTTTTGTTCATTTAACAATGCAAACTTACCTGTTTCTACAGTGAGTTTTGTCCCCGTGCCAAAGATTGAAATAAATTGAATTAATGCAAGTACTTTAACAATCTTTTGTTGTTGTTTCGTCTAACCAAATTCAAACTGATTTGTTTCAAATGTCAATTTAGTTCATTTTCTAAACACACTGTTTCATATATGCATTTAATAATAATGAGCATACTGATAAAGTGCTTATTGATTTAGAAATGCAAACTTACTTGTTTCTACAGTGAGTTTTGTCCCCGTCCCAAAGATTATCTTTTGAGCATTAGTCGCACATATGTTGGATCCATAACAAAAACTATCTAGCATTGTTTGTAGTGAGGTGAGTTTTAAGTTTTGTTTGTTTGTTTGTTTAAATATTTTATGAAATAAATTAAATAAATGCAAGTACTTTAACAATATTTTGTTGCTTTTGTTGTTGTTTTGTCTAATCAAGTTCAAACTGACTTGCTTCAAATGTTAATTTAGTTATTTTTCTAAACACACTGTTTCATATATCCAATTATTTATAATGAACATACTGATAAAGTGCTTATTGATTTAGAAATGCAAACTTACTTGTTTCTACAGTGAGTTTTGTCCCTGTCCCAAAGATGACCTTTTTAGTATTAGTCACACATGTGCTGAGTCCATAACAAAAACTATCTAGCATTGTTTGTAGTGAGGTGAGTTTGAAGTAATTTTTTATTTTATGAAATAAATGCAAGTACTTTAGCGACCCATATTAGATATAATTACATTGCCAATTGCATTTTATTACAATGTACAATTACATTGTTTTATTTTTGTTTTGCATTATTATTTCACTTTTAAAAGAGTTTTCTTCTAAACAGTTACTTTTTGATAAAATTTGGACTATTTAATTTTTTTTTTTAAATAATAGGGATAAGCCTCCATAGCCAAATAATTTCATTCAACAATACAGATAATGAATATTACATATTACACTACATTTACAGTGATAAACTTCACTCAATTTTTTTTTTTCATTATTCCGCCAAACTGCATAAAGTTATTAACTGTATGATTTGGAAAAATGTTAACTTACTTGATTGTACTATGACTTTGGTCCCCTTACCAAAGAAAATCTTAAATCCAGCATTCACACAGCCATTTACCAAACACTGAAAACTAGTCGCAGTCTGGTAACACTCAAAGAATTGTATACATCTTAAACAATTTACAAAACACTTTATACCCTATTATAATAGTATGCGGAATATTAACATTATTACTGTGACTGGTATGACCTTTGTATTTGTACAATTTATATTATACTAGTGAATGTTACCACTAAACTGTTGAATTATTGAACATGTGCATTTGCACATGGATTTTTGCTTTTTTAGGATAAACCTTTTTCTTCATCTTTTTTTTAGTTTAAAAGAAATTTGTTAACAATCATACTTTTTAATTATACTAAAAAATGTTCTTTGATGAAATAAAATATCTTACTTGAAGTAACAATGAGACTGGTGCCAGTTCCAAATACGATCTTGCCTGCTGTATTCACACATCAGTATAGTACGGTACATTTACCCGCAGTACATGTTTGGCCAGTAAGATCCCATCTTTTGGGGGTAATATATTTTATTTTTATGTACGACTTGTTTGGAAAGTTTTGTTATAATTCTTGGCAGTGACATCACATACACTTTTATAATATCACAAACATTTTTTTTAAGTTTGTTGAATGATTCCGTTTAGTTTTAAGTAAAACATGTAAATATCACAAAACGGCTTTTATCTATTTTTGGACATCAGATCAGACCTTTACGAGGTTAGTATGTATTAATGTTGACTGTTAGAAATGTATTACTTACTAGTTTGAACAACAAGTTTGGTTCCTTTGGCGAAGATAATCTTATTCACATTCACACACTCTTGGAGCATGTGCCAAAAACTAATGCCTTCCTGCTATTTCACATACTGTATGGAGTTATAGGCTACCATCTCTACAGAGTACAGTATAGCAAGTCAAATCTAGCCAATTAATTCACTAATGATATTGCACTATTTCAATATAAGCATTCATATGAAGCTAGATTATTTTATACTCACTTGTTTCAACTGTCAATTTAGTTCCTTCTCCAAATACTACTTTCCACTGTGCGGATGTCACACTGTAAACTTTGTCTACACAAAAACTTGGCCTTCTACAGAGTCCAACTGAGTCAAATACACATTTAATTCTAATGAAAATATTGATAAAGTGCTTATGAAAGTGTCAGAGTAATGCCAAGATGAAGTTTAGATGAGGATTAAATAAAGCTTTGTATATTGTATTGCTATTGGATAAAGCTAATTTAGTTGTGATAGTAGTGATTTAAGTTTAATATTTAATATTACATTTGACATACTGTATATTTCAATGTAACATTAACATTGATAGTGACACTGATAATCGTCTAATTGTGACATCCTTAATATAAAAATTAAGCATTTAAGCATTTGTAGGGTTTTGATGGACAAAGAGAAGGAGTTTAGTTATTTCGATAATGAAAATGGTTTGCTTTTAGAAGGATGTGAATCAAAAGACTGAATCAAAATTGGTTAAACTTCAATGAGGAAACTATATAACATTAATTACAAAACATCAGTATAATATTAAGTACTTCTGCATTTGTCAGTTTTGATATTCAGTTTTTCTCTTTTGTATTTTAAGGGTTTTTATTGATTTAGAAATGCAAACTTACTTGTTTCTACAGTGAGTTTTGTCCCCGTCCCAAAGAATATCTTTTGAGCTGTATTCACACATGTGCTGAGTCCATAACAAAAACCATCTAGCCTTGTTTGGAGTGTTGTGAACTTTAAGTTATTTTTTATTTTATGAAATAAATGTAAGTACTTTAACAACCATTGTTAGGTGTAATCACATTGGGGGTTTTGGTGTTGTTTGTTAAATAATATTTAATGTTTAAATATAATAAGTTCTCTGCTAAACAGTGACTATTTTCTTCAGTACTGTTTGTATTAAAGTGTAATGTAAAAGAATGGTGATAAAAATGAACTCACTTGAATTAACAGTTAATATTGTCCCAGAACCAAATGTCAGCTTGCCAAATCCTTGATTCACACAGCATATAAACTCACTACAGAAACTTGTGTATGCTACTGCTGTTACATTGTATGAACATTTGTTATATATTGATATAATACTGTCTTTTTATAAACTTTCGACAGTGCAGTTTGTGCATTAATGCAAGCTACTTTTCATAAGAATTATGAGGGCAGAATAAATTACAATAGACTCTTAAGTTTCATATTTGTCAAACCAAAAACATTTTACCTGTAGCTATTATGAAATATAATTAATCAATAGTTTTTATGAATAAAGTTACTAGAACTGATGTTGTAAAAATAATTAAACTATAGCAATAATAATACATAAATATAAAAGATTAGCTCTTTCATTAATGTTGACAGTATAATTGTCAATAACTATGATTATTTGCATTAACAAACTAGCATTTAAGTTTACAAATGTTCAGACTTACTTGCTTCTACGTTGAGTTTTGTCCCTTTACTAAAGAAAATCTTATTGGCAGTATTCACACAGCCACTGAGTGTGCACCAAAAACTTGTATTTCAAACAGGCCATTATTCACATTATGTATTACATAGCATATTATAAAATATATAATAAATAAATTATATTATAGAAACACTGTAGTTTGAATAAACAAACTGTTCTTGAACATCTTGTTTTATTTTTTTTATTATTTTTTTTGGTTTTGTATTAGTAATGCGGAATCATATTATATTAGGGCAAGGAACAAAAAGTGATTATCATGAATATTTTTTTTTGTTTTGTTTTTTATAAATTTGACTTACTTGATTGTATGACAAGATTGGTTCCACTGCCAAAGAAAATCTTATATCCAGTATTCACACAGCATTTAGACATGCACTAAAAACTATTGCATGTTTTGGTTGCTTAAGAGTCAATTAAAATATGACAAAATTTGCATTAATCTAAAAGTAATCCCAAAACTGCTGATCAGATTTGACAATGCCAAACTACATCTCAGTAAAAATCCTATAAATTTGTATATTCTATAAAAGTTTTAAAATGCTGCAATATTTGACATAAAACTAACATATTTCAATAATATTTATTCTAATCTAAAGCGAGAGCCAAGAAAAACATACAATACATTTTTGATGCTTTGATTAATACTCACTTTGTTCAACTCTCAGTTTAATTCCTGAACCAAAAATGACCTTCCAGTTTGATGTCACAAAATGAAAGCATTTTGCACAAAAAACTGTACCTATAATTGCCATATAAATAATTTTCTTGCAAATAATTTTCTTTCTGCTTTGATTTTTACATTGATTGGAAAAATAATTAAACTAATTCGAAAAACAGTCTACAAAAGAATGTATACATAAAATACAGTTGATAGACGGCAGAATGTGAATGGACACCATTAGTTTGAAAATATTAACTTTAAGCTTGAAAACTTACTCTGTTGTACTTTGAGTTCTGTTCCTTTTCCAAATATTAATCGAACTCCATCAGTCACACAACATCTGATCTCATTACAAATATCTAATGCTAACTTTGTCATTTTTCATTCATTTAAAAAAAATCTAGAAATATACTAATACTAAGTTTGTTTTTTAATGATAATAGAAAGAATAGAAAGATATAATAGAAAGAATAATACTTTTTAAAGTATTTTTTAAAAGATTTTAGAGTAGTTCTGCAATTGAATATTATAACATATTATAGTGTTAGCAAAAAGCCTGTATAAATTATAATAAAATAACTTACTTGACTGAACAATTAATTTAGTCCCAGAGCCAAATGTGATCTTTCCAAATCCATCATTCACACAGTATATGTAGTCACTACATTAACTAGTGTACTATTGCTAAGATGAAGTGAACATACTTTCTTCATTATATTTAGCATAACTCCATTCTCGTTATATTAAGGTTTATACTGAATTTGCTAGATTATACCAAGTTAATCTGTGGGCTCTATATTTCCCGTTTCATGAATAAATAACCTGTTTTGCAATGAGAACTTGCTGTAGTTAATTTATGAGTAAGATAAAATACTTAGGAATAAAATGGATTTGTTTTCCCTTTTATTGGATGTATTTTAGATTCTGTTTGGCTTTTGTGGTCATGTTTGATTATTTCTTTAATGGACTCAGAGAAAGTACAAATTAAAAGTTGGATATCTGTAGACAAAAAAAATATGACTTACGTGCAGTGACAACTAATTGGGTCCCTTTTCCAAATACAATCTTATTGCCGGTATACACACAGCACTTAACCACAGCACAAAAACTGAATGTGCTATGAATGTGCTAATGAGCCATCAATGTCAAAACACTGACAGAAATACTTTGCACATCATGTGTAAGTAAATATAACACAAATATTAAAGTACTAATGGGCATTATACTCACTAATCTGAACTTTCAACCGTGTCCCGGCTCCAAATATAACTTTTCCTATTCCAGTTGATGTCACACACTGACATACACTCTATCAATAACTTATCATCTCTATATAACCGACACTCTGTTATACTACCAAAGTTCTTGTTATATTGCAGATTATTATGCAAACATAACGCATTATAATACTTGAAATGGGTGGCATTTTAAAATATTAAACATACTGTGCATAATTTGTGCTGTACTGATTGATTTTTCAGTGATTCTATATTGCATTATTAGTAATTAGACGTAACAAATTAAATGATTTGCAAAAATAATGAGCAGTGTGGTAATAATTTAAATTTTAAATGAATTAACTTTAATTTAATGGGAAAAAAATTATGCTTCTTACTGGATTCCACTGAGAGCAAAGTTCCACTTCCAAAAATGAGTTTGTATGTCCCGTCATACACACATTGCTGAAGCTCTCAACAAAAAGGGCATCCCAAGGGTCCCAAAAAACATTTAGAGTTCCAAACATATTTTTTCTTATATATGAGGATTATATTATATTAACGGGCCTAAACACTTAATGGGGTAAAGTGTCATTTCTGAATTTCAATTAAATAATGTCTGTTTTCAAACAGGTTTCTTAAACATTCTCCATCATTTGCTATTGCTTGAGAAAGCATGTTACTACATGCTTCATCTGTAGATATAAACAATTTTTTTATTTATTTGAGTTCATTGTTTCTAAAACAACAAACAAAGAAAACAAATGGACATTATTTTCAACTAAAAAAGTATCAGTTCAAATATAAGGGGAATAAAGTTATGTGCAATGCCAACAATCTTTCATGATGAGATGGGTTGGACGTATATTATGTTTTTTTAATATGTTCTCTTTATAGGTAAGATTTCCTGTAGCTCAAACAACAGAGCATGGTGCATAAAATTATCAGCTGAATAAAGTGTCGTCCAAATGTTAATGCACATATAAGAGATTTCTAAAAAAATAATAAATAATAATAATAAAAATCATGCAATAGTATAATATAGTAATGGTAAGGCTATATCACTCACTTGCTTCAACATGCACTTGTGTTCCTCTTCCGAAGATTAACTTGTAATTATTAGTCACACAGACAGTAACTGCATATCAAAAACTTCCTCAACTAATTGCAAATAACTGCAATCATAAGTGCAGGTCCACTATGGTCTTTTCTCATTTTTTTTCACTTAAATGAATAATATGATTCTGTTTTTGCCTGACTAACGTGTAAACGCAATTAATAAAACCTAAAGCTATAAGGTTATAATGAAACCTCAGTGAATTTAAAGGGAATATAACAGCCCTAAATGGAACATGATAATTATGACTGAAATATATGAATACTCACTGGCTACAACTGTGAGTTTAGTTCCTTCTCCAAAAATGATTTTTCTTGCACCAGTTGTCACACATTGCTATAACCATATCCAATAACCTGTCCACCCTGTTTTTGGAAGCTGATATTAAGTACAATGCCTAATGCAATTTTGCAATTATATTTCAGTTTCAATTAGTTGTTTTAACATCCCTAAATAGTACTTAGACTGAAATTTAAACATACATTTTGGATTGTCTTACTAAAATATAAATTAATCAAATTATTTTTTGATTGTTTACTTTATAAAGTACAGAAACAAGTGGACTTAAAAGGTTGAATGAGTTTGATGAAATAAATTCACTTACTTGACTCAACAATAAGTTGAGTACCACTTCCAAATATTATCTTTACTCCACTTGTCACACAGTTATCTGGTTAACTACAAAAACATGGTACGTGGCTTGGAAAAAGCTCTGTATTACTTCTGGGAACATTATTACTATAAATGATTTCAAATTCATTTTAATTATAAGAAATAATACTGTATATTAATTATTGTATTAATAACATGAACTCATAGAAAGAAATTTTTGGGTCTTACGAGATTCCACAATTAGCGTTGTTCCAGCTCCAAATATGATCTTGTCATAATTCACACACTAACAAAAGCCTCAGCAAAAACTCTCTAAGCACATTAAAAGAGCCGTGATATGGTCAGTTTTGATTATCTTACAGATAAACTTCTGAAATTTTGGAAATTATTCTTGTTTTGTTTCTTCGTTATGATTTGTTAGATTCACTAATATATATATTTTTAATTATTCATTTATGACCTTGACTTTGGCATTGAAAGTGAGAAACTATACTGGTCACTCAGTTAGAAATTCCATCACACCTCACCATTGTAAGCTTCAATGATATTTAAAAATATTTTATTATTATACATTTATGAATATAATTTTTTTCTTATCAGTATAAAAATTGCACTATCCTATCAATTCTGTCAATCAAATGCTGTCCTCTGGACACAAACAGAAGTATAAAGTAAGAAATTATGATCAGTCTCTTACTTGCTTCTACATGTAACATCGTCCCTTCTGCAAAGATGATCTTGTTTCCACCAAAAGTCACACAATATAAAGATTCCTCACAAAAACTTACGGTTACAGTTTGGCTAATTACATCAAATACAAACAGCTTTTTAGTGAAAACTTTAATTACATGCTCAATTACTTTAATTGTAAAAAATAATATTATGAAATATTTATTTTATCAGTGTTTACACATTAGTAAAAGGCCTATTACTTTCAACTAAGTTAACTAGAAAATATAATAATATTTAATATAATTTGCAAAACTAACATGACTTGTACATTACATATTTCACGTAATACAGGTAGGTTGATTATTCAAACTTTAATTTTTTACTTAATTACTTTGACTTAATTAAATTTGACTTAAGGTAAGCCAGATATTTAATGGTAAACTAAGACATCATTCTAATAATGGTAATTGTAATATTATAGGGTCGGATTTGCACATCTATGAGATACTGATGAATAAAATTTGTCTTACGAGATTCAACAGTCAGTGTTGTTCCTCTTCCAAAAATGATCTTGTTGTTCCCATAATTCACACAGTAACAAACACTCAGACAAAATGTTCTTGGGAGGCCTTTCATTAAGTACAGTAGAGTACAGTTCAATTATGTGTATGTGATAAAAGACTTGATTACGTCTTGATGGCGGCTTATTAAGAAATAAATATCATTTTTATGAATAAGTTATTTTTTAAAAAGTTTATACTGTTTTAATGTCAATGTTTTAATGGCAGTTTTATTTTTACATATATTTATTTTTATTAAAACCGTGGTATTAATCACATCTCATTATTGCTGAATTTATGTAAAAAACAATTTAAAGATTCTTACTTGATTGAACTATTAAAGTTGTTCCTTGACCAAAAATGATCTTTGTCCCTCCAGCAGCATCCACACAACAGAAACAGTCATAACAAAAATGGGACCAGTTTACCAGGAATTGGGACTAAAATACGTATTATGCTGTAGGTGCTGATTACACACTGTAAAACACTGTTTGGATGTTTATTTTGAACGGCCAAATACTGCTCATATGATTTTGAATGTGACTAAAACTGCAACATTATCCATTTTCATGTAAATTAAATATCACTGTATTTGAATTACTTTCAACTGCAACATATGATACTCATAAATACTGAGAATGCCATTAATCAATATCCAATAAATGTACTTACTGGATTAGACATGTATCTGTGTTCATTAGCCAAATATGATTTATCAAATGATTTGCAAATATGTTTGTCATACATCATACTGTATCAAATAACGTAAAAAGTATTAACCTTTGTTAAGATACCTAAAAACTATATTATCGGGAATCTTACTTGGATCTACATGTAGCGTTGTCCCTTCTCCAAACAAGATCCTGGTAACCCCCATATTCACACAATAGAAATATCCCTCACAAAAACAAGCTCATTGAAGCCTCAGTAATATTTATCTTTCTATGTAAAATTATTGCTGTTACATTAGTTAAGACTACGTATCAGGAATCGTCTAAATATAAATAATAGCAGAGATAATAAAAAAAAAAAGATGTTTGTACTCACTGGTTTCAACAGTTAATTTTGTCCCTGTTCCGAATATGATCTTAAAGTTTGATTTCACACACTGCTTCGACCCTCAACAAATTCATGTTCCCCATTTTGAACTGCTGCCATGGCCTTTGTTTTATTATTGAATTGAATTTTATCAATTAGAAATTGCTGTGTAATATGTAAAGAGTACTATAAATGTATATAAAACAGAACAAAAGATTTGTCCTACTTGGTTCTATGAATAGTCTTGTTCCTGATCCAAAGATGATTTTTCGTGTTGCATCATTCACACAGTAATAAACATCTCTTCAAAAAACTCTTCCTCAGAGGCAACAAGGACTCTGCTGTACATCATTATTTTTGCAACAAAATTTGAAGTTATGATCAATTGCACATTTTGATTTTTAATTTTAATTATCTATCCACTGTTGATGTTACTTTAAAGCCTTAGATTTGTTTATTTGTGATAGTCTTGGAGGTCAAAATGTGTTGCTATAAATGTTTCATCTATGTACATGTGATGAAAAACTTATTGATAAAGCCTTGATCCAAATGTAATTTTACATTGCCTTCATAAAATATAAATGAACCAGATTTATTTTTTGATTGTTTACTTTAACAAATTGAAAGTACAGTAATAAGTGGACTTACGTTCAAATGTGGAACGAGTTTGATGAAATAAATTCACTTACTTGACTCCACAATAAGTTGAGTACCACTTCCAAATATTATCTTCTGTCCAGTGTCACACAGTTATCTGCTTAACTACAAAAACTTGGTACATGGCTTGGAAAAGCTTCTGTATTACATCTGGGAACATAATTACTATAAATGATGGCAAATTAATTTTATTTATAAATAAAACCTATTATTAGTGTTTATTAATCAACATAACTAAAACCTACTAATTAAAATGTTAAATTACAAAAAATGTTTTGCTATTACGTAATGTCATACATGACAGCCATGAACTTTTTACTCTCACTCCGTTCTGTCTGTTATCATTCATTCTGTTGCTAAGTTTTCTTGTTTAATAAAATATGTAACACTTTTTAAGTTTTATTCTTGAACTGTTTATACATTTCAGCTTTTAAGTTAAATACAAAGCAAAAATTGATGTTGATAAGAGTATTAACACTGTATTATTGACTGTATGAATTAATCCTGTATTAATTATTGTATTAATAAGATGAATTCATAGAAAAAAATTTTTTGTCTTACGAGATTCCACAATTAGCGTTGTTCCAGCTCCAAAAATAATCTTGTCATAAGTCACACACTAATAAAAGCCCCAGCAAAAACTCTCTAAGCACATTAAAGTCAGTTTTGATTATCTTACTGATAAATGTCTGAAATTCGTAAATTATTTTCTCGCACATCACAAACAGTAATGGATGCTATTTATACTTTTAGTCACTTTTTAGACACTATACTGGTCACTCAGTTAGAAATTCCATTTGCATATACATTTTTAATTTCTTATCACTCTAAAAATTGCACTGTACTTACTGGAGTAAACATGAAGCTGTGTTCCCTGACCAAATATGATCTTGTTGTCATAATTCACACTGTGTTGAAAACCAGAGCAACAACGTCTGGATTCAACTGCAATGCCTAGACGCTCATTATTTCTACTTATATTCTTGCCTTAAAATCTGATGTCCTATGAATTCATTTACAATCTACAAATGCTGTCCTCTGGACACAAACAGAAGTATAAAGTAAGAAATCATGACCAGTCTCTTACTTGCTTCTACATGTAACATCGTCCCTTCTGCAAAGATGATCTTGTTTCCACCAACAAGTCACACAATATAAAGATTCCTCACAAAAACTACCTTTGTTACAGTTTGGCTAATTACATCAAATACAAGCAGTTTCTTAGTGAAAACTTCAATTACATGCTCAATTGTTTTAATTGTAAAAACAATATTAGTAAATATTTATTTTATCATATTTTGCACGTTGTCAGTGTTAACACGTTAGTAAAAGGCCTACTATATTCAACTGTAAGTTAACTCGAAAATATAATAAAATTGTATCTAATTTGCTAAAACTAACATGACTTACATGTCACTTAATACAGGTAGGTTATTTATTCTAACTTTTTTATATCATTACTTTTACTTAAGGTAAGACAGATAGCCTACTTAGTGGTAAACTAAGACATTGTTCTAATAAAAGTAATTGATGGGGATTTTAGGTCTGTTTGCACATCTATGAGATACTGATGAATAAAATTTGTCTTACGAGATTCAACAGTCAGTGTTGTTCCACTTCCAAAAATGATCTTGTAGTTATCATAATTCACACAGTAACAAACACTCAGACAAAATGTTCTTGGGAAGGCCTTTCATTAAGCACAGTACAATTACTGCATGTGTATGTAATGAAAGATTTGATTATGTCTTGATCGCCTAATAATAATTAAATACAGTAATTTTATATTTTTTTAAAAGTTTATACTGTTTCAATGTCACTGTTTCAATGGCAGTATTTGATTTTATATATTTCTTTTTATTAAACCGTGGTATTAATCGCATCTCATTATTGCTGAATTTATGTAAAAAACAATTTAAAGATTCTTACTTGATTGAACTATTAAAGTTGTTCCTTGACCAAAAATGATCTTTGTCCCTCCAGCAGCACCCACACAACAGAAACAGTCATAACAAAAATGGGACCAGTTTACCAGGAATTGGGACTAAAATTGTATTATGATTATGATATTATATTTTTGGGGACTGAGATTTATTTTAAGAGTATTTATTTCAGTATTTCAGCTACAATTATCTTGTTTACTACTGAGTATGCAGTCGAAACAATGTATGTTTGGATGTTTATTTTGAACGGCCAAATACTGCTCATATGATTTTGAATATGACTAAAACTGCAACATTATCCATTTTCGTGTAAATTAAATATCACTGTATTTGAATTATTTTCAACTGCAACATATGACACTCATAAATACTGAGAAAGGCATTTATCTATAGCCAATAAATGTACTTACTGGAATAGACATGTATCTGTGTTCCCTGACCAAATATGATTTATCATATGATTTGTCAATATCTTTGTCATACATCATACTGTATCAAACACCAAGGTAACAATCTTTCTTAAGATACCTAAAAATAATATTTTCGGGAATCTTACTTGCTTGTACATGCAGTATTGTCCCTTCTCCAAACAAGATCCTGGTAACCCCCATTATTCACACAATAGAAATATCCCTCACAAAAACAAGCTCATTGAAGCCTCAGTAATATTTATCTTTCTATGTACAATCATTACTGTTCCATTAGCTAAGACTACATAACAGGAATCATCTAAATATAAAAAGTAGAGATAATAAAATATCAAGATAGATGTTTGTACTCACTGGTTTCAACGGTTAATTTTGTCCCTGTTCCGAATATGATCTTAAAGTTTGATTTCACACACTGCTTCGACCCTCAACAAATTCATGTTGCCCATTTTGAACTGCTGCCATGGCCTTTGTTTTATTACTGAATTAGAAATTGCTGTGAAATATGTAAAAAGTACTATAAATGTGTATAAAACTGGAACAAGAGATTGTCCTACTTGGTTCTATGAATAGTCTTGTTCCTGATCCAAAGATGATTTTTCGAGTTCCATCATTCACACAGTAACAAACATCTCTTCAAAAAACTCTTCCTCAGAGGCAACAAGGACTCTGTTGTACTTCATTATTTTCACAACAAAATCTGAAGCTATGATCAATTGCACATTTTGATGTGTTTTTTAATTATTATTATTATTATCTATCACTGTTTATGTTACTTTAAAAGCCTTAGATTTATAAAGATGTGATAGTCTTGGAGGTCAAAATGTGTTGCTATGAATGTTACCATCTATGTACATGTGAAGACTTGTTGATAAAGTCTTTTTTTAAAACTGATCTCTGAGGAAATTAAACAGTGGTAATAAAAACAGAAACTAAATGTCTCTTACTTGATTCAACTGTTAAGGTTGTTCCTTGACCAAAAATGATCTTCGTCCCAGAACCATCCACACAACAGAAACAATCCCAACAAAAACATGACCAGTTTACCATGAACTGGAACAAACATGTTTGATTTGTGCGTCGATTATAAATAGAAAAAAATATTTAATTAAAAAAAACAATAATATTTTAGGATTTGAAAATTCATTTGAGATTAATTTTAGTAATTTTTAGTTACTTTCAAACATTTAGCCTATTATTGTTAAGTCTTTTGTTATGTTTTAAAGTTACTGTAAACTATTTTAATGTATTTTACTCTACTTAAAAATAGCAAAAATTCTTACTTGACTTTACATACAAAGTTGTCCCTTTTCCAAAATTAATCTTCCAGGTCCCATCATTCACACAGTACCTAACCTCACCGCAAAAACTGTTTCATTTTCAAAACCTTATTTATATATTTATTTTCCCCCTTGGAAATATTTAATATGAATTTTTAATTTTAATTTATCTCTTTCTATATATCGCCTACATCTACAGTTTTTTACTGTATCAATATTTTTCTTTACTTTTTATATATATATTTTATATAGTTTTAGACAATGGTGTTACAATATTAAATGTGAGCAATGATAAATGTGTAATGCAGAAAGCAGTCATGATTTAAATACTCACTGTAATTGACGTTCAGTTTTGTGCCTTGACCAAATGTAATTTTGTCAGCAAGTGTCACACAGTAGTGCAAACCTTGGCAATATCTAGTGCAGTTCTGGCAATATAATAAGGCCTTTTAATGTGATCCCTAACACACAATTGTTACAAACAATTTATAATTGAAACCTTGAATTTCAAAGATTTCAAAGTATACAAAGTAGCTATAAATTGTATAGTGTTTTACTGTCCTAGAATAACTATACTCATATATAGTACTTCATAGCATTCCTCGACTTCAGCGTTAGAATCACATTGTGAAAAGATGTAGCGAGCAAATTTACTTTTATAAACTTGACTGTGCGATAAATACAGCTTTTTACTTTGTCAGCTAAATGTAATAGATTCCGTATACTTACTTGAATGAACAGTCAATAATGTTCCAGATGCAAATGTTATTTTGTCATTTTAATAATAAGTCACACAGTAGCTAATGCCTCAGCAATTACTTAGAGTGCTTTAGAATTAATAAAATCTATAGTCAAACATCTATACACAAAGCAAACAATGTAAAAAATGAAAATGAAAAAAGAAAATGTAAATAAAATAGAGTATTAGTACATTTTACAGGAAAATACTATTTCAGTATTTTCATTTCTTTGTATTTATGTGATGTTTACCAGCAATTTCTAACTGAAAATTGTTCTAGACCAAAAAAAATTCAGTGCTTTTCTGAATAAACGCATGTGCCAAATGTGAACATAACTTTTTTTAAAGAATGAAATATTAAGTGTTGAAGAAGAAATGTATCAAATGTTAATTTATATTTGGCATTACTATGCATGTTTTCTACATTAATTGATGTGTATTTCTGCATTAGACGTCAGTAAAGTTTGGCAAAATTCAAGAATATGTCATGCTATTCATTTTAAAAACTTTATATTTTGGTTCAAATCAGACAACATTGATTCAGTAACTTACTTGACTCAATTAGTAATTGTGTGCCTTTTCCAAAAATGATCTTGTCCAATCCCACATTCACACAGCAGGAAGAATCATTTCAAAAATCTCAAGAGAATGGTTTTCAGAGATTGAATATACTGTCTAAAACTAATCCTAATCTCCAAACCTAATCTGAGACCAAAAATAGATTTATCAAACAAAACTCATTAGTAGGCAATAAACTTACGTGAATTTACTATCAATTTTGTTCCTGTTCCAAAGATAATCTTGTCAAATCCTCCAGTTTTCACACAACCAGAAACTTCACAACAAAAACTATCCGGAATGAGGATGTAGAAATTCATCAACATGACTACAGAAAAAAATACTAAAGCCTATAGCTGATTAAAAGATTATTACGAAACAGAACTGCCACTTTAATTTGGAAAGGAAATTTGATATAAATACATAAAATAAGAAAATGAAAATTCTGTAATGATAGATTTGAACTATACCTGAATCAACAGTAAGTTTGGTCCCTTTCCCAAATATTATACGTCCTACGTTGTAAGTCACACAGAGTTACACCGCTTTACAAAAACTTAAGATTATTAATAAAGAATTGAGTGCTACTGTTTTAAACACATCTGCCACTGATTTAGTAAAACCTATAAGAACGCATAAAGATTGATATTGCACTTCTTAGAACTCAGAGTTTTTATTTATGGAATTTCAAAGCAACTTTGAAAAGGTATTTTTAATGGTATATTTTTGAGGGTTTTTTTGTGCATGTGTTTTTTTTTTTTTTTTCAGAAATGTAAATGAAGTGCTAAAAAGCTTGGATTATATCAAGCTTTTTATTTTTTTATATTGTTATTATGAAAATGAAGCACTACCTGAGTTAATGGTAAGTTTGGTTCCTTTTCCAAATATCACTTTCCATCCTCCAGCATCAGTCACACAGTTTTACATGGCAGCACTAAAACATACTAACTACTAATACAAAAAACTAAACTTTAGACATCATAATGCTTTACTGAGTCCTACATATCAGGTCAAATGTTTTTTAACTTTTTATTTATTTTTTGGTAAGACTTTAGTATAGGGACCAATTCTCACTATTAACTAGATGCTTATTATTAACATATTGGCAGTTTATTAGTACTTACAAAGCACATATTCTGCATGACCATTCTACATCCCTAATTCTACCCAAACTAAACTTAACAACTACCTTACTAATTATTAACAAGCAGCAAATTATTAGTTTATCGAAGCAAAAGTCAAAGTTAATGGTTTGTTAATAGCGAGAATTGATCCTTAAAATAAAGTTTGGCCTTTTAATAAACAATTTAAACAAACTTACTTGTTTCAATGATTAACTTTGTTCCAGTCCCAAAGAAAATTTTGTTTGCTCCACTTCCATAATTCACACATTATTACACTGCACAGCAAAATCTATCAGAACTTTACAGATCCACAACTGAATTATATTACAAAACAGGACAATACTAGAATTATTTTGAACTGTACGTCAATTGATAAATGAATAATTCAGATTGCTTTGTTTCTACTTACTTGAATTTATGATAACCTTTGTTCCTTGACCAAAGACTATCTTATTAGAAAATTACACACAGTGTTAGCAACCATACAAATGACCTCTTTTGATTATTTATACATTGTACTGTCTGAGGAAAGGATTATTTTTAAGTTTTGCAATCAAAATAAAAAGATTTTTAAAAGAATAATGTTTCAGTTGAGTTTGTTTTTAGTTGTTAGTTGTTTCTTATTCCCAGAAATGTAACTAAAATACAACAATCTTTGGCAAATTTTAAGTGTTTAAGTATTTGAATTTTTACCTATAAACATGCAACAAAACTACTTATTAAACTTCAGAAACGTATTAAACTTCAAACATAATGTCGGTAATATTCTACTTAGAACCTAAAGTATGATATCTAAAATGATATTTTGATGAAATGGACTTTGTGCCTGTCTCAAAGATAATTTTGTTAATTACACTTCTGTGTTTGTTAATGTATTTATCACTTACGTGTTTCAACATGAAGTTTAGTTCCAGAACCAAAATAGATTCTGTAGGTTCCATCTGCAGTCACACACTGCAGTTCCCCCCTCGCAATTACTCTACACCCACAAAACACTTTATCCATATTCTAATAGACTGTGAGGATTCTACATATAAATGAGTGCTAGATTGTGGAAAAACTTTCAGAAGAAAAACAGCTGAAAGTATTTTTCCTTACTTACACTGCTGAATTTGTTCAACTTTTCTCTTTTTAGAAATTCATCACAGGAATTATTATTGACTTACTTGTTTCAACAGTAAGTCTGGTTCCAGAGCCAAAAATGATTTTACGGTTTCCACCTTCCAGTCACACACTACATTTCCTCTTAGCAATTACTCTACACAATATTAGGTATTCAAAATTTTGCTATTGCACTTGGAAAATTAGGTGCCATTGCAGATCTATTTATTGTATATAAATTATCCTGATTGTTAAAGATTTTTAATAGAACAAAAATTATAGTCTTGAAATATAGATTAAAAAGATGACACAAGAAAGTTTGAAACAACAAATAAAATACAAATAGATGGATAATATGGATCTGGATACTCACTAGTGTGAATTTCTAATTTTGTGCCGGACCCAAAGATTATCTTTCCATATGAACTTCCAGAATCCACACAGTGCTAAACCTGATAACTAGAACTCTCTACAGTGGACTGTTTGACTCTTACCAACACATTTAGCAAAATATGTACGTATTATGTACTTAAGGCCCATGACACTTAGTCAAAAATCTATCCTCTATTATGCTTCAAATAAAATCATGTGGATTAATCATTGTATGATAATTTATAGCTTTTTAGTGGCCGTTAGCTGTTATTTGATTTGCTAATAGAACTGTTCTTTCTTAAACATTCTTTCTTTTTCTAAATCATTTCACACTTGTTCTTGTCCAATTTAAACTGTTTTAACTACTTCCATTCCATACAAACATTGAAAATATTTTCTATATGTACTATGCATATCAAATAATGAATATTTTAATATTGCAATACTTGCAAACAAAACCACTTACTTGTGTCAACAAGCAGATGTTGTCCCTTGACCAAAAATGAGTTTCCCTCCAAAGTTATTAGTCACACAGTGCTAAACTTCATAACATTTTCTGACTGCTCTTCCATCACCAAGCCCAGAGGTCAGTATCCAACTACACTCAGCTTTGAAAGTATTGAAATTTTACAATACAGCTTCATCTGGGAAATAGTGGATGATTATTAATCAACTTCATGCCTCTCCCAAAAATAAGCTTGTATAAACCAGACGTATTTAGACAGTCAAAACTAGATGTAGTCACACAATAAAAACTCCTCAACAAATGTTTAATCTACACAACTAAACTACACCTGATATCATATTGATTTACCATCATATCCAGTATAAGAAGATGCCTCTAACCACTGCCAAATCAGTGTAGAATGTGAAATAAATATTTAATCTGATTTGAGGAGTTTGAGTAGATACTTACTAGAGTAAACATGTAATTTTGTGCCAGATCCAAAGATCAGCTTTCCAATTCCACCATCCACACACTGCTAAACCTCACACCTCTAACTCTATGTAGTGCGCCTGAGGGCATTTGAATTAAGATAATACATCATTTTGTTTGAATTTGTTTGTATATCCTCATGTATATCCACAATATCCATTATTGTTGTTGAATATGAATTGCAATTTAACAAAACGATGATTTTATACCATATTGTTTCCATATTATTGATATTCTTAAAGCAGGCACTTACTTGTATCAACAACTAGGTTTGTGCCTTCGCCAATTATAAATTTCCCTCCATAGTTTGTTGACACACAGTGCTGAGCTTCATAACATTTTCACCCTGCCATTCTGTTTCCTCACCTAAAGTTCTGCTAATAGTTTATTTTATTAACAGATTGTTTTTAATTTGTATATTTATTTGCATTAACAATCACATTAATAAAATGTTTAAATTTGTTTTCTTTTATGATTATATTTAAAAAAATAAAAATCAATTCAATTCTGAAACCAGCACATCTAAGGATATTTTAGAGATCATATATTATTGTGCCATACCTGACTGTACTGTGAGCTTTGTTCCAGTCCCAAATATCATTTTAAATCCTCCAGTGTTAGTCACACAGGATTATATAGTTGCACAAAAACATCTCTGACTTCAGACCTTTGTAAAACATGTATGTTTTGCCACATGCTAGCTTAAAGTGTAAACACTTAATACTAAATCAATTTACTTTTATTTTAATAGTTTTATTAAATTATTATTTTAAGACACATATGTGAATTGATACATGAATAGGGATCCTAGATTTACCCATCAGGTTTAAAATCATTAACATTCATCATATATTTTAATAAAAGTAAAAAGGCTTGTTTTCTTTCTTACTTGTTCCGATGATCAATTTTGTGCCTGTCCCGAAGAATATTTTATTGACGTTAACTCCAGAAGCCACACAGTATGTGACAACAGAGCAAAAACTATTACGGTTAGACTATTAATGTTAACAGTCACTGTTTGTGCCTTAAACTAATGATATTTTGCAGATTAGATATATAGTGAATATGGGTTTGCTGAATTAACATTGGAAATACAATTTAATGTTTTCCAGTTAAATTAAAAACGAGAAACAGGTACAGCTGCATGGAAACAAGGGAAGATTTTGAGGGCCATATTAAAGATATTTAATGAAAGCATGCCAGAAACTACTATGCTGGCCTATAGACAATAAATCATAAATATCTTCTTGAATGTGGACCAACATCATTTAACTTGGAACAAATGTACCTACCTTGAGAAGCTTTCCAGCAAAAAGACTAACAATCATTTTTTCAATGATAAACAAATGTGATCAATAAAGCTTTTTACTTTGTAAATTAATTCTAAAAATATATACACTTACTTGAATGAACAGTCAATGATGTTCCAGAGGCAAATGTTATTTTGCCCCCTGAATTAGTCACACAGTAGCTAATGCCTCAGCAATTACTTAGAGTGCATTAGAATTAATAAAATCTATATTAAAATACCAACACATAGCCCAAACAGTGCAAAAAATCATGGGTTCAATTCTCAGGGGATGCAAGAACTGATAAAATATATATCTTCAATATGAAGTCAATCAGTTTGAATAAACACGCTTGCTATATGTGCTTGTTAACTTAAAAAAAATTAAATGCTAACTGTTTAGGTAAATACGTGTCAAACATGTTAATGTTTTACATGTTAATGTAAAACTCCTATGTTTGGCATAGAATACTATGCATGTCTTTTTCTACATTAATTGATGTGTATTTCCGCATTAGACATCAGTAAAGCTTGCAAAGTTCAATAATATTTTATGCTATTAATTTAACTTTATATTTTGGTTCAAATCAGACAACAGTGATTCAGTAAACTTACTTGACTCAATTAGTAATTGTGTGCCTTTTCCAAAAATGATCTTGTCCAATCCCACATTCACACAGCAGGAAGAATCATTTCAAAAATCTCAAGAGAAAGTATATTCAGTCTCTAAAAACCTGTCTAAAACTAATCCTAATTTCCAAACCTAATCTGAGACCAAAGATAGATTTATCAAACAAAACTCAATAGTAGGCAATAAACTTACGTGAATTTACTATTAGTTTTGTTCCTGTTCCAAAGATAATCTTGTCAAATCCTCCAGTTTCCACACAACCAGAAACTTCACAACAAAAACTATCCGTACGCAGAATTTTTTTAAGATGACTACAGATAAAAACTACTAAAGACTATTTGAAATAAAAGGACTATGAGAAATATCCCTGCCATTTTTTATAAATACATAAAATATGAATATGTATATGAAAATGTACATATTTGAACATACCTGAATCAACAGTAAGTTTTGTTCCTTTCCCAAATGTCATAGGTCCTGCGTTGTTAGTCACACAGAGTTACACTGCTTTACAAAAACTTAAGATTATTAATAAATGAATGAGTGCCACTGTTTGATTTAGTAAAACCTATAATAACTCATAAAGGTTGATGTTGCACTATTCAGAACTTCAGAAGGTTTTATTTATAGAATTTTAAAGCAACTTACTGGAAAGGGACAAAAAATATCTAATATTATACGATCTTAACTGCAATCAACAGCAAGATTGTTCACTTACGTGTTGAAACTATCAGTTTTGTTCCTGTTCCAAAAATAATCTTCCCATTTCCCACATTATTCACACAATGAAAAACTAAGAATTAGAGACCGGCTACATCACGATTTTACTGATGAATGTACTGACAAGCAATCTATTTGGTTCCAAAACATATGTTTTACTTTAAAAATCAATAGAGAAAAGCAATTAACCTCTAATAATCTATAGAGTTTTGTAAATTACAAAATAGGACATTAGTATAATTAACATAAATGGTCTTATATCAGTCTTTTTGGTTTGAAAACAACCAGAAAACAGACACTTCACATGAGAACTAAATAATTCAAATTAGTTTGTTTACTTGCTTGACTTTATACTCAACCAAAGATTATCTTATCAGAATATTGTTAGCAACTACATAAATTACCCTAGTGATTATCGGATGGTACGCTATGGAGAAACAATTCTTTTTAAGTTTTGCAGGCAATATAAAATAATTTTAATAGTACATTTTTGAGGTTTTGTGTGTGTGTTTGTGCGTTTTTTTGTGTGTGTTTATTTTCAGAAATGTGACTGAAATGCTGAAATCCTTCGATTATGTCAAGCAGTTTATGTTTGTTGTTGTTGTTTAATATTGGTATATGAAAATAACCATTTATGAAAATTAGGCACTACCTGAGTTGATGGTTAGTTTTGTTCCTTTTCCAAATATCACTTTCCCTCCTCCTGCATCAGTCACACAGTTTTACATGGCAGCACTAAAACATACTAACTACTAATGGGAAACATCCTAAACTTTAGACATCATTTGGATGAATGCTTTACTCCTAGATACGAGGTATAGAATTTTTTTTCTATTCCCAACAAAAATTAAAACAAACTTACTTGTTTCAATGATTAACCTTGTGCCTGTCCCAAAGATAATTTTGTTTACTCCACTTGCATAAGTCACACATTATTACACTGCACAGCAAAATCTATCAGACCTGACAAACAGGTCTTACAGAACTTTACAGATCCACAACTGAATTATATAACAAAGCCAGGACAATACTAGGATTATTTTGATTGATCTAAAGATATCAGAGACCTGAATTCTTGTTTGAAAAAATTATGTGTGAAAACAAAAAGACACTATACATCAAACGATAAATGAATAATAATTCAGGTCTGTTTCTACTTACTTGAATTTATGATAACCTTTGTTCCTTGACCAAAGGTGATCTTTTCCGAATATGACACACAGTGTTAGCAACCATACATATTACCTCTTTTGATTATTTCTACATTGCACTGCCTGGGAATTACTTTATTTTTAAGGTTTGCAATCAAAAAACTATATTTAATAGTACAATTTTGCAATAAAGATTTTTTTTCATTGGTTGGTTGTTGTTTTTTTCCCATTAATGTGACAAATACTACAATCTTTGGGAGCATTATATCAAGCATTTTAAGTGTTTACATATTTTACAAACTTTTACGACGCTAATTATTTATGGGGATGATATCTAAAATAATATTGTGATGAAAAGGTCTTAAACATTGAATGAAAAAGCTTTTATTAATTTGTTGTCACCAACTTGTTTCAATTATCAACTTTGTTCCTGTCCCAAAGATTATTTTGTTAATTACACTTCTGTGTTTGTTAATGTATTTATCACTTACTTGTTTCAACATGAAGTTTAGTTCCAGAACCAAAATACATTTTGTAGTTTCCACCTGTAGTCACACACTGCAGTCCCCCCTCGCAATTACTCTACACCCACAAAACACTTTATCCATATTCTAATAGGCTGTGAGGATTCTACATTTTTTGTAATTACGCTACAGAAAATTATTTATATTTTATATAAATAAGTTAAGTGCTGGATTGTGAAAAACTTCCAGAAGAAAAACAGCTGGTAGTACTTTGCCTTACCTACACTGTTTCTAAGCACTGCCGAAATTGTACAAGGTCCTTTTCTCATTTCAATTTAAACCTTCATCATAAAAAGTATTACTGACTTACTTGATTCAACAGTAAGTCTGGTTCCAGAGCCAAAAATGATTTTCCAGTTTCCAGTTCCAGTCACACAATGCAATTCCTCTTAGCAATTACTCTAAACGCTCACATACACCCCATAATCTACAAACATTCATATTCTACAAACATTTCTACTAGGAAATCTAAATTTTAGACTTGGAAAATTAAAAAGATTGACTTACTTTATATAAATTAACCTGATGGATTTTTAATAGAACAAATAATCTTGTGCAGTCTAGTTTCTTGTAACACAAGAAGTTTGAAACAACATACGAATAGATACGGATCTGGATACTCGTGTGAATTTCAAATTTTGCGCCAGATCCAAAGATTATCTTTCCATATGAACTTCCAGAACCCACACAGTGCTAAACCTGATAACTAGAACTCTCTACAGTGGACTGTTTGACTCTTACCAAAATATGTATACATTTATTTAAGGCCATTAAAACATAAAAAAATCTACCCTCTATTAAACTTCAAATAAAATTATTTGGATTAATCATCGTATAATAATTTTTAAAGCTTTTTTATGGCCGTTAACTAATTTTATTTGCTAGTATAACCGTCCTTTTCAGTTTAATTCTGAAACCAGGATATCTAACAGGATATTTTAGAGATAAGGAAATAAATTGGGGAATATATTATTTTGCCATACCTGACTGTACTGTGAGCTTTGTTCCAGTCCCAAATATCATTTTAACACCTCCAGTGTTAGTCACACAGGATTATATAGCTGCACAAAAACATCTCTGACTTCAAATCTCTTTAAATGTATTCTTTGGCACATGCTAGCTTAAAGTGTATAACAATAACTCAGTAATAATAAAAATAAATTATTTGCTTTTATGTGCACCCATCAGAATAATGTGCACCCATCAGATTCATCAAAATCAACAACTTTCATAATATAATTAAAGTAAAATAACTTTTTTTCCTTCTTACTTGTTCCGATGATTAATTTTGTGCCTGTCCCGAAGAATATTTTATTGAGATTAGCTCCAGTAGTCACACAGTATGTGACCACAGAGCAAAAACTAAAACTAAAGGTTAACGATCACTGTTTGTGCCTTAGACTAAAGATATTTTGCAGATTAAATATACACTGGATTAATTTGGGTTTGTTATATTAACATTGCATGGAAACATGGGAAGACTGATCAGTTTTTGATGGCCATATTAAAGATAATCAATGAAGACATGCCAGAAACTACTATGTTGGACCACAGAAAATAAATCACGAACATCATCTTGAATGTGGACTAACATAATTTAAAGCTAAAAGGCTAGCAATTCTTTTTCAATGATAACTAAAAAACTCTCAGAAGTCAAATCTGCACAAATACCATGCAACTGTACAAATACAAAATAACAGAAAAAAACGTACTTGTTTGAATTTCTAGCTTTGTGCCTGTTCCAAAAATAAGCTTTTGTCCACCTCCAGCATTCACACAGTATGAAACAACACAGCAAAATCCCTCAAACTATAACAACTATAAGACTCTAGTTTGATCTGACCAAAATAATACAAATCTTCATGTACACTATTAATCTTCTCCAATATTATTCATCTGTTCAAAGTTATAGCTTAAAATTGTATGATCCAATATTTTATATCTAACTCATTATCATATTAAGTTGGTATTTCTATACTACTGTCAAATGTACTGCTTTATACATTAAACAATGTATATTATGGAGGAAATAGTAATTCCCAACAAATGTTTCAACATTTTTTACAAATCACTTACTACTTTCAACGGTTAGTTTGGTTCCAGAGCCAAAATGGATTTTCGAGCCTCCACTTTGAGTCACACATTATATTTCATCTCTACACTAACTTCCTCAGTAATGTGTTGTACCTCTGCCACTAAAAAAAATAAATACATTCAAATAAAACAAAAATAAATTTCACTTAATGTCCATGTTGTATTCATTCCTTACAGGGTACCAGGTAAATTTTGTTTTAATACCTTAAAACTATGACATCCCAGTACTAACTTTAAAAGGATTATTGATGCCATAATAAATGACAGATCACAGATAAATTATAGATTTACAGTCATTATCACTGTTGCTATTTCAGAAACTTTCTATCTGTATAAAAAACAAGATTGAATCGTGTCAAAAATGAAATCAGAACACATAATTAGCACTGATAATCATGAACTTACTTGTTTCAACTATCAATTGTGTGCCTTTCCCAAATATAAGCTTGTATCCACTTCCAGAAGTCACACAATGTATGACAACTAAGCAAAAACTACCTGGCCGGAAACTTAATTCTCCTTAATAAATCTTAATGACTATGACAACTTGTAATTGATAAGGTATATTAAATATGCATTTTAAAGCATAATGATGAATGACTATTAGTAAACAGCACATTGGTAAATAACCATTTTACTGCTATATATATATATATATATATATATATATATATATATATATATATATATATACTATGTATTTATATACATGTATATATTATATCAGGAATATATATCATCTTATTTCAACCTCTTTACATATTCTCAAAAAGACACAGGTACTATAGGCTGTAGGTCAAACAGTAAGCTAAATAACAGCTCATAATAATAAACTAATATAATTATCTAAATATAAAATATATGTCTATGCATTAGCATTAATAAACTTACTTGATTCGATTATCAGGTTTGTACCTGCCCCAAAGATGATCTTATTTGCAGTTCCAGTCACACAATATAAGACCACAACACCAAAACCATCTAACACATGTATCACCGCTCTATTTTTATTAATCTGCTTTTAGGCATTTTAAAGTTTAATTTAAAAAATAAAGTTTTATCACATGATATTATATATCTTACACATTTCTTGTAAAAGTGAGTCAATGCTTGATTTTGTGTTATCTCTTGTAAAAAGAGAAATGAAAAAAGAAGAAAGTTTTACCTGAATTTACAAAAAGCCTTGTGCCTTTCCCAAATATTACTTTCTTTACTCCAGTGTCAGTCACACACAGTTATATAGCTACACAAAAACATGCTGACTGCTTAAGGGAAACACAAATTCAATATAGAATTTAATACAAAAATATAGATCTTTGGTACAAAAAATTATTAGTTTAGGCTTCAAACCAATTTTATGCTCTCATGCTAGTAGATCTGTCCTACTAATTACTTGAAGTTTTATCATAGATAAGAAAAACCAAGGCTTTTCACAATGCATGTCAGTGGTGTGTTTGGAGTGTAATACAGAATAATTAACTTACTTGTTTCAATAATCAGATTTGTGCCTGTCCCAAATATAAGTTTACTGAATCCACTGTCAGTCACACACTACAAAACCAAACACCAAAAACTAGGGATACTTTAGATGCTTTAGATCACTACATCAAAATCAGAACCACTCTTTCCAGATAAAGGGAACTTACTGAAACTTTAAATCCCCTCTGATAATAAAATATGTTTGACCAACAAAAACAGAATCTGAATCTAGATCATATTATAATACTGGATTTGGGTGTAATGTGTAAAAATGAATATTTAACGTAGTGCATTTTTGCTGATGAGATCCAACATTCCCATTGGGTTTAAAGTCCAAATAAATTATATTTATGCTGTAATATTCTTTAAACATCCATTATATTAACTGTCTAATAACTGCTTTCTTTTCATGATCTTTTTTTTTCATATTCAGCTCATTGCTGTACCATCCCTCAGTGGTATAGGATTTTTGCTTCAAATTAATGACTGTTATAAAGGACAGATATCAAATATAATGAATTCATGACACATAATACTGAAAATCATGAACTTACTTGTTTCAACTATTAATTTTGTGCCTTTCCCAAAGATAATCTTGTCATTTCCACCTCCATAAGTCACACAATGTAAGACCATGAAACAAAAACTATTTGGCCTGAGTGGCTCAATCAACCTTTCATAAATAAACGGTTTTCACTTCATAAAAGTATTTTTAAAATCTTACTAAGCTATCCAGTATTGAAGCACTGTCCAATTATATGCCCGATTTTGTTGGCATATTTTATATGTGTGTTAGTCTCTCGCGAGAATTAAATTGTCAAATATACTTAAGAAGTTCGGTCAACCACAGTTGCCATTTTGTACCGTAATTTTAATTTCTTTTTTTTTTTTTTTACAGTGTTGATTTGTAGTTTTCCTATGTGTTAGTATCGGCTTCCCCTCTTGGACAGATTCGTTTTTACATTTTTTTGAAGCGCTAGTAACAGTTCATAATAAACAATTAATATAAATAAATATATATGGCTGAGAATACTACTTACTTGATTCAATTATCAGGTTTGTACCTGCCCCAAAGATAATCTTATATCCAGTTCCAGTCACACAATATAAGACCACACCACCAAAACCATCTAACATGTACCATCGCACATCGCACCGTTTTTATGAATCTGCTTTAAGGCAGTTTAAAGTTTAATTAAAAAATAAATAAAGTTTTATCACCTGCTATATATCTTATGTATTCTATTTTGTGGGAAAAAAAAGGTTTTATTGTCGCTTTCCGTTTTTATGTAAAATTAACAACATTAGTACTAACAAGAAAATGTAGGATTCTGTATACTCACTTCCATTAACATATAATTTTGTGCCAGAGCCAAAGATCAGCTTTCCAAATCCACTTCCATCATTCACACAGTATGAAACGTCATAATGCTAACTGGTTACTGGTTAGAGTTATAAGATTATGAGGTTAGACATTAATATTTGTCTTTAAGTTGATTTTTTTTTTATTCCTCTCGTTCCGTTGACACAAATATATTTTACATTCCTTAAGTTTCTAATTGCATATTTTAACATAACCTTAATCTATTTCTATGTCCACTATACTGTAAGTACTTGTAAGTGTGAGTCAATATTTGTTTGTGTTATCTCTTATAAAAAGAGGAAAGAGTTTTACCTGAATTTACAAAGAGACTTGTGCCTTTCCCAAATATTACTTTCCTTACTCCAGTGTCAGTCACACACAGTTATATAGCTACACAAAAACATGCTGACTGCATAAGGGAAACACAAATTCAATATAGAATTTAATACAAAAATATAGAGCTTCAGTAATGTTTAGTTTAGGCTTTAAAGCAATGTTATGCTGTCATGTTAACAGATTCGGTCCTATTAATTACTTAAAGCCTTATCCTAAGAAAGAAAAAACAAAGCTTTTCTTAAAAAAACAAACATGTCAAACAACGTCATGTCAATTGTACTTCTGGTGTATAGTGTACAATGATTAACTTACTTGTTTCAATAATCAGATTTGTGCCTGTCCCAAATATAATCTTATTGAATCCACCTCCAGTCACACACTACAAAACCAAACACCAAAAACTAGGGATACCCAAGATGCTTCAGATCACTATGTAAAACTCAGCTAAAATAAAATAGATATTTGACCAACAAAGACAGAATCAGAATGTAAATCTTATTATAACTCTGGATTTAGTTCTAATGTGTATAAATGACAGTAGTATTTTATGTAGTGCATTTCTGCCAATAAGATCCAACATTTCCATAGAGTCTAAAGTCAAAATGAATTCTCTATTTATGCTGTAGTATTCTTTAAACATCCATTATACAGTCTGACATCTGACCAAAAGATTACATAAGTATACTATACTTTCATACTATATCTTGTCAAATTAACTGCTTTATTTTCATGATCTATTTTTCCATATCTATCTCATTGCCTTATCATCATTTAACGTAAGGCATGCTAGAGTAAAGAGTAAAATGTCACTAATAGGCATCCTGAGACATTGCCATCTGTATTAACATGGACATCTGGCAAGAGGTTAACGTACGGAGAAAAACAGCGTCATCAGGAACAATTTCAAATAAAATGAATTCAAGACACATAATTCTGATAATCATGAACTTACTTGTTTCAACTATCAATTTTGTGCCTTTCCCAAAGATAATCTTGTTTCCTCCACCTCCATAAGTCACACAATGTAAGACCACCAAACAAAAACTATTTGTTCTGAGTGACAACAAAACAAAAACTACCTAAACTGAATCTTAATTATCCTCAATGAATCTGATCTAATATGAACACTTTCAATTGATAAGGTATATTAAATATGCATTTTAAATCACACAAATTAATTACCATTACCATACACACTAGAGAACACCTCTTTAATAACCTCACTTCCACTTACTTGTTTCAACAGTCAACTTTGTGCCTGTTCCAAAGAAAAGCTTGTAAACTCCACTTCCAGAAGTCACACAACATAAGACCACTAAGCAAAAACTAAGCTAGCGTAGTAGTAAATAACACTAGTTTCTCTTAAGGACTACAAATGATTAACCTTCTTATTCAATTTATATCTTAATATGCATTGGTGTTATGTAAAAAAAAAGAAGTTTATTATATCTTTACTAGCCTCTAAAACACTTACTTGATTGAACATTCAGTTTGGTACCAGAGCCGAAATAGATTTGCCCGATACCAGATGAAGTCACACAATGAAGTTTACCAAACCAATAACTTTATGCTACTGTAAAAGCCTGTCAATTGTTTAATTGTAGGTTCCCTTATTATAAAACAAACAAATAAAAAAAAGTTATAAAACTAATGGAATACTTTATGTACTTTTAAAAACATAATATTATTAAATTTACAGTATTTTACAGTTGACATTCCCCAAACTCCTTGTGTGACACTTCACATTCAACGGTTTTTCACTGAAAACTGTAGAGATAACATGCTTACAATCATGCTATACCTTTTTACCATATGTCTAAAATATTTAAATTATTTGTTGGGATATGCAGATTTATTCTTATGCTCATTTCTCTTAAGAATGTATAAGAGTGGAAAACATATTGTTTACCTGCATTTACAGTGAGCTTTGTGCCTTTCCCAAATATCACTTTCTGTACTCCTGTCTGAGTCACACACTGTTATACAGCTACACAAATACATGCTGGAAATGATGCATGTTGTAATTATAGATTTACAGTCGTTATTACTTTTATTATTTAAAAAAAAAATCTCTCTGGAACAAAGGAACAAGATTATTTAGTGACAAAAACAAAATCGGAACACATTAAGTAGAACCGGTAATCAAACTTACTTGTTTCAACTATCAATTTTGTGCCTTTTCCGAAGATAAGATTGTCAAGTCCACTTCTAGTCACACAATATAAAACCACTAAGCAAAAACTACCTGACCTGAAACTTAATTCTCCTCAATGAATCTGATTAATATGACAACTTGTAATTGATAAAGTATATTAAATATGCATTTTACATCACCTTAATGAATTGTCATTAGTGAAAAGCACACTACTAAATAACAATTTTGCTTGAGGACTGTATTAAAATATGATTAATTTTAAATGGATTAAAATTGTATATTGATATGCATTCCTGATATACATATAAAACTGTGTTGTTTTGCTAACATTCCTCTTTACTAATCTCAAAAAACACTTACTTGTTTCAACTATCAACTTTGTGCCTGTCCCAAAGAAAAGCTTGAAAGTTCCACTTCCAGAAGTCACACAACATAAGACCACTAAGCAAAAACTACCTGAAAGACTTTCTCAAGCAGTCAAAGATTAAAGAGTAAAATTATCATTGATAAAGGGTATTAAAATATGGATTTCAAAGTGTAGTAATAAATGACACTTGGCAAAAAGTGCATCACCAAATAACCGTTTTCCTAGCGTATTAAATGTATGGTTAAATATGCATTCATTTCTATTAATGACCACATATGATTAACTTATTAAATTGTTATCTTAATATACATTGCTGATATGTAATATATAATATATGATAAATTACTCTTTAAATTAGTAATAACATAAAGCTATATGGATAATGACAATATCGTGGACAGAATGTGAAGGACTTCCCAATACGAATGATCACTGGCTGTGTTATTTCAATAAACAATATAAATGCTGTAAATTTGACCATGTTTAGTTTGTTAAATGCTAACAAATTGATCTTATTGTAAAATGTTACCATATACACTTATACCAATGCTCTCTGGAGTACATGAGTGCGAAATTAAATTAATTTTACCTGCATTTACAGTGAGTTTTGTGCCTTTCCCAAATATTATTTTCTGTAATCCAGTACCAGTCACACACAGTTAAATTGCCACACAAAAACATGCAGACTGCTTTTAGAGTTTACCTATTAAATATTCAAAAGTTTACACTAGTTAACAATTACCTTTTCCCAAAACCAAGGTCTTTCTTAATTGACCAAAACTGGGACAATGTTAATAACATCAGGAATTTGCTGTACTGTACTTGAAGATGATTATAATTAACTTACTTGTTTCAATGAGCAGCTTTGTGCCTGTGCCAAATATAAGCTTATTGATTCCACCAGTATTCACACATTACAAAACCAAACAACAAAAACTAGTTAGACAGCCAAACTGCCATCGCTCTTGTCAAACTCTACAAGTATAACTATAAAGTCCAACTTAGTCCTGTGTAACGCCTATAGTTTAATATCCTTAATGCATTTCAACTTATAAGACCAAGTACGTTTTACAACATTTTAACCTGATACAGATTTCAAGAGATGCTCTAGTCAAGCATTTATTCAAATGTTATACTACTTATTACCCAACAGCTTTTTAAATGTTGTTAATTAAATAAAAACGCTGACTTTTGCCATTTTGTTTCAAAAGAGAATCAGGAAGGTCAGTCGTTATGCATAATGATCATGCATACGCATAATGAATTTCAAATGTTCAGTAAAGTTTAACTTGATTTATACTAATTAGACTCAAAAATTACATTTGCATTAGATCAAGCAGAAAAGTGTCCTTGTGTAGATCTTTTTAAATGAAAAAAGTCATGTTTGGGATTGATCAAAAAAACACTTTCTTCTTAACACAACTGCCTCAGTTTTAACAGCTATTTTCATAGTGATGCGAGTAGTGCCAAACATAATGAACTTACTTGAATCAACTGTTAATTGTGTGCCTTTCCCAAAAATAATCTTTCCTGCACCTCCAGTATACACACAATGTCACGCCACATATCAAAATCTCTTGTCATATGCAACACATACAATTACTATACAGTGTGTTTTGTAAAAACTCTAAAATTACATTTCTATTTAAACCTAATTTTTAAACTTACCGCAATATCACTGAATGACTTTTTTGCATACGTGCTTATGCTGTCAAATTAATTGCTCCTTTTATGTTTACATACTATAACCTTCCAAAGAAATTACTTTTTTCTGTGTTTAATCTTCAGCAATTTTTAAATGGGCAAAACACTTACTATTTTCAACTGTCAGTTTGGTTCCAGAGCCAAAAATGATTTTCAAGCCACCACCTTGAGTCACACACAATATTTTGTCTTTACAGAAACCTCCTAAATGCTACTACATGAACTATAAAAGAAAGCGGTAACACTTTACAATAAGGTTCAATTCGTTAACATTAGCTCATGCAATAGCTAACATGAAATAACAATACAAGTTAACAATACAAGTGAACAATACATTTACAGCATGTATAAATTTAGGTTAATGCTAACTTCTACATATACTAATATATTTTTTTAAATTTCATGTTAACTAACACTTATTTATTTAACGTTATTGTAAAGTGTTACCAAGCAAGCTTCAAGATTCACATTTTCCAATAGTATTCATCATTTAGACAGGTATCCTACCAAGTAAAAATGTCTAATACCTTCCCAAGTTTGTCAACAATACTAAATTAGAAATTTGAAACTAAGCTATATTAAACTAAGCATTGCGATATTAAATGAGAAGTCATGGATAGAATGAATTATAGATTTTCTTTGAATCATGGGCTTTTCAGAAAAAGAAAAAAAACAATGAAAAATTTAGCACAATTTAAGTGGCAATGATAATCCAATATAAAAAAACTTACTTTTTTCAACTATTAACTTTGTGCCTTTCCCAAAAAATATCTTGTAGCCTCCACCTCCAGAAGTCACACAATAGCAGATCACTGAACATAAACTGTCCTGAAAGACTAAAATCAATTCACCTGCCATAACCTATTAATGTTGAAGTGAAAACGAATCAATTCTAATAAAAAGCATTTTTATAAATGTACTGAACTTTAAAAAAATAAAAAATAATAAATGAACAGCAGGTTTGTAGCACTGGGACTACGAGTATGTCTAAATTACAGCAATTTCACTTTTATATCACGATCTGGATACCAAATGGTGGTGATGTTCTCTAATTTTTTATAGACACTTACTTGTTTCAACTATCAGTTTGGTTCCAGAGCCAAAATAGATTTGATTGAATCCAGATGAAGTCACACAATGCAGTTTACCATCACAATAACTTTCTACATTTAAATCAATGATTTATGTGGCATAAAAAGTGAATCCAAACTAATGATGAAGATTTCACAAATGTACCCTTGCTATTAATAATAGTGTGAGGTTATAGGGATATGGACTATGATGAACCAAATTTATAAGACATTTCCATTTAACAACACTGGATTTGCTGGCAACACTATTTTATGGATCAGTTTCGTTTAGCACAAAAATGCACTAAAGTGTTTAGCATCTTTCCCCTGAATTATCGACTTGATTGTTGGAACAATTATTTTAAACTGCTCAATGTCTAGGTAAAGACAAAGACAAATTTACAAACAATAGCTCTGTAAGCAAATATGATAAATACGAAAAGGAATGTAAGTATGTGCAGGTTTAATGTACTGTTGAAATGAATAAACTTACTTGTGTCAATTATTAACCTTGTGCCTGACCCAAAGATCATCTTATAACCTCCTCCAGAAGTCACACAACATGACACCACACAACTAAAACCTTCCAACACAACAGTCACAAATCTGCTATTTGATTAAGCTGCTTTCACATATTAAAAAGTCTAAAGTCAGTTATCGCTTGAGTTTTATGACCTGACATAACTGGCACGTTCTTTTCCGCAATCACATTACTGAAATCCATCTCTTATACTGTCCATTTTATAGATCAATGTGGGAAAGTTGGTAAAAGTAGAAACAAAAAAAGGTACACTGTGTTTGATTCTGCCTACTTACTTGTATTAACATGTAATTTTGTACCAGAACCAAAGATCACTTTTCCATATCCATCAGTCACACAATGTGAAGCATCATAACTATAACTGATTACAGCTCACTGGCTGAGTATTTTACTGTAACAGCCAAGACTATAAACACTTTATAAATATTTCCCTCATTTAAACATACACAGTTTATACATTTATTTTTAAATACATTTACATGCTTTATCTAAATTTGATCTCCAAATATGTGCACTATGAGTAATAATGCAATTAGAAACAATATTATTATTGTTTGGATGTTAGTTTGAGTATTTAAGAGATGTGATCTAAATCTAATGTGCAAATAGAAATCATTTACCTGTATTTACAGTGAGCTTTGTCCCTGTTCCAAATATTAATTTCTGTGCTCCAGAATAAGTCACACACAGTTATATAGCTACACAAAAACATGCTGATTGTTTAAGGGAAAACAAACACCAGCTTCAACAGAGAATACTCTGTAAATATATATAACTTAAGTGTAGAATATTTAGATTATTAAAACAGATGTCCTAATATATGTCACTTTCTCCTGAGGACAACATCAACATAGAAAAAAAACCTAATTTAAATATTCCTCTAAAGAAAGCAGGGCCAAGAATAATATTAATTAAATTAAAACAACTAATTTTTTCATCTAGGACATACTAAATAGAATAATGAAATGTAAACATCACTGATCCTTAATAACTTACTGCTTTGGATTATCAGTTTTGTGCCTGTTCCAAAGAACACCTTTCCTGCGATTCCAGCATTCACACAACGTCAGACTACAAATCAAAAACCCTATGACTTTGGACATTATATTCTATAGGGAGGTCTCTATGTTTTGTTAAACATGGAAAATGCAAATACTTACAATTGCAATAATTTTCACTTGCGCTATGTATTAAGAACAACATTTTGCTTAATACTAACCATACTGACACACTCAGAAAGATGTTCAGTGAAATATAATACGTAAAATAATAATAGTAATATGTTATGCATTAATACAAATCTATACAAAGCACTTACTGGTTTCAATTGTCAGTTTAGTTCCAGAGCCGAAATAGACTTTCAAGTCTCCACTAGTCACACACCAATTTAGTCTTTAGCAATAACTCCCTGCTCTCTCAAAAATAACTCCTTATCAATACTGTGTGAAATGCACAACAGTTCATAAATGTCTGAATTTCTATAATATTTCTCTTTTATTAGAAACTTCATGATAAATCCATGGCAAACAAACTAGATAATAATTTAGATTGTACGAATGGATTAATCTAATGAGATTGTATGTAACAAAAGGCCATCAGGGGATAATTTTTTCCACTTGTTTTCAACTTATCCTTCTAGAAGATGATTATTTTATTGCAATGAGCACATGAAAAAAAGTGATTTAAATTAGAATACTCATACTAACCTTCTCTTCTCACAAGACTAAACCAAATAAAACAATACACCTGGTATATAACGCAAAGCATTTAAAAGTGTTTTGTAACTTTCAGAAATAAATACTTGCCTGGTTCAACAATGAGTTTTGTTCCGCCGCCAAATATAATCTTATCATTTCCTGTATTCACACAGAGCTACAACCTATACCAAATACCCCACGCACATCTCTCTTTGCAGAGAACTGCCGTTCACATTTAGAAGTGTTTTATAACTAAAGAGGGAATAATGATTCCTTTTACATATGCATTTTCTGTTGTGCAGTATCACACTTGTATGTGTATTTGTTTAGTACGGAGTATGATTAAAATAAAGCTAATATGCCTTAATGTCCTTGGTATTTTTTGATGTGTAATGCAAATGGAAACACCATCTGAATATAATAGCTTGTGTTTGTTTTTTTTGCATACTCACTTGACTGAACCTGTAAACTTGTGCCTGACCCAAAGAACAGCTTGTTATATCCACCTCCAGCAGTCACACAGTGCAAAACACCATATTCATTACCCATTACAGACAGATTAGTCTCAGTCACTAAACTTATGCAACTTTAGATAGCAAAATAAGTGGCTACAGTAACTATATTGTATATTCATGATGATTTCATGCAATCTTTACTCTACAATTATTTGGAGTCCTTTTAAGATCAACCGATGAACTACTAAACAAGACTTAACCAAAACGCACCAGTCAAAGCTTTTTTAAAAGAGTTCCTATCCATTCACATCAAATATGCATTGGATGATCATACTGTACTATAAAACAAATGAGATTTACATGCCAAAGACCTAATGAGATAAAACGACTATGATTTGAACTTGCCTGTTCATCACTAAATTCAATTACACAACGTGCACATAAAGTGTTCTGTTGTAAAATACTTAAATACTCAAATACAAATACCTGATTCAATAATGAGCCTTGTTCCACTTCCAAAAAACACCTTGTTAGTATTTGCATCCACACAGCACTACAACCTGCATCAAATACTCAATGCACTACTTGTCATTGCAGAAAAATAAAAGATTTAGACTTTAAAGGTATAATTTTTCAAACTGATGTAGGAAATTGTCATTGTTATAACATATTGTTATAACATATTTTTACATTATAGTGTTATGTAATATTACACCTGTAGTTTCATTTGTTTTCCTTACAATGCCATGGCGGAAAATTTGTCTTTTAATTTTTTGTTTCTTGTTAAACTATTTGATGTTCTTTTAACTATCACACTCTCCGTTCAATAACTAAAACAAAGAGTCTAAAATGACCACCTACTTTTTTCTAGTACAAGCTTTGTGTCACTCCCAGATACTACTGTAAACAGTTGTCGATTTACAAACCTCATTATTATTTCCTCAATGGATATTTTTAAAGGTATATTCAGTGCTCAAATGATTCAAAAAATATTGAAAAAGTTTAAACAGAAATTTAAAAAAGCCCCACCAGATGATAATAATCTTGGTAAAAGCTAATCATTTTTACAAATTCTTATTGTTCAGCACATTTAGTCTATGCTTTTCTTAGTTCTTCTTCTGTTTCTATAACAGACATCATTTTTACTTACTTGATTCAATGAAGAGTTTGGTCCCTTGACCAAAAATCAGCTTATCTCCAGCACCAACATTCACACAGCTTACTATCCCACTACAATAACCATTTCTACCCTACGATAAATGTCAGAAGCTAAAAGCAATGCAGAAATGCACCACCTGTATTATTTAGGATTTAAAATGAAGAATTTGACTATGCATCTTTGTCTGTTGTAGTAAATTGTTATGGAATTTAACAATTGAAAATATTAGTATTATTCATAACAGTTTAGTTTCCATTGTCAAACATATAATTTTCATATGGATTTTACTTACTGGTTTGAATTAGCAACTTTGTTCCTTTTCCAAAAAGGATTCTGTCTGCACTATTAGACACACAAAGTGATGCTTCATACCAAATACCTCCAAACACTGAAACTGCTATTTGTTCACTCAACAGAACAATTTTTACTTTTATAATTACTATTTTAGTAGTATAGTTTATTACAGCATTTTATTGTTGTGCATTCGTTAGCTTTTCTTTATTTTTCAAAGCATATATTTAAATCTGATATGTAAGATTTAAGACTTTAATAACAGGGCATGTTTAAAAGAGATTCATTTTTAGAGAATTAAAATTTCATAAATAAGATGCATATGCTTTTTGGCGTATTTGCCCAATTACTAAAGCAATACAAGCACCAAAGTAACAGAACTTTCTTGATATTTAAAAAAAAATAAAAAAAACGCACAACTCTGAAGGTGTTTCAACTGAATTTTTTCAAAAGTGCAAACTTACTTGAATGGATGGAAAGTTTGGTTCCTTTACCAAAGATTATCTTTCCAAGGCTGCCAGTATTCACACATGACTAAATATCCATACATAAACATATGCATCAGCGGCAATCTCTAAAACTACATGCTGCCTATCAGAGGAGATTTCATTATGCATTTTTATTTTTTATATATTCTGTTAAATTTGTTCGTTCAAGAAAATTTGCCATGTTCTATGTAACATATAGGATGTTTTAATTCTACCTCTGAAAAAAATCCCAGCAGAACCATCAAGAATGCTGTACTCATATGATAAATGTAGTAAACATAAACATTAAATGTTTAATTATACAACATTTTTAGTTATGTTTTGAAGAAGTATGACAAAAATATGTAGTTTTAAAATTCACTCAAAATATATGTTGTATTATACTAAACTACTTTTTGAAAACTGCTAATTTAGTATTTAAAAGTCAGTTCTAAGATAAATATTTTTAGTGATTTAAAGATTAGAAAGAGCAGAAACTTACTTGATTCCACAATTAGTTTCATGCCATTTGCAAAAATAAGCTTGTCATTCCCTCTAGTCACACAAAGTTATACACCATGACAGAAACTCCCTGTAAATGCCTCAAACCCATCGTACAGTCATTTTTGAAAAAAAAACAAATATGCTTTCAAATCAATTTCAATAATTCAATTAATAAATTACTTATATTTTCTTATTCAGCAATATATGACATTTAGTTGAAGTTTCACATAGATTGAAATTGGATTTAGCTGAAAGAAAAGTAACTGAATACTAAACACTTTCAAATACAAAAGCTATGCAGTTGGATCTTTTAATGTTGATTTAATGTTTAATGTTAAGATTAAACCTCATCATTACAATTACTCAAATTGATTTTTAGAAGCAAAACACTAAATAGGACCTGTAGTCAATTTTATGTTTAATCTTACACATCTGAATTTAGTGGCCTATCAAAATATTTAGTTTTATATTTAGTTCAAATAAATATAACTTACTTGATTCCACAATGAGTCTGGTACCATGGCCAAATACGACCTGGTTCACCCCTATTGCATTCTCACAGCGCTACACTGCTTAACAAAATGCCTCAACATAACACTAACATAAATTTCATAACATAAATGTCACTTTCTTGCATCACAGAAGACTTAAACGCAGTAAAGAATTATAAATCTCACCTGATTCCACTATAAGTTTTGTACCGGTGCCAAAGATTATCTTATTGAGTCCCTGGTCATTCACACAACACTAAACACCATATCAAATATCCTTCAGTGCAAACAACTGATCAACTGATCTACATTTCTATGTGCAAACTCAAAACAAAACATTTCATTTATATGCTTTGAATTATCACAAGTGATGATCATATGAAAAATCATCACTCATTTCACTACCTTTATAAAAATAATAATAAAAAAAAAAAAAAAAAAAAAAGTAGTTTCAAGCCTAAATTTCATGCTATAAAGCAACAATAAAAGCTATTTAAAATAATACTCACTGGTCTGCACAATTAATTTAGTTCCAGATCCCATAAAGAGCTTGGAGACAGAACCAGACGACCACAGTGTTGCATTCTCAGACATAAAACCTCCGCACACAAGATACAGATAAAAAAGATAGTTTAAAATCTTCAAATCGTTATTTACCAAACATTCAAGATCAATGATAAAAGCTTAAAATGCTCAAAACACTTCTATATTTTTATATAAATTTCCCCTAAATTTTAGAATTATCAAATGCATGCCAAAAAAAAGTTTCAATTGAGTGATGGCATTAATAATACCATGCATCAATGCTCTTGATGCTAAAACCTCTCTAATACATTTAAACGTGATATTATGGTGAAACAAATCAATTCTGAAAGAGTTTAAATCCTTACCTTAGTGTCCCTTCTCCCAATTTCTATCAGATCCTGGAACATGTTTGCACATCCTCTGTAAGAAACAGTGTATTAAATGTGTCAGACACCTCAATCTTTACTAAAAATTAATCCAAACCAGAAAATTAAAATGCCACCTTGCCCAGCACAACATTTTAGTTTAGTGAAGAAAATCATTCAAATGAGAAATATATGGTAACTCACCTCTTCACATAGACATCAGTGTTCTACTGGCCTAGTTTTAACGTTACACATGGCCTTATTTCTTGTTCATTTCTGTGAACCTACAGCAGCAGTCTCTGAAATAATAATATAGGCTAACATTTATATTTGCTTTAGGCCTACTCGGTTTTGTTTTTTAAACGCATAGTAAAACAATGTCTTTGTTGTCAACGCAGCTAAAAGTCTTATTTAAGGCGTTTTAAGCTCTAAATTAATGTTTGTACTTGAACAAAACACTTAATATTGAGTGCCTCATTATATTTGATGGAGTATCAAGCAAAAACAAACATTTAGGCTAGTTACCCATGCCACCATAGAAATGTGCTATTTGCAGAGAGCTAAGATACATTTCATTCTGTGATAGAAAGTGTCCTCTAACAGCAGGGTAAAGCCAGACTGAAAACGGGACATGGGCCAGGCCAGACTACAATCATTTTTCTCTTAGTACACGATGTAACTACAGAAGAGTCAAGCTTTAAATAGGAAAATTATCGAAACTCTTTGGTAATTTTTGATGACCAAATGCTAATGGTCTAATCAGATTCAATGATCTATGCTAAGCTAAGCTAAAAGTGCTACCGCCAGACCCGGAGATCGGCTGAATGGATTCAAAAACGGTAAAACTCAACTGTTTAACTCTAGGGGAGTTGGAAAATTTGCCTATTTTCAAAAAAAAGTTGAGTGTTCCTTTAATGTCAATACTCAGTCGGCCACTAGAGGTCACTCAAGTCCGCCTGTCAAAACAAACGACAAAATCCCATTAACGGCCTCAGGAGGGCAGTATACTCTATTTCACGGTCTTTGATGTGTAGCAAGCTCAGCTCTCCGTTTTCATGAAGGAGAGTGAGAACATCACTTAATATTCATTAATATATAGTTCATAAATAAAATTAAGTGATTATAAATACTACTAAAAAATGTGCTCTCAACAGACTTAGTAACTTATGTCTCACAAATGTAGGCTAATCATCAAAACAGTGGTTTGACAAACTATTTTGAGGAATATTTCTTTTTAAATCATTTTATGTAAAAGTTAAGTAAAAAGCTCCAAAAACTGTAGCTGTAAGACTTTACAGCTGTTTTTCTCTTTCTATAACAGAGGGGAAAAATGTAGCAACAAACATACTAATTCTTGGAACCCAAAGCGAGCAGTAGATCTTTATCTGAAGCTGTGGTTAGAATCTGCCTCCAGAGCGAATGTGCTGTTGAAACTGTGGTTTAGACATACTCACATGAAACTTCTCTTTTATCAAGACATTTTATTATTTTATATATTTTTGAAAAATCATATTACATACAAAGACCAGAGCCTCAACAGTTAAGTCAAATAGTTATCCGTTACACAATTAAACAATGTAAAAAGTCTTAAACAATGCAATACTGTTATGTTAAAAAAAGGAAAAAATATAAACATATAAAAAAATTAACTTGCTCTTGTCTGCAAATAAAGCCGAAAATACACACACCATAGCAAAGCAATAATATGCACAATATACCACTGAATTCAGAAATGTTTCTAAACGTCAAAAAGGTTTGCAATGTTTGTCGATATTCTGTATATTTGAATGCCATTACTAACAATTTGTATTTTTCATTCCATGTAACATTATTAGACAGAATATAGATAAATACTGACCCTGTGACTGACTTTATAACCGCATTTGTTTGTTAGTTAAAGTTAACTGTAAGTTACAGTTAAAAATTTTGATTATTCAGATGATTAAAATATGAATGCCTTCACAGTCATCATTGCATTAACTGCAACACCTTTAGCAAGCAGAATTCTCAGACCTGTCACAAGAAGATTCATGGAGTTCATTTTTGGATCACCTGAAAAAAATAAAACAATAAATTAATCACCCTTTGATATTAAATGAATTGAAATATTGTAAATCATAGCATAATGTAGATAAGTTCACAAATGTAAGATATACACGTAGAATATCCTATGTATTTTATTACTAACCAGTGTCTATGAACTCTGAGGCAGAAGTACTAGCATTTGTTTCACAAGACAGTGGAGATGGTATTTTGGGTTTATCTGCAGAATAAAAATTAAGTAGAACAAAACAAATAATTCTTAATATATATTTTATATTTACAATACTGAAAAAATGACATCAAATAAAAAATAAAAATAAATAAACATTAATTACAATTTAAGTACAAACCTGTCGGGTCAGGAGTGTCAGGAGTCTCACTATTTTTGTCTTCTGTCTTTTCATCCATTTTGCATTTTTGGATTTCATCAACATCATTGAATCCAGCATAATAATAGGTTTTGGTCGTTTTGAACAAGGGTGCATTGCTGGTGGTAAGACTTACAGGGTTTTTACCTTCCACAGTCAAAGTCATAGTCTTTTCTCCAGGAAAGAACCCGGCGGCCAGACAAATATCCGGTCCTTTGCCATTGAAAGGGGACAAGATGGACAGAAACGGAGGAGTTTCCTTTACATCTTCTGAACAAAGAAAAATAAGCAGTTTTCATCAGTTTTTCAGTCCTTTGGCAAGACAGTACTTTTTACATATGTGGCGGTTGCAAATCTATGCTCATGATGTCAGTGAAAAACTCTTGCAATCATCTATTTCATGCACAAAACATATGAACAAACGCAATTACTCTACTAGAACCGTTTTCTTTGGAGCAACAGCCCAAGTTAACAAACATACCGCGCTCAGAAGCTGAACGCAGCACAGCAGCACAACCAACTAACTAACCGTTTCAAGCTATTTTGCAAAGTTTTTCACTATTTTCTACAGCACATATGTTGGTGTAAAAACTTGTAACAGTTAAAAAGAAGTACTTACTTGGTAAGACCTTGAGGGTTATCGGCTTTCCGAATGTTAAGGTGTCAGTAGCTGAAAATGCACCGCTACCGTAACCCTTACAAAAACACTCCTGACCCTACATCAGCATTGGGACTGACTAAGTGACCTAACTGAGCCCTGCTAGCTTCAACTAACTGACCAAAGTTCACGCTTTCACAAAATCAGGTGTATGGTTTGGAAAACTGCATTATGATAACATTGAATGTAGATTTACTTACTTGGATTGACCGTGAGACGGATGGGATTTCCAAAAGTTAGTGGATCTGCACTTCATTCAGCCCCCTGACAATATCCTTTTGTAATGAAAAGTATCCGCACGTCTTAAGAAATGCACTAAAGACTCATCTGGACTTTTGATGTGAAAAACCCAGTCGAAGAAGTACAGTTTGATATTCTTTCAAAGTAAACTCCATCTGTCAGTCATCCTCGTGATATACCCATGTCTGCTCCATTCACATACAAACAGGTGTCTGGAACAAAAGCCTTCAAGACAAAAACATCAAGATTGAGAGAATAGTTCTGTGATAGTTCAGTCTTTCAGTCAGATATTGGTTTACATTTATCAATACAGTTTATAAACAGAAATAACAGAGCTATGAGATTTTGTACAGCGCCTAATGAAGAATGTATCACTGTGGTAGTCCCGACACAATGAAAAACCTCAATACAAAAACCCATGCCATCTGTTGATGGGCTGTCTTATATGGAAGAGAGAGAAACGCCGTCATCTGAAGAATCTCCTCAACAGATATATTTGACTAAAACTATGTTGAAATCCATAGTCATGAGATAAAACCCCAAGCTGCAGTGGAAGTCTTTACATCTAAGATAATAGAACCACCACAGAAGAACCATTCAATGCAGTGACAGTCAGTTAACCTCTGTGAGGTTTTTGTATGAGACAAAACCTGAATTGAATCACTGTGGTACCCCAGTCCACAATGACACAACTCGAAACAAAAACCAGCAGTCCTCCTCTGTGTCAAAGAAAGAACAAAAAGACACATGAAATAGAATTACTTCAGAATAACTTAGCACAAAATAATAAAGAATGTGCCACCTAATTAAAAACTCAAAAACTTTCTGAAAATATTTTTTTTTTACCTTACATTAGGGCTCTTGTGACAATCTAAGTATCCAGCATAAGAATATCAGGAATACTACTGAACTTATACTTGGCATATTACTTTGTGCAGCTGTTTGTATTTACATAACTACGTATTATAATTTAATGTAATAACTAGTTCATATTAATTTCATTAACATAATATTTGTAACAAGCACTATAAAGTGTTATTAGAATAATTGTAGGTATTTTTTTGAGTCGACATTTATATAAAACTGCACATTTCAAGAATAATGCAGTAACAATGATTAGTGAGTGGTTTCCATAATAATAATAATAATAATAATAACACATGAATGTTGCACCATATACAATTTAAGTTCTTGAAATCAATACTTTCACCTTTATATATGTGTGTATATATAGAAGATATAGGAGAACAATATAATAAAATGCAATACAATACAATGTTTATAACTCAATGTTAATAGATCCATTTAAATATCAATGGAACATATATACAGCTCTGGTTCTGAGTTGAGACTTTATTAGAGCAATGAATTGCTATTAATTTAAATATTACTATTATGCATAACATTAAAAAATGCTATATTGTTCATATCCTTTCCCAACAATGGAATATCCTAAACCATTCTCTGTTGTTGCTGTTGTTGTTGTTTTTAATTGAGAACTAAAATGATTTTTTTTACATATCGCAAATAAAGAACATCAACGAAGAAAAAAAATGACAATACATTACTGTAGCTATATCCGACAAGCCATGACGCTTTCACGCTGGTTTTCACGCAGTGCAAAATACACATCGTGGAGCAAAGAGAAAACTGACAATGCGTCAACAGACAAGACAGAGCAGGTTACTTTAGGAATGAAATTAAGCCTCAGCTTTCAAATTTGGTCTTTTATTTTATTTTTTTAAGTCAAACAATAAATACTGTTTAGTGGCTCTTTTTTGTGTCGTGACTCGTGACAGATCGCTGTACCCAGTTCAAGCGGCACGTGAAGCAATCGTCTCTTCCTCTTTCTAGTCATAGCATGAAGTAAACATGAATGAAATTGAACATCAGAAGGTATTTTGTTTCAACCGCGGAAAAGACGTCAATACACACCATTTTTCAAGTTCATGCCCACCAATGTTAATCTACTCTCCAGTCTGGTTTGTTTGTTTGTCGGACAAAAATGGCAGATTCGGCATTATGATTGGTCAAATCGCCTGTCAGTCAAACTCCTTGCAAAGGGTCAATTGTGTTCAAAATTGTAAAAATCCTTATATTTGGTTTCTATCTAATAGTGCATGTATAGTGTGCACTTAGCCTGGTAAAAAAAAGGGACCACTACTGCAAACAGGTACAGTAATATACATAGATACAGTGGGGGAAAAAAATATTTGATCCCCTGCTGATTTTGTACGTTTGCCCACTGACAAAGAAATGATCAGTCTATAATTTTAATGGTAGGTTCATTTGAACAGTGAGAGACAGAATAACAACAAAAAAATCAAGAAAAATGCATTTCAAAAAAGATATAAATTGATTTGCATTTTAATGAGTGAAATAAGTATTTGATCCCCTATCAATCAGCAAGATTTCTGGCTCCCAGGTATCTTTTATACAGGTAAGGAGCTGAGATTAGGAGCACTCTCTTAAAGGGAATGCTCCTAATCTCAGTTTGTTACCTGTATAAAAGACAACCTGTCCACAGAAGCAATCAATCAATCAGATTCCAAACTCTCCACCATGGCCAAGACCAAAGAGCTGTCCAAGGATGTCAGGGACAAGATTGAAGACCTACACAAGGCTGGAATGGGCTACAAGACCATCGCCAAGCAGCTTGGTGAGAAGGTGACAACAGTTGGTGCGATTATTCGCAAATGGAAGAAACACAAAATAACTGTCAATCTCCCTCGGTCTGGGGCTCCATGCAAGATCTCACCTCGTGGAGTTTCAGTGATCATGAGAGCGGTGAGGAATCAGCCCAGAACTACACGGGAAGATCTTGTCAATGATCTCAAGGCAGCTGGGACCATAGTCACCAAGAAAACAATTGGTAACACACTACGCCGTGAAGGACTGAAATCCTGCAGCATCCGCAAGGTCCCCCTGCTCAAGAAAGCACATGTACAGGCCCATCTGAAGTTTGCCAATGATTCAGAGGAGAACTGGGTGAAAGTGTTGTGGTCAGATGAGACCAAAATCCAGCTCTTTGGCATCAACTCAACTCGCCGTGTTTGGAGGAGGAGGAATGCTGCCTATGACCCCAAGAACACCATCCCTGCCGTCAAACATGGAGGTGGAAACATTATGCTTTGGGGGTGTTTTTCTGCTAAGGGGACAGGACAACTGCACCACATCAAAAGGAACGATGGATGGGGCCATGTACCGTCAGGGCCAGGGCATTAAAAATGGGTCGTGGATGGGTATTCCAGCATGACAATGACCCAAAACACACGGCCAAGGCAACAAAGGAGTGGCTCAAGAAGAAGCACATTAAGGTCCTGGAGTGGCCTAGCCAGTCTCCAGACCTTAATCCCATAGCAAATCTGTGGAGGGAGCTGAAGGTTCGAGTTGCCAAACGTCAGCCTCAAAACCTTAATGACTTGGAGAGGATCTGCAAAGAGGAGTGGGACAAAATCCCTCCTGAGATGTGTGCAAACCAAATACTTATTTGACTCATTAAAATGCAAATCAATTTATAACTTTTTTGAAATGCGTTTTTCTGGATTTTTGTTGTTGTTATTGTCTCTCACTGTTCAAATAAACCTACCATTAAAATTATAGACTGATCATTTCTTTGTCAGTGGGCAAACGTACAAAATCACCAGGGGATCAAAAAAAAAATTTTCCCCACTGTATGTATACATACACTATATTGCCAAAAGTATTGGGTCGCCCCCTTCTAATGAACAGGTTTGACTACTTTAGTAATTTCCATGAGTACAATGTTTAATGTTTAAGCATATAATGATATTCTAGGGAATCGTGTGCTTCTAATTTTATAGCAACAGTTTGGTATACACTACATATGTACATACACTATATGGGCAAAAGTATTGGGACACCCCCTTCTTTAGAACAGAAAGATGCACTTCCAAAACTGTGGCAACAAAGATGAAAACATAGTTCATGTATTTAAAAATTGTATTTCCATCTCTGTTGCAACAGTTTTGGAAGTGTCTAAAATGACTGTACCCATATGTACAAGAGTTTTTGTCTCAAGGTCTGCATTTACAGTTACATCAGAGGTGTTAAACTGGGATTAGGACTTGGTTTTATGCAGACCAGTCAAGTTCTTCCACACTGACTGAATCAATAATTTTCTTTTTGAACCTTGCCTTATACACAGAGGCTCTGTCATGTTAGAATAGAAAAGGTTCTGTCCAAACTGTTGCTATAATATTAGAAGCACACAATTCCCTAGAATATCATTATATGCTTAAACATTAAGATTTGTACTCATAGAAATTACTAAAGTAGTCAAACCTGTTCATTAGAAGGGGGCGACCCAATACTTTTGGCAATATAGTGTGTATATTATACATATCTATGGTACCATACAGTTACAAACACATAGGTACAACAGCTGTATCTTGCATGCATATTATAAACACTTGTTGCAGTACATAGCACATGAGCATAGTGTAGGTAATATCAGAATGTCAATTAAAAAATGTATAGTAACAATATATAAACTATGCATAATAGCTACCAGTGACATTGTTAGCTTTATGTTAGCTTGTAATCAACAACTAAGAAATAAGTTATTCAAAAAGACACTGATTCTGAATTCAACTGTGGCTTATATAATAAATATTAATATTACAATTTATATTATAATCATGCAAATTGACAGTGTAAGTGATTTATGGTTGTGTGTTAAGGGCTGTCAGGCCATGACTGAGGGTCTGGTCAATCTGAAGCTAGCATCATAACAGGGTAGGAAACAAGACATGCATTCTGAAAACAAATGATTTGTGAGTTTTTGCACGGGCTCATCAAAGAATCACACAACGTGCCCCCGAGTACACACTGAAATACTCTTTGGCAAAAACGGTTCAATAGAGTTTGCATTAAGGTGAGAGATGATAAGGCAGCTGGCGTATGTGGTAAGCAGATCTTCAACCACTCTGGTTTCCTCTCAGGAAGTGGGTGAGGAGCTGAGAGATGTTCTAAGAACAACCCCATCCCCTTCCATTTCTAGACAGCATCAAGTTCACAGTTCATTCCTCTGTGATTTAAACCCCATTTCCACCTCAATTAAGCCAATTTTGCACCAACTCAAATTTATAGTAATTAACTGCATAGTGACAAAATAAAAATAAATGCTAACGCTGATAAAATAGGGTGGTTCCATTTCTCTACATGAACTAATTCATTAGTTAATTTTATATTAACAATTCAAATTTTTACAGCATTTATTAAAATAAATTAATTTTAATTTCCACACATATTTCAAGTTGGTTGTATAAATCATGTATTATGAAAATAATTAATTATGAAAAAAAGAATACATTTATAAGTTTTACCAAAACAAACACTGTAAAAATAGTTGATTACTGTTAATTCATGATAACTAATGTATTAAATAAACTGCATGTAGTTTTGTGCATTTTCGCAACTTTGGAGCCCCTACATTTAAGTGATTGGAATTCACTGTGGTAAATATATCACTAATTTGTCAATCACAGTTGATAGATGTTCACATGCATTTGTTGCTGTCAAAGCAATCCTCCATTTTCGCAGACTTTCTTGATTTAGAAACTGATATTTCAAGGTTAAATTAAAAAAAACAAAAAACGTTTCTCTTAAGGAGATATATAGGACAATTAAATATTCATCAGCTATAAAAATAAAACACCGTCTAAATACAGCAGGTTATCAAGTCCCAATAAGCGATCTTCAAGTATGAATGTATACAGTAAAGCATTTCTATGGCTGTTGCATTGTCAAAATCATGCTAGTGAACTCTGTAAAAATTTCCAGAACGCACCATAAAAACTAATGTGCACCGACCAAAATGAAGCAATGATCAATGCACATATCTTAATAGTACTCAAGGCATAATACCAGCTGTTTAAATGACCTTGTAATCATGTGTCTATTCACATCATGAGGAACTGAAAGGTAGAATGAGAAAGTGTGATGTACAGAAGAGACTCAAGTCTGCATATGAGGACATGGTTTATTTTATTAAAGGCATAGCTGATTCCAGCGTTTACAAGTGTCCACAAAGAGACAAGAACACAATAAATCAAGCCCATTATAGAAGGAGATATCCTCACTCCCAACAATTCCCTGACAAAATCCTCTTTAAAAAAAAAAAAAAAAAAAAAAACGAACTTGACTGGATATCTCCCTCATCCAAAATACAAGGCATTCTGAAAGATGGATTTCATGCAGAATCAGTGGCAGACTAGAATTTAGGGTTGAGACAAACTTTCTTAGTGGTAAATTGAATGTAAAAAGCTGGCTGTTATATTTTCTTTTAGCTTTACTATTGGAATGTTATATTATGGCCCAGAGGCGCAAGGCTGTTGTCCTGTGATCAGCATTGTAATGTACATCACTACAGAAGCCACAGTTAAAAGATGGATACTGGACAACAGGGAAAAAAATCCACATTTACAATGCAGGGTATCGAAAAAAAGCACATTCACACAAGACTGTGTACCACAAGTCCATCCAAAATAAAAGAATGTTAGGCGTCCACAGCAACTAATCAGAGCACAGGCTTCTGAAACTCCTTGCTGAACGATTCTAAAAGGAAGACAAAAGACGAACAAAATGGGGCGCGCAGCTCCCACTGAAAACATTTTTCTTCAGCAATTGATATTTTGACCTAACTTTTAAGGTTCCATGTAATTATTTATTCCTCTATTTTTTAATACAATTTTAAATGCAACAAGAGAAGCACAATCACACGGCAAATAGACACATCATTTAAAGTTTGTCTTTAATAAAATGTTCTCTACTCAAAAATAAAAACACGCTTTATTCTCATCATACAAGAGAGTACGTCTTTCATATAACCTTCGCCGAAACAAAAACATCTTGCGTAACCAGGAAGAAATAACCACTGTGAACTCTTTATAGATATTTGGGCCTATCCAACAGAAACCCCTGGCCCCAGAACATCTCTACCAAACAGTGGCACCCACAGAAGGTCTCGAAGGCCTACTCAGTGCTATATCCTCTACTGAAAAGAGAACTGTTACGTTTTCAAAACAATATTTGCTTTTGAAGAAAAAACAAACGGGCTGCAAAAAGGGCATCTACGATGATGTGACCCTTTTCTAGCTTGAGAAACACGGCCACGTGACGCTAACCCGAGGCAGCCGATGATATACGTTACAAGATTTCAGAACGAAGCAGTAATCGGGCTTGACGCTCTTCCTCAGAGACAACTTTTTAGTGCTAAGCGTAACGGGAGCTGAAGCGTCCTTTCGGAGGTACTTTGTTCTGTGGTTTTTTCAACCGAGTACAGTAGCTGTGGAGATTGTCCCTGAAAGGAGAACAATTCAGTGGCTATGAGGTTGCTGTGGGAAAACAGGCTTCCCCGGTTCGCATCCCTTTCCGCCGAGCTAACAGCGTCACAGCTAGACCCATTCGCCTCATCCCTACAGTGCCAACTGTGATAGCGATGCTAACGATTCCTTAAAACAAAAATAGAGAAAGAACAACAAAAGGAAGAGAGAAAACACAGACCAGGCACAAAGAGAGCTGATAAAACTATTAATAAAAAGGCAGAACATGAACAAAAGAAGTCGTTATGCATTTAAGCTAGAGAATAAAGAAATGAGGAGAGGAGGGAGGAAGGGGAGGCACACATTTATATCGAATGAACTCCCCCGTTAGCAGTAAACTATTGAACATATGTACTGAATAATATTTCAGAGAGCTAAAACTGCTACAGAACAAGTCACAAAATACAGTATTGTTAATAATTGCAGTCTCTATTGCAGCTAATGATACTACATCCTACATCTATAGTCTAACCCCCAACTCCGCTTGATACTGATTGAGCTATAATGTCGCTATGAGCTTCATAATGGTTCGAACTTTAGAGACGTTCCCTGTCCCGTTCTGCGAACTCTTCTTACAAATCAACAGACTGTACATGACAACACCATGATCCATGCCTGTGTCAATCTAAGTCCTAATATCTGAGCACGTTCTCTAGAAGCGCATGTTCACGCCGTTCGCATCTTCCTTCATTCATTTGATTTTTTACATTTTTTTTTAATGCTGAACACAGCGACACGAATCTCTCTGAGAAAATGAAACCAGACTTGGAATAAAACACAAAACCAGTCCTCCTTTCTTTTTTTCGTCCCTCGTAACACCACGTCTGCTGTCAATAAACATCCCTTTCTGACACGCTCGCACCCTTAACTCCTTAACGTGCGGCGATTTAAGCAGGTGGCATGAGGGTGTCTAGTCCAGAGTCTTAAGTCCAGATGAGACAGGAGAATGACCTTTGACCTCCAGAGGAAGCGAGGAGGCAATCAGAGAGAGTTTGTCCCCCTCAGAGTCAGTGTTCTGCAGCGGCTACGTGCTGAGCAGCGTGACAGGTCAGGTGCTTGCACGCCCTCACAGGGAGAGAGACAGACAGAGTGAGTGAGAGAGGAGATAGAGGAGAGGAGAGGGCTGCACGTCCCTCGTCGGTCAGGCGAGCGGTTCGTTTTGAGCCTGTCGCTTCACATCGTTCACCGTCTCCAGCCTCCACGCGCAGGTAATGCCGGAAATTTCCGATTGGAGCTTGTGGTGTTTCACCTCTTCTGTTGAATCATGTTTCACACAAGTGCGTCTTCCCGTCGACTCTCAGTGTGGTGGGTTCATGTTGCCGTGGCCGCGCTGCTGCTTCTGTTTCTGCTGCATCAGGAGCTGCTCCAGAGCAGACGGACCGGGCTGCATCATAGAGCTCGACCAGATTGACTGCAGAAAGAGTGGTAGAAGAAAGGGAATGTGAAGACTGAGGAAAAACAGCTAAATACATGTCGTTGCACATTTGCGATTAGAACGACAACCCTGTTGTTGGTCTGTGAATGTGTAGAAAATTGTACAACACTAAAATGTTGAAAAGAACATCCTGTGCTACCTTGAAACTGTCAAGGAGGACGGTGGAGGAGTCTTCCATTGGCATGTCCTGGGCCGCCCAGCTGCTGGTTGGCGCCCCCTGGTGCCAGCTGTTGGTATCTGGCACAGAGGAGGTCGAGGCAGACGGCAGGTAGTCCAACCCAAAGCCGCTCACACCTGAAGACAGTCATACCAACCATTTACATTAACAAATATGATTAACAGTTTATTAATTACTACTTGTGGCTGACTTTAAGTTTGTAAATAATACAAGCATAACAATTACTGCAATTAAATGTATATTCATTCTAAATAACATTTACTAAACATTAAAATCGCAAATAAATAATTTAAAAATAAATCAATTTGAAAAACAGACTTGTACTTTAGCAACTTCTTGATTCTGTAATCCTGGCATTTTTAAAAATAAAGAAATTTGATAAAGACATATGAATATAAAGAAAGTAACCACCATAACCAACAGTGCAGTCTGACATTTAAGAAAAACTGATCAGCCAGTGCTAATAATAAAAGTTGACCACTAGAAGAGACTCAGTATGGGAATTACCAGCATTACCAGTCTTATCAGCCTTCCAGCGATCGGTTCCTCGGCGGTCTCTGCTGTCAGGAGTCCCGATAGGGCCGAAGTTGGAGATGGGTAGGGAGCTGTGGCTGTGGCTATGGGTGGGTGGGGATGAAGGCAGGCTGCTTGGGTTGGAAGAGTGAGGGGACTGACTGGCTGGTGTAGAGTGATCTATAACAAAAGATAGGAACAGATTATTAACAAATCAATGCTGCTAGTTCACTTGTACAATCTAAAATAATGGCTATGAACTAAATCATCATTATATGATATCTATAAGTAAATCAAAATCACAATATGGTACCTGAGCTAGCAGGAAGGGAGGGGGACCATGGAGTTCCTTCAAACAGGGAGTAGAGTGAAGGCTCCTGGTGCATCATGGGTATGTCTGGCTTAGACGCAGGAGCCATATTTTTACCATAGGCCTCGCTAAAAATGCTGTTGTTCTGGTAGGAGCTCTCCTGTAACAAAAAACAATTTAATCAATATTTTGGCTTTTTTAGTACTTCTATATTGTATTGGCCTTTTGCCACTAGTATTGATAGATATAGTGGAAAGGGGGGAGAAAAAAGGGAGAATGGTGTCAGGAAATGTTGCAAGACAGATTTGAACTTTTACTTCATAATGTGTTTACCAGTCAGTTCTGACAAAAAAAAAAAAAAAAAAAAAAAAGATATTTTTATTTTCATTACAAGCCAAAGCATGATTGGAAAGTAAAAATAGAGCAACTTCCAGCCCAGCAAACTCAAAATCTGGTTATGTTTTGAATGTAAACACTGCCACCTGGTGACTTTTGATCTATAATGCAAGTGAGGACTAAAGTGTTTGTTTGAGAAAGAGCAAAGCAGCTTTACCTGAATGGAAAATCGGGGGAGAAGAGAGGACTGGCCAATCACATCAGCTCCACTGTCTAGTCGTGAATGATTTGGCAACTACAGAAGAGAAGCACAAAAGATGAGAACTCCGCAATAGACATGCAAGTTCCAACAGATCAGTCATTTCTAGCAGACCACAGTACTACGAAAAACGATATTTCCAGAAAGCCAAATTAATTATTATAACTAATATAAGATACAGTACATATTGCACACTAAATGCAGAGTACAAGTCCAACTTGGACATATTAGACTAAATCTGTTTGTAATTATATTAAATGATTTTAATAGACAAAAAAACAAAACAAGATATTAATTTGAATATGAACAACCTCTTTCAATAGAGTTTAAAAAGTATACCAGGATGCACCTCATGAAGTTACATGTGTCCCATACATGTGTTATTCCTTAGATTCAATGACTTATTATACACTTGTTCTAATAAGTGGAAAACTGTAATAATAATTGAGTAGGTATGTCCAAACTGGTTTTGTACACAGGAACCAATTTTTATTTATTTTTTTATTCACAGAAGCCTATATGAAAACGTAATATCCACTCCCGCCTGACGACATGATAGGAGGAGAACTACATACAAACATGTTCCTTCCAGGAGCAGAGTTAAGAGGGCCAGCCAAGGCCTGGTAGAAATCATGAGGTTTAGTAAAGAGCAATTCCTCCTCCTCCTCAAAGTCTGCCAGAGTCTTTAACAGGTCTGGGGGCAGAAGAGGGGAGCTCTTGTTGTCCTAGTGAGAGACGAGGCACAAAGGGGAAGGAAGGAAGGAAGGAGAGAGAGAGAGAGAGAGAGAGAGGGAGGGAGGGAGGAAAAGGGGATGAGAGAAACGGGATGTAAGAAAATAGGAAGCGGCCTGTCATAGCTAGCTGAGAGAAAAACAGCAGCCTGTGAAGATCAGTGTGATTGTCAACCTGAGAATAGGGCTGTTCACGACCTATGATGAAGCTGTTTGACTTACTCAATTGTAAATTAGAGTTTCAAACAACACATCACAGAATACTTCACGGCAGTTAAAGGTGGAAACGTGAAAGAAGAGATGAAAAATGAGAAAGCATGCGCATCTCAACAAACGCTGAGATCAAGTTTCAATAAAACCAAATGTGGCTGCAAATGATACCCAGCTTATTCCGGAAACCCATGATAATCATAGAGTCATAACAGATATTGTACAGGCATTAAGCCTGGAGAAACCAAAAGCAAGTGGAAAGAATTGACTGAGAATAAGGACTGTTCGGAAAGGAATGCTTGCTTACTGCTTGGGGATCACTGCATCAAGCAGTACACTATTAATAAATAATGTGAACACATTATGAAACAATAAGCATTTAAAACATTTATGAACTGTATTTTATGCTTGAACTCGTGTTGTATGTTTTAAATTCATGAATGATGAAAGTAATTAATTTGGAAAAATATATATTTTAAATCCAAATTTGTTTAAAATGTCTTAACATCTGGCAGTCTGAAATAAAGTATTGTGTTTAACTGCATTGTGCAATTACGGTTTCTACAAAAACATTAAGCAGCACAACTGTTTTTAACATTGCTAAGAGATATTTCTTGAGCAACAAATCAGCATATTAAACGATTTCTAAAGGAATATGTGATACTGAAGACTGGAGTAATGGCAGCTGAAAATCAATCTTTGCCATCACAGAAATAAATTACATCTTAATATATATTATAATAGAAAACAGTTATTTTACTTGTCATAAAATGTAAATTCAACCTGTCTACTTCCTAAATGCATCACTCATTCAGTCTGCTTAAACCTTGCCCTTGAATGATCATTTTCATCTGCCTCAACTTTTGAGTGCAGTGGACACATCCCATAATCCAATCCGCAGCCGGTCCATAGAACCAAGTTCCCAGCCTAAATTTTTTCTTTTCCGATGACCCGTTACACTCAGATGTGCATCACAACACAGAAGAAATGATCTGTCACTACTTAAAAGTTTTCACAACATTAGTGTTTTTACTGTATTGATCAAATAATTGCAACCTTGGAGACCATGAGGGACGTCTTTTAAAATCTTACCGACCTTATACTTTTGAATGGTAGTTTATGCAAATACACGAATTAATGAATGAATGCATGAATGAATAATAACTGAAATATTTACAAAATATTAATGTTTCTATTGTTATTTCACATTTTGTATGCACAGTCCCCGACTAAGGATTTTCATAGTCAAATCGGAATTTCCGAATCTTACCGATAGACGACTGATAGTCAAATCATATGCGGGGGCAAATGCAAGAGTCAAGTCAGACATTCGACAGTCATAATTACTGACGTTAACACAGGCAAAATGTGTAACGGACGCCTCGCAGATACAAAAATAATGTTTTATGTTTTGATTAAAAGATAGTTAACATTAAACGTCAGTGAAACTAAGAATTCACAATTTTTTTTACAATAGTGCTCTCATTATGTTATGTATATGACAGTATTATATTAATGTTCTGCATTTCTGTTTTGAGCTGCTAGCGCTGAAGACCAGTAGAATGAAGCATATGATAGCAGGTTTTTAATCAATGGGATTTAACTCATCATTTATCTCATATAGAATACGCTTCGTTATTTATACAACATAACGTTAATATTACGACTTATTAGGCTATCTGCACAAAATGCCCCGAATGCACGAACGTGTCTGCGCGGCTCTGAATAAACTCCTTTTGTGGACAAGTTCTTCATGCAACAATGTGCAGAAACACGGCAACTAAACTCTAAAAATTAAGCGTTTAATTATAATAAGTGTTCTTATTATAATGTTATGTATATGACAGTCCCAGTCGTAGTTATTAATATTCATTGTTGTTTGTACTGATTGCACTGCGCGCTGAATCACTGTAGTACTACAATGAAGCGCTTTACTGCAGTGCAACTCAACCAAATGCATCTTATACGAGATAAATAAATAATATATACACGATATATATAAACCGGCTGAAATGTTTTGAAATCACTTGTACCCTACCTAATCGAAAAAAATCCAGTCTTTCACTCTGCCTGTCAATTTGAGTCTTGTGAAAGATTTAAATCCCTGCCGCCAAGATGCTCCTCTGTCGGTCACGGATCATGGAAAGTGAAACTTAAATCTATAGGGGTGGTTGGATTTATTCATGCACGTTAAAATATTTATTTAAAGCTTCTTTCTTTTCAGATTCTTACTTACAGCATTATCTTAATAGGCTGTATATTAACTTATTGGTTAGAAAACCAGTAGTTCTATGTGAAATCATACATTTGAGCACCCATATATAGCCAAAATGGCATGATCATAACACCCCGCGAATATTCGACTGTGAGATTAGGAGTCGAATCAGGCTCCTCCTATCGAAGCATCGAATCGTCGACTATTCGGGGTCAGCCCTAATGCACAGTATGCATACTAAATAAAAAGTAACAGGATAGTATACTATTATTACATTATATTTAGCCTGACACTCATTTCTTAATCTGAAAGTTTTTTACATATTACAACTGTCTAAACAGAGAAGACAAAGAATGCTAACTTCGTATGAAGGGCCTCTGGGCATGTTCTCCTGGTCGGGGCAGAAGACTCCAGGCTGACGTTTGCCCATTCTGTCCACCATTCCGCTCCTGCCCTCTCCTCCCATGTGGTAAGGTGGCTCCCAATAGAAATCTTGCATTTTGACCTCCGGAAACTTCATCTTCTTGTCCATGCTGGGCTGAGGGGGCTGCATGCTCATGGGGTGTTCAAAGAGTTTCATTGGGTCTTGGGTGGGCATGAAGAAAGGCTGTTTGACTGGCATCTGCATGGGCATTTTCTGCATGGTGGGCTGAGTTTGGTGCTGGTTCCACATTTGACCAGGCTGTTCAGCCACCTGCATGTAAGACTGCAAGCACAAAATAAAAATGGAGAAAATAGAGTGATTACCCAACAAGGTCAGCAACATCCAAGTTTCTAAGTAGTCTCCATGGTAATCGGACTTGTCAAGGATACAGGAGAGCAGATATTAAACCTCAGCTCCACAAGAGCCAATGAAATGACAAAAATGGCATGGTTACTTTATTCATGTAATACACCTTGCTTAAAATAAAAGCATCACATTACCTGTTGCATGCTGTGATGATGTGGCGGACTTTTTCCAAGCTGAGAGCTCTGCTTTGTGGGCGACTGCTGCTGTTGTTGTTGTACTTGAAGCTGTACAGATTGTTGCAAGGCCTGTTGGGATGTCTGTGGAGGGGGAGGCTGTGTCTGCTGAGGCTGTGGAGGGCCTTGGTTTAGGGCTCCAGGGCCCGAGGGCCTCTGCTGGCTGTAGGGAATGTGTGAGGGTTTCCCCGTCTGCACTGGATTGACAGATTGAGGGTGGGAAGCAGTCTGGAGGAAGGGTGCAGGTACGGATACACCTGTGGGGAAGGTAAAACCCGGGCTCATGGAGAACGCCACGGGAGGAGGGATCACGTATGCCGGTGGGGGGAAACCTGAAGGAGGAAAAGCACAAAAAAAGAGGAAGTGAGCACTGACTGAACAGCACATGTTAATAATGTTCAGGTGTGGCATGTAGGAAAGTACCTGGTCTGCTGGGCAGAGGGGGGAAAGCTCCTGGGTGGTGGATTGGGATAAACTGTGAAGAGCATGTGGTTTGAGTCTGTGTGACTGGAGTCTTCCTCGCCTCAGACACTGGAGTCTTCCTCATCTCAGTCTGAGTCTTCACCTTGCAGCAAATCAAAGAGGAGATCAGGAGGAGCTTACACATTTGAAAAAGAATTACATCAAAATAAGACAGTTTCCTGTGCAAGTCTCACCTGTTTCCCAGCATCCGCTGTTTTATCATGACTGTTTTTCTTCACCTCGCTCTTTCTCTTGCCCTCTTTCTTCTGTTCGTTCTTCCCTTGTATTCCATTTCCTTTATTAAATCCAGCTCTGTCCTTCCCTGCATCCCGCTGGTTTGGGTTCCTGTTCTGTTCTCTACTCTGCTCTCGAGGTTTGATGTTCTCTTTGAATGTGACCACAGGTCTCTCGCTGCCATCCAGCCCGCTGTTCTGGTTCTTTCCGGCCGAGAGGACCGACTTCAGGCCCTGTGTGCTGTCGTTAGGTGTCTGCTCACCATTAGATGACTCCTGGAGGACAGGTGTGTCTTTTTCCTGTGGCTCTTCCACCACCATCTCAGGGATATCAGTAATGAAGTGCAGAAGGCCATCACTTATGCGACACTGTATCAACCTGTTGGTGCCAAAAGTAAAAATTAAGGACAAAAAATTCAAAAAGATGTGATAAACTAAGAAAAGAAAAAGAAGAAATCAAAACAAGGCAAGAAAAGAAAAAGGAACATTACAGGAAAAGTTATGTCAAGAATAGTAAAAGAAGCAAATGAAAGCAAAAAACTAAAATAAACAAAAAATAAATAAAAGGGGAAAAAGTGCAAAGCAAAGAAAAGAGCAAAGCAAGAAAAAAAAAGAAAAAAAACTCATAAGTAGAAAAATGATAAATGATTTACTTTTTAAAGCATATTTTACAGCTGGGAGGAATTATTAAGGTGACAGACTTCAGGAAAGTCCAAGAAAGTCCAAGAAAGAATGAAATGAAAATGAAAGAACGACTCACTGCGGTTGGTTGTCAGCCACCCACTTGCCCAGGCTGATGAGTCTCTGGTGCCGGGCATGAATTAACAAGTTCTCTTTGCCAACCACGATACCCTGATGCCCTTTAGAGAAGTCTAGGATTCTGAAATCATTGAATAACAGCCTTCAGAGAACAGATACAGCTAAAATAGTCATGTGTGTGAAATAAAGAGTTAAAACAAGAACAGCAATCAATTAATCATGAAGAATTACCGCAGAGCAGGCCGAAGGGCCAGAAAGCCTTGCAGTTCAAACTCCTCGGGCAGTGGAATCACTGTAAAACAAACAATCATGACCATTAAGAAAAAGAAAAGAAACGTTCATGAGCAAAAAGCATGTGATGCAGTGCTCGCTACCTGACGCATTTGACACATCCTCCTCCTTTGGCTGAAAGCTGTTCAGAATGGACACCAGCCATGGCCAGATGCTGTGAGATGCCAAAGATGTGTCATTTTAACAAATACCTCAAAATCTTGGCTCAGGCAGAACCATTTTAAAAGTCAAAAACAGACATGTCGTGTAATGAATGTGGGTATTGTTGCTGGGATTATGCAAAGTGTGGATTATGACAAGTTCCCCATCAAATATAAACATTAAAATGCTAAATCCTCAATTTCAGTTTTGAAACTGAAATGAAACCTACATATACAAATAGTGTTCAGTACTATGGTGGAAGGAAAAAAGAAAGCCTTTCTTACTACTGTCGCTTGTCCATGGCATTTTCATTAAACACACTCGGTCGAAGCCTCAGCCAATCCAGAGACACTTTAATGGCAGGAAGAGGGCACTCCCCCATGATCTCCTCTCGGTTCTTATTTAGTAAAGCTCGGCTTAGCATCCCGCCCAGGAAAGACACTAGGAAAAGACAATTGCATTACAATATTGCACAAACTAGGGTTAAATGTTTCTATCACCACATTTTACAAATTTTACAAAATGAGTCTCAAATCAGTTTTAAGGCTGCAGTTAGAAATTGTCATTAAGATTTATATTTAAAATAAATGCTTGTGTTTTGAACTTTGTATTCATAAAAATTTTGAAACAAACTATCATAGTTCACACAACAATATTAAGCAGCGCAACTGTTTTCAACATCGATAATAATACGAAATGTTTCTTGAGCACCAAATCAGCATATTAGAATGATTTCTGAAGGATCATGTGACACTTAAGACTGGAGTAATGGCTGCTGAAAATTCAGCTTTGCCAACAGAGGAAAAAATTACATTTTAAATATATAAAAATAGAAAACAGTTATTTTAAACTGTAATAAGATTACTGTTTTTACTGTATTTTTGATCAAATAAATGCAGCTTCGGTAAGCACGAGGAACACCAAATTACCAACCTCAAACTTTTGAGTGGTAGTGTTTATCTTTTAAAATTACAAGTGGTAATGTGCTTAACCCAGGATTTAGTAAGACCGTGAGTTAAGAGCAGATAAGAATGACATACTGAAGAGGCCAAGGAGTTGGATCCAGCTGATCTGCTCGTCTGAGCTGTAGCTGTGCTCATCCACCTCATTGCTTAAGTCTCGGAGGTGGTGCAGTTCAAACAGGTTTATCACCGTGATGTGGACCAGCTGCTGGGAGCTGAAGGCTTTCTGCAGCATCAGCCTCTGTGGAGCGAATTAGGAAGGAGATTAATGAGCATGCAAATTCAAACTAAGAAAGACTAATGAGACAGAAATCTGTCGAATAACTGCCATCTCAAGTCAGTGTTTCCCACACATAGACTTTACATGGGCGGGCCGCCCAGGTATATTAACGGCCGCCCAAGTATATTCGGTGACACATTTTTTTTTATTACTATTATTATCTCTTGCACTTTTTTTTTTTTTTTGAATCTGCCCGAGATAATGAAACCATCCGCGATCGATTAACTAGTGGAAAATCTCCCTTCGCACTACACGTTTCGTACTGCTGTGTGCTCAAGAACTGTCGACACTCCCACAGACAACCGTGTTTCCCATAGATTGATTTATTTGTGGCGGGCCGCAACAATATCCACCGCCCGCTGCCATCAGCTCCCGCATCTCACACACACACGAGCGTGACTTTAGCACAATATTTAGCTACTTTCAGACACTTTTGGCTGCTTTTTTCCCATAACAGGTACATACTGACAAACCTAGCGACTTTTTTTTTAGATAAACCTTAGCTATGGTTCAGTTGAAAGATGTCAGTACTGCCCCGCGAGCGCAAGGTCTGACTCTCCCGGCGCAGTGTTGCCTCTCTCGGCGTCTGTTCTGAGCAGTGAGCGGCAGTGAAGCAGCGCATTCAGTTGGCTGTAACGCAGCAAAATCGTCAAATCATTTACAAAACAGCGTTTCCAAGCACCTGTCGCTTACTGACTGTTTGGACTTTTAAATATGAACATAATTCGTCTGTTAATATGCGCATAGTGTGTTACTCAGATGCAGGCAGTGCGCTGAATGAGACAAAACAGTAATATAGCCAAAACCACCGCATATAGTCGCTTTTTAGGGTAAGTTAGATGTATATTGATTTTATCAGACGATGTCGCGATTATAAATCAGGATTTAAGGAGTATAGTGAGAGTGATTCCTGGTTAACGTAGTATTAATGGGTTGTGTTTACTATTTATACTTGTTTTATGTATGACAGCAGAAAATATAATGTGAACAGCTTTATTGGGCATTCTGTTGTAATTACAGTATGTGACATTTCATAGAGTAGAACGGATCTGAAGTGCCAAAACTCGTCTGAACTCAAACTTGACGCAATGACGTCATACATATGCAAATTAATGTGACGTCACCTGCCGCCACAAGTCTCACAAAATCCTGTGGGAAACACTGCAAGTTAATGGGGAAAAATGACATGAAGTGCTACAGCTGGTGGTTTTGGACTTACCTGGAACTGCTCCTCTAATTTCTCTCTCAGGGTGTTCAACTTATCCAGGCTTTTGCAGAGATAAACATGTCCGTGGAACTTCATGAAGGCCTTAATAAAATCAGACACGCTCCATTTTGTTTTGACCTCATCACGGCTGTGGGTTAAAGAGACACAGGAGAATTAAGAATTTACATGATAATGTGAGCAAATTATTATGATCTTATAAATGTAAATATTCTGACCTCTCAAGGGCCTTGGAAAGAGCTTTCTGTAGGTTGGTGGAGGCAGCAGGAAAGGGGAATTTGACAGCAATGCTCCTGCAGTAGTAGAAGATTGTTGTAAGGTGGTCTCCTTTGGAGGAAGCCAGGATGGCCAGTTGATTGTAAGGTTGACCTGAAAGCAGAGGGGGAAGATTTAATTTTAATTCATTCGTTTTATATATTAAAATTTCAGTGGTGTCCTTGAGAATGTCAAAACAAACAGATACCAACCATTTGAGGGAACAAGTTGAGCTGCATGTCTATAGTACGACTCAGCCTGGCTGGTTTGGTTCCGATAACGTGCTGTGGATTGCGAAAAATAAACCACAACCAATTAAACTCTCCCCATGCACAGCACTCTCTGTTCTGTACAATTTCTGTGCTTCTAAATATTTCATATTCATAAAAGCAGCAAAGCGGTCTGCTGGTGTTCTCCACAATCTAGCTACAAAAAAGCAATACGTCCTGAGTGAGCTCACCAATATCTCCAAGATGGACAAGACAGTGCTGGCAGATGTAGGAACAGGAGCTGGGTTGGGGCTTCACTATGGCGCTGGTGCTGCTCTGTTTATTGCTGATGATGCCAAGCTGAGATGATTTCACACGGCAAGGCAAGTCCACATTAAACACCATGCACAGCTCCTGCAACAGCTGAGGATCCAAAAAGAGATTTTTTTTAAATATATAAAAAGGCACTACAGCTCTGGCCTCAACAGGGCCCTATGATTTCCAATATGCAGAAAACACAGACGGAATCACGGAAACCAGTCATAAAAACAGCATTTACTGTATAACGCGGAAGGTCATGGAATTTGCCAAATTTTGGATGGATACATCAAAAGTATGTCAGTACACTTAAATAGTCGCTCCAAAACATGATATAGACTAGTGTCTGTGAATATAAGCTGCAAAAATAACATTCAAATAAGAATCCTGCATGTTCTGCATGCCTCTATGTGAAAGAATGGCGCAGTTTCGTTTACTACACACATACTGAAGCTCGTAAATGTTGCTGTTTAATATTATAAGTTTCATGACTTCAATTAGCTAGACATGCTTTTTGATTAATTAAATTTAATTTAACCATTAAAACGGATAAAAAATACTGAATCCAGACTAATTAAAATGGGAAAAAAACATAATTTGGGGAAAAAATTAAATGGAATTTGGGAAAAAAAATTAACATTTCATAAGGCCCTACCTCAACAAAGAACAGCAGACTGGCATAACAATTGGTCATGTGACATTAGGGTTGGGTATCGTTTGGGTTTTTTTCGATACCGGTGCCAAATCGATACTTTTAAAACGGTGCCGGTGCCTGTGTTTATACTTGTTATATATATATATATATATATATATATATATATATATATACACACACACACACACACACACACACACACACACACACACACTGAATATGGAACTAATGAAGCTCCAGGAAATCCCCAATATGGACAAAGGCATTGCTATTCCTGTAACTGAGTAAACAGAAGATATAAACGTTTTGAATGATAAAACAAATACATTAAACACTCGACTATGACAATATATAGTTTGTCTGTGTTATTCAAGCCATGTCTGGTATAATAATAATTAAGTATATTTAAAATCCATTGCTAATCAATGCATTAGTAGCCTATGGAACATATTTTCTGCCTCATTCTATGACAAGAAGCTACATCAGATCACAAAAGGAAGCATTTAACTGGTGTTGTGGACTAAAAAGGTTATAATGTTCTATTTTGTTGGTTTACTGTAAACAGGTTTAAAAACGCGAATACAAGAGAATTTTAGCTTTAGGCATTTTAATTAAAGCCAGGGCTGGGCGGTATATATAGAGTTTGTACGATATATCTATATATTCTTTATAATCGATACGTTATTATGAAGCAATACAGTTAATATTGATATACAGTAGTTTGATACGAGCGCATCTGATAAAATATCTAGGGAGGACACAGACTGAACTGCTGCGGAGAAAGTGCATAATACAATTTGTTCTAAACATGTGACAAGCTTTATATGAAGGGCTATAAAAAAAACTCGTAAGATACAGTAGCCTATAGTTTATAGTTTCAGTTTAAAGCGGCTCGCGCTCTACCTCTCATACCCCCTTTCCACCAGCAGGAACCAGGTGCTAGTTCAGAGCCAGTGCTACTGCCAGTTCTTAGTTGGTTCGACTGGCGAGCCCTTTAAGAACCGGTTGCTTTTCCACAGGCTAGAGAGCCAATACAGAGCCAGGACTTACGTCACTGAATACGTTTCATGTTCCGTTTCACTAGCGCGGTAGCGCCAAACACAACAGACTTGTTCGAGGTGCATCGCGCCACGCAGATCGATCGGCACACAACACACTAAAGCACCGCGAGAGCGATCCAAAAGCATAAAGAGCCGTCAGCTTTCCAGTCGCTCCCGCAGCACCCCGATGCCTTGCACCGAACGGTCCGCGTAGCGCCGATCCATCCCGAACAAGCCTAAACAAACTATCAACAATGGCGGACGTTGTATTGTTATTGACGTTCATGGCTTTGCGAACCTACATCGGCATCCAAACACAGCAAATCCAACGTGTCCGTGTTTAGCTGCTATTTCAAATATGGCGGTCCAAAGTTTCTTGTTGTTCACGGTAACCCCGCCCCCAGCCCCTGACGCAAGCGGTTCTTCCTTCTAGCCCAGCAATGTTTTGGTGCTACTTACGAACTGCTTTGGCTGGTTCGGAGCTGGTGCTTTGGGTGTCGAAAGACAAAGAACCGGTTTGAAACTAGGCTCTGGCTCTGAACCAGCACTGGAACTGCCTTGGTGGAAAAGGGGTATCAGATGCTCTGACAGAAAGGCTGCGTGTGCCGTTGACAGAGATGCTTCTCGCGCTGTTTAATGTGTTTGCTGTTTTCCGTAATGCATAACTTACAATTCACAGGTATATTCTCCATCTGTAAATGTTAGAAAGCCATGGAAATATTTCCATTTTGCTGTCAGAAGTGCGTGAGCTTTTGCTTTGCGATTCTCTGCTAAACGTCACAGACTTCATTCAGAACGAGCGCCGCCGTGCGCATGCGCGCCAAACAGACGGCGCGCAGTGAAATAGGAGCGCAATAACTCTGACTAAAATATACATTTTGCTGAAATATTTGTAGTTGTAGCCTGTGATGCTTCTTACGTGCGTTTCGGAGAAACAAAGGACAAATATTTTAATCGATCGCTCAGGCATGGCACCGAAATGAGGCACCGAAATCTGCGTTCTGACTCGGTTCTAGTACATACCGGTTACATAGGTACCGGTGCCATATTGGTACCGGGTTTCGGTACCCAACCCTATGTGACATCAAGCTTGTCTGTGGTTGTTTCATCCACAATCTGCTTAACAATGAGCTCTGTACAATAACGAAGCTTACTTGTGTGTAGAATCCACTAGCTGCCTCAAGAAACAGGGAGAGATTGGCCTGTACTTCACTTCGATTGGGGTTGGCCCTGTTCTTAGCTTGACTCTGTAGTGTGGTTATTTGATTCTTAAAAGCATGGTTCCAGCTGAAACAAAAGTGAGATCAGCGTCAACCAGATATTTTCAACAAAACCAGATGCATGTCAGTTATACAAAGGATTATTATTGGTATTCTTACAGATCTTGTTCCACTTTCTTGTCCAGGGCATACTCCAGGTCCGTAACCAGCATTTTCTGGTACAAGTCCTGAAGAGCCTGCCGTGATGTCCAGACCTCCGCGGCACCAAGCTTTGAATCTGCATGACACGAGGAGTGGAACATGTTAAACAGCTAATGCTGCAGCCGCACTGTATAATGTGACTGACTGTGTCTAACAGCGCCTTTCTGTTCATTTGGAGAAAGATCTGCACGTCTTAGTAACCACATTCAATGCCATGGTTACCAGAGTGACAGGGATAAGATGACAAATATGAAATACAGCAGTAGACTCCAAGCAAGCTAATACATCAGATCAATAATTCTAATAATATGTGCAACTTTTAACCATTGCAGTTATATTATTAATATTTTAAAGATGACACATTAGATAAACACTTCAAAATACCATGCTAAAAGACAGACAAATGTTTAAAGTCCTAATTAAATAGACTAAACTAGCACATACCTGTCATGTCAGCCTTCAGGGCCTCTGCCTGCCTGCTCAAAACAAGAAATGAATATGTTAATGAGGAGATGATTGAAGAGAGAATCATTGGGCAAGGTCTGGTGAACACATCTCTTGAACGAACAAGACAGCATTGCCGTTCAGGGGCTTCATTTTTATATATTCTCAAACTCAAGAACATTTTGTACCTAATTGATTTATTGGTCAAGCACATAGTTCAAGTGATGACAGATGACAGACAAATTTAAGGCAATGCTATTGGTTTAATTAACATAATATTGCCAATAATAATAACTTCTTGTTGGATATTTTAGTTGTCAGTATGTATGATTACATTACATATACATAATTACATTTCAGGTTTTTTTTTTTGCAAAAAGTCTGCCAGTAGTTTACATTTTTGTGACCCTGGACCACAAAACCAGTCTTAAGTCACATGGGTATATTTGTAGCAATAGCCAACAACTAGGGCTGGGCGATATATCTCATGAGATTCTCATGCGCATCTCGTCAGTAAAGCCGGTTCGTTGATTAGCGGTCTCCATCACCTGTTTTCAGATGGAGCGGCATTTAATACACGGAGCCGTAGTTCGCTGACAAGCCACGCAAAATCGCGTTCATAATCGCATTCCCGGTTTTCCGGGAAAAGCAAAAGTTTTCCCGGCTAGTAGACTATGGCATGTGAGGATCCTGCAGGTGACGCTTCGTTTATAGCCTTTTCTCACAGCAGCTAGAATAATTAAATGTATCATTTTGATGGCGGATTGTGATCCAGAGAAAGGATTATGTGTTTAATTAAATTAAATTATATTCCAGTTTTAAATATGCTTCTGATTACAGATAGCCTGGGATTACACAAGATTTGTATTTTAAAGAAAACCAGTTCGAAGGGAGCATAGTTTGCTTTTTGGGTTAAAATAATTTCTTAATATGAAATTCAAATGGTATGACAATTAGAGATTAGACTGTACAGAAATTGAAATCTACACGCTAATACATACTATACTCATAGTCACGCAATGCTGATGTTGTTACTATTAATCATTTGAGAATAAAGTATAACAATACGTTGCACGTTTAGATGTGATATGAGCAAACCGATCTTTAGATTTAATCACCATTGGTAGCGTGATTTATTGTAAAGCTTTTTTCCTCATTTGGACAGAACAAACGTGGCAGACTTGTTACTTGTTCAGATGACAATACACAGTGAAAATTATTTTTTGGGTCATATATTCCAAGACGTAGGCTAGAATCTGTGATTGCGAAGTACAGTAAATATCCACACCGGTGCGGTGACTGACAGACTAACACACATACTCCTCAAAACATTGGATTCATGCCGTGGCGACTCACAACCCCACGCACGGAAGATAATTCCGCAAAAAGCTGCAATTCCAGGTTTTCAAACAGAGATGGCGACAAAGAGGCAAAACTTACGGACTGCAGCTTTAAGCAAAGATCAAGTTCCATGAAGATATTTAGTAAATTTCCTACCGCAAATATATCAAAACTTAATTTTTGATTAGTAATATGCATTACTAAGGACTTCATTTGAACAAATTTAAAGGCGTTTTTCTCAATATTTAGATTTTTTAGCACCCTCAGATTCCAGATTTTCAAATAGTTGTATCTCGCCCAAATATTGTCCTATCCTAACAAACCATACATCAATGGAAATTTGATTTATTAATCTTTCAGATGATGTAACAATCTCAATTTCAATAAATTAAATTTATCCTTATGACTGGTTTTGTGGGCCAGGGTCACTCACATGTATTTATTTATTTATTTATTCTTGCAGAGCAAAACTTTTCTCTATTGGGTGGACATTTCGGGCACCTGAGCAAAAACATTCTTTATACCAGACCTGTACAGCACACACAAAAAAGTGTGAAACTTTTAACTTTTATGTGCTATTTATATTTGATTTGACCCTTGATGTAACTAAATGATGTACATCTTAGGTTACCTGAGTTTTTTTTTTTTTTTACAGTATAATACACAGCAGTTCAAAAGTTTGGGATCAGTAAAGTTTTTTTAAAGAAGTGTCTTATGCTCATCAAGGCTGTAGCCTATCTATTTGATAAAAAAAACTGAATATTATTCCACAAAATAATATTGTGATATATTATTGCAATTTAAAATAAATGTTTTCTATTTGAATATACTTTAAAATATAATTAATTCCTGTGATCAAAGCTGTATTTTCAGCATCATTACTCCAGTCTTCAGATGATCATTCGTCAGAAATCATTACATTGATGCTGATTTTAGCAATTTTAATCCATTCTAGTAGATGCTTGTAACCATCCACCATCCTGATAATGCTACACTAATATTGAGCAGCAGTTCACACACAAATCATAGAGATAAAAGTTTATAAAATGTCACCGAAACTCTCATTCTGGATATGTTCTGTATTTACGTCCTCATTTAGTGAGGCGGCAGACGTAAATATCACCGCAAGCCTCGCGCGAGCTTCTGTATGAGTAGCAAACAAAACCGCGCATCTGCGCCATACATTAACACAGAGACAGGCAGAAGTCATATTTAATTAGTCTTTTTGTGGCTTAATATTTACAAATACTAGTGGGAGTGGGCTCACTTGTGTGCGCGTACGTTTGTGTGTGCTTGTGTGCGCATCGGGGCAGAACTCCGCTGTGCGCATACTGAGCGCGCAAATGTAATGTAACTTTAGAGACAGAAATAACATGCCGTCGTGTAAATAAGACAAATAACGTAAGGCTATTTAGTTTGTTTAATAAAAGAACAAGGTATAGACCTGTTCTATTGGAAAGGTAACTTTAAATGACTTCTGTTGTGATCTGGCGCTATAGAGAAAATAAAATGAAATAAAATGAACTTGAGCTTCAAGGGGGGTGGGGGGTGCCGTTGGGAGGGTGGGCCGCCCTCCCAAGATAATGGTAGGGGAAACACTGATATGGAGATCTCTCCTCAACCACCACCAGTGTGCAGCATTCACTTGGATGATGCGACGGCAGCCACAGTACAACGGCGCCAGTGCGCTCACCACACACCAGCTACAGGTGGAGAGAAGAGAGAGAGCGATAGAGCCAATTCAATGAATGGGGATTATTAGGAGGCCTTGATTGATAAGGGCCAGTGGAGGGAATTTGGCCAGGACACCGGGGTTACACCCCTACTCTTTACGAGAAGTGACATGGGATTTTTAATGACCACAGAGAGTCAGGACCTCGGTTTAACGTCTCATCCGAAGGACGGAACTGGAACTAGATGGAACTGATCTTGAGTCTGTGAACTTACCACCACCTGTCGGTCATTGTTGGTCTTAATATAATCACTGAGTTACTGAGATCGTGTCACACTGACGAAGGCAGCAAGCCGAAACGTTTGTTATTTGTTTTTATCTCCTGTTTAAATAAAGAGATTTTTAGAGTGCAGAGCAGACCTTCAGTAACGTTTTTACAAAAACAAACAAACAAAAAAAATCAATACAATCTTAATTTACAAGAACAGCTGAATTTATACAGCTAAAATATAACTGAGTCAACACTATAAGCTAAAATTTCGAAACAGACTTTTCCTGGAAAATTATATATTTTTTTAATCAATAAAATGCAAAATATTACTGATTGGTTAAGAATTTTAATCCATTCTAGTAGATGCTTGTAAGACCATCCAAAAGCCAGCCTGATAATGTTACACTGGTAATATTTAGAGCAGCAGTTCACACACAAATCATCAGCACAATAAAAGTTTATAAAATGTCACCGAAAATATCACACAAAACAAAATATTCTGTACACATTGTACAAGATCAGTGAATGTAAAATGCTGTGACAGTGCAGCACTGGACCAGTTGGGCAAGTGACAGTTTAATCAGCTGAAAAGTCTCTAACATCTGACTACAACTTGACTGTCGACTTCATAAGGCAGTCTTAAGCCCGGCTCACACTGTGCGATTTTGGCCACGATTTGCTCGTCTGAGACAAATTTTGAAAATCCTAAAAGATTCCTTGTTTATCCTAGGCTAAAATCTGTAGACTTTGATCGCTGGTTTGACATGTTCACCGACAGCCGATTAATGGCTGTTGCGATCAAATTTCACCTCCGACGAAGTTCTGGCAGTGTCAGAAGATTTGGCGAACAGTCCTGCAGTGTGACTACCCCTACGATGAATGTCAAACTGTCTCCGTTTTTCAAGACAAGCTATGAGCAGAATTAATGCTGGAGAATTATTCTATCTGCCATAAACTCCGGCGCTCCGTCCTCCGCTCACGGAATTCATCTGATACGTTGCTGATACTGGTTGCTCCGCTGTTTTCATGTGGGTGTGTAGAGCTGCACACACTATTCTTCTTAAATACGCCGGTATTGCCGCCGTTCATATACTTTTCATGATAGCCAACAGTTCGGTCCCGCGTGCAATGCAGCTCGCAGTCACTGGACGTGTCCGGAGAAGTTTTCTTGCGCGCACCTGTTTTTAACTCGTCTTGACTGTCGTACAGTCTGACATTAATGACAACTGAGATCCCACAGTGTGACTTGATCATCATGTTCGTGCAGTCTGACAAGTACAATCCTAAAGGACTTTTAAAAAAAATCGCACAGTGTGAGCCCGGCTTCACACTCATACCAAACGGTAGATCTCCTGGTATGGATGAACTGATGTCTGAGTGACTTTTTCAGAATTCTTAACAGAATTGTTTATCAAAATTTCTCTCTCACATTACCCTACAGAAATCATTCTAATATGAAAGTGTTCAGTTTTTCTTCCATTTTTGTTTTAGCCAATCAGATGCCTGATTCAAGAAGGGGGTCTCAAAGACAAAAAATATTTTTAACTTGTTAATTTTAAATGAAATTGTGCTTAGATGGTATCATGTCTGCTAGAATGTTACAAAAATGTTCAGTGTTAAATAAATATTTTTTAATTGTTGTTTTGTAATTAATTTCTTCTTTGAAAAGCAAAACAAAACAGTAAAAAAGCACATTTTGGCTATTTAATTTATGCAATTCTGTCACTATAACAATATTAACAATAGTAATATTCTGTCACTATAACAAATTCCTCATATGTGTAAACATACCTGGCAGTAAATCTCATTCTCACTGGCAAAAAAATTGGCAAAAAACATGGGGAAAAACACAAACAACCATGTTCGGTATTCGGCCTTCAGCCCAATGTTTCATTTTGTTCGTTTCAGCTTCAGCCAAGAATTTTTATTTCGGTGCATCCATAATTTTTTTTAAATGACATGCATAATCTTTTTAGGGGAACTTGAAAAATATTGTTTCAAAAAGCACCTGTCTAATGTTGTCAAAAAGCCTCTGACCATTTGTGTGGTTATGTACACTAAATTAACGTCACATCAAAACAAGCAGAATGAAACCACACACCTGGATCAGGTTGAATACTGTTATCCAAGCTCTAGATGATGCTTCAGATTACATTAAAGCATAACAACTTTTCTGTTGTCTCTTATCCACATGTCAGCAAGTACAAAACCAGAGTACTAAAGTCATGTTCTCAGCTCACTGTCAGATTGGAGCTGAAATGTGCAATCTGTCATCACAGCACCACCATTCCTTCACAACACTCCTCAACAACAAACACATCTACTCAGCACACTGCTTACAACCTTTCACGTTCACATGGCCTGGATTTGTCATTACCAGACACTAAATTCATTTACAAACTCCCTCGCTCGATTTATGTCGCACTGTTTTGAACCAACGCAAGGTTACTGAGACATGTTAGATGCAAAAACAATAACTTGCATACCAGACATTCACAAAGATAAGGTCTCAAAAAGCCTAAAGAAAACTCCTCAAAAATATGTGTTGGTTTTGTTCTGAATCTCAACGTTATCTGTCCAAATCGATGCGTGCTACAGCTAAAAGTCAAACAAACTTGTCAATCGCAAAAAATAAAATAACATTTATATAAATATGTATTATACGAGTTCACGGTCATCATTGTAATATATTATTCAACCTGAAATGAAAGGAAAAGGAAATCTGTGTACAGCAGATGCGCCACATATGAATCCTTGACTTTTTTTCAGGCAAGTTTTACAGATGATTAATCACTTGAAACCGTATGTGACTAATGTAGCGAGCATGTGTAACGTAACTAGATTGTTTTCTGACCATCCAATGGTATGTTTGTATCTAACGCGGGCTCACATAGCACAGCATATAGCATGCCCTTCCACAACAGCTGCTATGTAGACACGAATTATCGTTACATCAAGTAAATGTCGCGATTTGCCCGACCGCCCATATATCAATCATTTTTTGCAATATCTGGGGCACAACGTCAGCCACTTCTGCTTGTATTCAGTTTCGTGTCTCGTTTACAGGCTAGCATGCTAACTAGCCTAGCGTCTAGCACTGACAGCCAATGCTAGTCGAACAACATTCCGATAAACCACATTCGGCCTCAATGATAGAAACACGGACTCGGTCGCCAAATCGCCTGAGAATCTCCGGATTTTACTCACCGTAAGTATTGGGCGCAGAGGTTCATCCTGTTGGATCGCCAGTCTTTTAGACAACGACAGGTTCACAAGCTAAATCTACTCCCGGCGCCATATTGTCCATCACATCGTCATTGGTAGAAAACGGTCCAGACGTACACACAGGAGCGCGCTGAACTACGTCACAGACCTCGCCCCCTCGCTCACGTAGGATACAGTAATTACTTTTCATAAATATAGCTCGTCCAAATCCAGACTGTGCATCGTAGCAAGAGTAAATACTTGAAAAACTAATGGGTCCATACAGTTTGACCTCGCTCTTATACTATTTTGTTGGCCTATCAGCGGGGTAGGTAAAACTCTACCACATTCAGTTCTCAAAAGGCTTGTCAACAAATGTTCTGTATGTGTTTTATGGCCTTATTTCAGTGGCCTTATTTTAGTTTTTTACTAACCAAGCATAAACTTTGTTTTCTCAAAAACACAAATATGTACATTCATGCTGCTACATATTGTAGCCCAGTTTGTGCTGATTACAGTGTAATAAGACTTTAGCCATTAATATGTTCTTAAAATACTGAAAAAAACACAAATTTCAGGGCATGTCAAAACTTCTCCAGGGCCCCAAACACCCCTCAGACCCCAGAGGGTTAATTGTTCCCTTCTGGTGGAATGACCTGCCCGACTCAATTCGAGCAGCTGAGTCCTTAGCCATCTTCAAGAAACGGCTAAAAACACATCTCTTCCATCTTTATTTGAACCTCTAACTCTAGCACTCTCTATTCTAATTCTATTTATCTATTTGTTGACTTGACCCTCTAACACTTGAACTCTCTATTAGTTTTCTAACTGCTTGTTTAGGGTTGGGAATCGAAAATCAATTCCAATTCCACAATCGGATACTTAAGGTCAGGAATCGGATACTTGTAAAATTAAAATTTCAATTCTGTCTATCAATTCCTGTGTGCACATCTTTTATTTTTAGCTGGAGAAAAGGGGCTGTTGTCTTTGAATCATTAATTCAAGAGATTCATTCAAAAACACTGATTCATCCAATAATGACACAAGTAAATCTTGAGTGAGTCATTGAATCATTCCTTTCAAATTCCATGAGATTTTGTTTAGCTGTCTAATATTTTTTCTTCAGAATTATGAGAGAACTACAACGAAAATGGGAATCGATAAGAATCAGAGTCGAAAAGCAGAATTGGAATTGATAAAATTCAAAGCATACCCAACCCTACACTTGTTTTCTCTGAAAAAGGCCTCTAACACTAGCTTTCTCTTTTTCTATTCTATTTCTTTAGCATTCTCTATTCGTTTTCTATTCTATTTCTTATTCTATTATTTTTCTTTTTGTTATATGTATGTGTATATAAATAAAAAACAACCTAACGTTTACTGCGTTAGGCTAACCGAGACTTGTCATAGCACTTGTCTATTATTGTTCTTTTGTTGGTTTTGATTGCTTCTATTGTCATTATTTGTAAGTCGCTTTGTATAAAAGCATCTGCAAAATGACTAAATGTAAATGTACACTGAAAGCAATACAAATCTACTACTGTGAAATGATTTTTGCTGAGTTTAAACCTCTAATATATATTTTAAAGTGTATTGTCAGACTAAAAATGAAAAAAGTTTAACAAATAAAAGAATGCTGCTCAGGGTTTCCAGATGTACATAACAAAACTAGCCCACTGGCAAATTAAACAGCCACAAAACTGTCCAAATTCCAAGCCTACGAATTGTATTACAGACAATTTCAACCAAAAAATGCATAATATCTCATAATGATTTGTTAAACTGAGTTGTTTTCCCCATTTGATAGCTTTAGAGAGCTAGTTTTGCAATTGATGAGTCACACCGTGACTGTAGTGCTTCCATATTCAAATGCTTGTCATCAAGGACAGTGTTTGTCGTGCTGATAAACACATTACTGATGCAATGCCAAATATGTGAGGAACAATTTGAAATCTAATTCTTTACAAGACTCCAAATGGAATACAACTAAGGCTGAACTAAGAAAAAATGGCATTGATTCAAAACTGCACTGAGGTGTAAATTTCTATATTTGCTGTCAACTAATTCATTACATTTATTCATTGACTGTAGCAGATGCTATTATCCAAAGCGACTTACAGATGAGACTAATACAAGCAGAAGTGATTAGTCCAAGCAGCTTGGTTTAGCAGCTGGACTTTTAATTACATTTGCATAATATATTGGACAGTATTTTCTAATGACTAGTTATGATTGGTTTGAAAATAGTCTGAGACAAATCCAAATTGATCCATGATTCACTTCTTACAGCCGTAGGATCTTTAGTCTGAGACAGAGGCAGCCAGTGTTAATGAGGGCCACTGGCTTGTCTCTCTTAGCTGCTTGTCTGCACATGTGTGTATTGAATGTATTTTTAGTGTTGACAAACATGGGGTGCAAATGCAATTTGCCCACAGGGGATGCCATTCTGCTGTACACTCTAAAAAAAGTCTGTAAAAAATAAGGCACAATGTGTTAAAGGAATTTTCCATATTGATTTTTCACAAGTGTTTTACTGCATTTCAAATAATGCATTGTTGTGTTTTAGAGTCAAGTAGATAATGTAGAAAATTAACATATCTTTTCCATTTTTCTACAGACTTTTTCTTGCAATGTTGACATTAATACATGATCTTTTTTATTTTTTTTTTTGTTTTGTTTTTGGCAGCTGTGTGGGATCATAGACTATTATAAAAGGAAAGCTCCGCAGCTGTTCAGAAACAACTGTTTGTGTCCATTTCTGGCATACGATCTTGTAGCCTATGTGTCTCCACTAATATTTTTTAAAAGGTTCATTTTAGGAATTTTCTGCCTTTTAAACATACACATTACAGTACAACACTCTTGGTTTGATTCTGTAGCATTTTTCATTTTTAATCAAATAGTATTTTCAAACAGCTATGTATTTGGCCTATATCTGATGTAAAACTGTGCAATAACAATAATCACATTTAAATATATTTTTACTTGGAAAAGCACATTTATTTAATAATATATTCATTTATTAATCTATTTATTTGTTACTACAATAACAAACCAAACCCTGATTTGTGTGGTTTTATTATTTCTAGGAATGAATATACCGGTAATGCAATGAAATTCATAAAAGATTAAAATATAAATTAAAATATTATCAGTTTTACATTCTATCTATCTATCTATCTATCTATCTATCTATCTATCATTTCATTTTTTAATTAATATTAATTTATTTATAATCTATTTGTTTGTTCTACTGCAAATCTACCCTGATTTGTGTGATTTTGTAATTTTCTAGGAATGAACATAATGCAATAAAATCAAAATATATATATATATTTTAAATGGGCACAGGTTTGCAAGTAACAATTGCAAATGTCTGTGAAAAAGTTGCACAACTTTTTTTCAGTAATTTTATTCATTTATTTTCTGCTCTGTCATATGTTCTTTTTAAATCTGAAAATGTTTGTCATGTTCTAATGTGACTACTGAAATAAGAAGTATGCTACTAGAAGAATCGGAATCGTTCAGAATAAATAGAATCTTTAAGATGAATCAGAACCGAATGTTCTGAACCGCGCATGTTCCTTTAAGTGCGCAGGAGTGGCTCACAGACACTCTGCCTCTCGCGCCTGCCGCAGCCTAATGAACCTCGCCTCTTGCTGCGGTCTCACAACAAAACAAAAGGCCTTAAAATCCGCGACATATGTTAAAAAAACGATAGAGCACCACAACCAGAATGACGGAGACCACTAAAGCGCATGTCATTTTGCTGTCGTGTGGAAGTTTCAACCCCATCACGAAGGGACACATTCATATGTTCGGTAAGTATTTCGCCTATTCTGGAGGGAGTGGATGATGCGCGAGCTGATTTTTAATTTAGCCGTGTGTTGTATGTGTATGTAAAGGGGTTCTTGGTGACCGTGATGATTTCAGACATTGTGAAGTCAGGCTTGATGATCGATTAGATGTTTCTGTGATGATTTCTTATAATGTCGGTCGCTGTCCAAAGCGAAGGTGCTGAAATGGGCGACGGCCTCAAACCCCAGAATGATCAAATCATCTCTCGGTTCAGATGTGTTGCGCAGCCGCAGGTTTAGCAAAGAAATCGCTATATTCATCCACGGTTTTGTGGACGCAAGCAGTATAGTCTAACTATGATTTATGATATTTCAACAAGTGTAATTAATCATTACTTCTGCGAAGGATGCTTGGCATGCTAGGGCGCTTATGTGAAGACAAATAACAATATACACTGTACATTTAACGTAATGTGAATAAGTACATTGAAACTCGGATGTTGTCGTGTTAAGAGACTTTATAGACTGACCTTCCTGCGTCATATAGGACATTAAATGATGAAGGAGGTTTTGATATTAATTTAGGCCTATGGCAATTTAAATTCATTTAGTGCTAGGTTTAATCTATGTATTTAAATATTTAATTTATGTTTGCATCCATTTAACTTCCCAAAATAACTTATCATGTCTACTTGATTCTACAAGTTTTCAGAGATCCATTCTTTGTTCTTAATACAGTCCAAAGTGTTTGAAAGTGTAATGATCATAGCACTGCTGTTTGTCATTAGTTTACATTTTACTTTAAAAGAAGCCAGTTAATTAAACATTCAATAAAATTTTCAATTCAGTATTGGGTTTATACCTTTATTCGACAATATATTGAACAGATATGTCAAAGCTTGAAAACCTTTAAAAAATATTATTTTATAATTATTAAAATGATTAAGACAGAAAGTCACTGCTCCATAAACATTTTTGACAAAAAATAAAATAATAATACCAAATAAAAGACCACCGTTTTAATAAGCCCACCCTGTGTAGTTAAAAGGAAAAAAGCTTCACATAAATGAACCTGTATATGCCCTTATGTTCCATGTGTGTAGCCCTGGGGTCTTGCTCAGAAATAATGGTTTGATACTTCATGACTTCAAAATTATAAACAAAATTTCAGCTTGATTTATCCTTCAATTAATACTGGTATGGGACCCATGTTTTGAGACCTCGGGTATAATACATGAATAAATGCAATGAATTTTCACATGTTAAGATGTTCACTACTGTCTGATGTTTATTTTGATTTGTATCATTGTATTTTCTATAATGACAGAATATTGAAAGAATGTTAAGAATTTGTCTGAAAAATGCATGGCTACTTTGTGATAACAGTTTGCCTCTGGGTTTGATTAGGTAAGAGGAACATGTTACAAAATCTATAGATATTAATTTGTATTTTAAAACAAAGTCAAGTAAATTTCAAAAGAAAATGAGGGTTAAAGCTTGGCTGTTTGCACTGAAAAGCATGATTTATACCATCATACAGTTTGTAATATAGAATATGTGCATGTGGGAAAGTAAAAGACACTCAGAGAGAGATTTCTTCCATTGGCTCGTCCATCTCCACGTTTCAATGTGCCAATAAACATAGCAGGGGAAAAAACCTTAGGAGCTTTGTACTTTCCTTAATTCAGTTACTGCAGCTGTATTTCTCCGAGCGTATAAGCAACATGAGGAGTACCACCACCACAGTTTGATCAATACAATTCCACTGTTTTTCCCTTGAAGCAAAAGCAGCTGTGTGTCCGTGACCTAATTTTTAAGCCTTCTTCTCCTGCATTCCTTTGCATATTTTGAGGTACAAATATAAGAATGAGTTTATGGCTTATTCTGAGCAATGCTTCTGACGGAGATCAGTGGTATCATGCTGAACTGCTTGGATATCTGATACTACTAAAGATACAATTAAATATAACACATTTAAATGGTTACATTTCATTTATTAAATATTGAATGTCTTGGTTTCTGTTGCCTCTGCTTTTTATTGTGGCCTCATTTTTCCTTTCTTTGTAGTTTCTTTTGCACACTAGAGATATTTTCTTTAGAGATTTGTTCAGATTATTTCATTTTATGTCTGCCTCATATTCCTCAGCAGGAGATCTTGTTTCTGACTTTCACTTCTGTCAATATTTTGATGGGGCTGGGGATGTGAGGTTATATTATACAGATGAAACATATTGCTTACATCGTGAGAGAAATCAGATATCAGTCATCAGAGTTAAAACAGAGGTGCTGTCCTCACGTAAAAGGCATTGTTTTGCTTTTTTTATGTCTCTAAGAGAATTCCTTTCATCCAAGAACAAGGCATAAAGTGTGTTACAGAAAACAAAAAATTCTCATGAGATAATAAGCTAAACTGTTTGGTTTGCAGAAAAAGCCAGAGAGTACCTACACAAGACTGGACGATTCATTGTGATTGGGGGTATCATCTCACCAGTACATGATTCCTATGGCAAACAGGTAAGAGAATGTGTTCGTTTTAAGGTCTAAAGTTATTTTAGTATTTAATCAATATCACAGGAGCAGAGTGCTATTGATTTTTATATTGTAGATAATCACATTCACACCCAAGATGTTGAGGCCAACGTCACATGTAGAATTGCAGCTCAGTGAACAAAAAGTTGTAGTATAAATTGAAAAACTTGCATTTTATATAGATACATTACCAGTTTCTTTGTCTATTTTTGCTTCGCAAACTAACATAGCCCCAACATTTCCCCATTGTGAATCTTTGAGCAACACAAGTAGTGGTGTTCCTGAATGAATCAGTGTTTTTGAATGAAGAAATGATTCAGTGACTTATTTATAAAGACACTTGTTTCATGCCCTAAATGAATCAGCATTGTTGAACATATTAGTTTAGTAAATGATTCCATGGCTCAATCATCATTTATAAGATGGTCACTTGCTGCCATCTACTGGTTTATCTATGTAACCTGCAAAAAGAGTCACAAAATCCCCATACAAACAGTGGACTGTTACATTAATATATGTGCGGTTACTTTAACGAAATGTTGTGGTCAAAATAGGTCTATTATAGGTCTATTACACAGTTATTACACAGTAATAGGTCTATTATACAGTTAACATAAGTCACTTTAAAACCAAGCAGGTTTCTATTGGTAAATGCTGTGAATTTGCATGACCAACTTGAACCTGTTGCGAAATCTGTGTGGAATCTGAGATTCCATATCACATGGATTCCTACTGAACTGCATTGCCGAACGATGGTTTAAATAATGGTTTTAAACTGAATCATACGAATCATCTCTAATATTATCAACAGAACTCTGAAGTAAAAAGAACTTTGGCCTAGATTTCTTCTCTCTTGGCAACAAAATATGAATAATAAATGCTTTAGAAAGCAGGATTCAGTCATTCCAAATTAAATCATTTGTAGTGGGAGAGGTATAACACGTGTGAAAGAAACAATTCTAGAAATCATTGTGTTTCGAACCCTGATTATCTAAAAAAGGCAAATGTTTGAATAATGGCTTTTATGTTGATCAAATAGGTTCTCCTTCTTTCAGCAAGCAGATGTAAACCTAAGAATATTGTTTGAAGCTCAGAAATTCTCTTTATTGGTAGGTGGATGCCTTGAGGACTCACTTTGCCTTGTTTTGGTTTCTTTTCTGCTTTTCTAGGGCCTTGTCTCAAGCAGACATCGTCTCACCATGTGTCAGCTGGCAGTTCAGTCTTCTGATTGGATCAGGTAACTGTCAATCAGTCAGAATGCATCTCAGCTACACCCTCATATGCTATGCAGCATTTACATATACGTCAGCAGCCTTGAGTTGTATAGATGATGGATATATATTGTAGAATGGGCATAAAATATTTGATGGATTAATGGTGTTCTGCAGAGTGGATCCTTGGGAGTGCTACCAGGACACCTGGCAGACCACTTGCAGCGTTTTGGAGCATCACCGAGACCTAATGAAGGTTATTCCCAAATTTGGTCTAAACGCTATCAAATTTTTACTTATACTCAATCTCGAAGTAATAAACTGTATTGTTCTTGTGCAGAGAGTCACAGGGTGCATTCTGTCCAACGTGAACACACCTTCCACAACCCCTGTGATTGGCCAGCCCCAAAATGAGACTTCTACTATTTACCAAAACACAGATAACAAGTCTGTGGCTAGTAAGTGATTTTTTAATGTTCAGATGTTTGTTATGTTTGGGGTTCTGGAGAACAGGTAATTCATGATTGACTTATGTCTCTTTTTCTCCAGTTAAGCTTTGGGGAAAGATGAGCGAAAGCCTGGGCAAAATTTGCTGTGTTCGCCCACACATGGAGCGTTTTACCTTTGTTGGTAAGTTGGTATATTCATTTACATATTAGGGATGTGTGCCATGACTCATTTCACACTAATTTTGTAACTGATTAGTTGACTAGTCTAACAAACCCCCAGAAGACCATGCTTGTTTCCGTTTTTGTGAGATGTAAACTCAGAATTCAGAGAAAAAAAATTGAATTGTGAGATGTAATATAAATGTATTCAGACTTTTTTCTCTCAGTTCTGACTTTTTTTCTCAGAATTGCGACTTTATGTCTCGCAATTTCGTGATACAAACTCGCAATTCTGCCTTTTTTTCCTCAGAATTGCGAGTTCGTATCACGCAATTATGAGAATAAAAGTCAGAATTGTGAGATAAAAGTCACAATTACCTTTTTAATTTTTTATTCAGTGGCGGAAATGGGCTTCCATATAATTCTCATATCTTGCAATTCAAAAAGTCTGAATTGTGAGATAAAAGTCGCAATTACCTTTTTATTTTTTACTCTGTTGAAGAAACATTTATATGTCATTTCATTTTTACAATGGCTGGAAAATTTCTTAAACATTTTAACTGTGTTCATTACATGAAATGCAAAGTAATTAATCACATTGATCACAATAAATCACACATACAAATATTTGTTAAAAAAACCCAGATCATTCAAGAATGTACATTATTTTGACAGACGAAACCACTTAATAGGCAGTACAAAAAGTTAATAAAATTAACTTTTGTGTTCATTTTTTATTGGATTTTTAAATAATTAATCACACCAAATGAATGTATTAAATTAACCCCCCCCCCCCCACAGACTTTCAAGAATGTAATTATAATGTCACCATTTCAACCCATTTCAATTTGTGTCAAAATAAAAAATGTCAGTAACAGAAATGCATCAGCTTTGTGGTTTGGTTCATAGAAATCACATAATTACATATAATTATTTTGAATTATTCATACGCTTCACGCAGGATGTGTATCAATTTTACATGACTCCAGTGACTTCCAATGAATCAATCATCCCTGTGACCTCCCATGCTTTTCTGATTTTTCTGAACAGACGAAAATGCCAACCTTGGTACTGCAATGCGCTACGAGGAAATTGGTGAGACGATGTGATTTTCCTTGCCTTGGTTTTTGGTTTTCAAATCAGTTCTTGCTTGTCACTTTGAGTCATCATCAGAAAATACTGCGTTTGCTCAGGGAGAGAAAACACTCACTGTATATTTCTCCTCAGGAAAATATAAACAACATCAAATAAGACAAAGACAGACAAACAGCTGTCAGAGAAATAGACAAAACAGTCGAAATCTTTCTATAAGTCATGTGATGGTGTTTGTCTATATACTGTGAAGAAGGCATCTGTGTGCTGCATAGTGCCTCATTCTTCCTCCTCATGGGGAAAATGTGACTTGTTTCTTTTTCATCTTATCAAAGCTGTTGTGTTTACCCCCACAGCAGAGAAAAACATCTCATTACTGTGTCTTGTGTGTTTTATGGTGTGATGTGTAACTGTGATTGTGGTTTGTTCAGAGTTGCGTATCCTGCTTCTTTGTGGCAGCGATCTCCTGGAATCTTTCTGCATCCCTGGCTTGTGGAACGAAAGTGATGTAAGATATCATTCCTTTTTTCTTTCCCTGTTTCTTAGTCACAAACCTCTAAATATAATAAAATATATTATTCTAGTACATATTTTGTATGTTCACCTAAATTAGGCAATATCACATGCAAGTCTCAAATAATCACACCTTGTATATTCAGACCAACAAGACACCGTTGCCATTATGATATTGCTTTTATTTAACAGCCAAATAAGTAACAAGATTAATATTGAGTGAATTTCTCCACCTACAAAATAGTTCCAGTTGAAGCAAAAGCAGAATCAAGTGTTGCGAAATGAATCTTTTAAGTGAGCGATTTGGTGACTCAATCATACACATAATCACTTGATTTGTTCCCGAATGAATTTGTGTTTTGAATGATTCTTTTAAGTCAAGTGATGAATTCAGAACAGCATACTAGCATACTACTCTTACTTCTTTTGCCATAGAAAGATAATAAAATACTAGGAGTAGTCTGCTTGTATGCAGTTCTGAATCAGTCGAGTCAAGATACGTGTCACTTGTCTCCACCTACTGGCAGTATGATGTAACTGTGATTTCCACACGACTACGTGTTATTTTAGTATCATTGAGATACTGTTATAGTTTGAATTATTTGTTATTTGTATATTTTCTGTTTTAATTTTAATTTTAGTTAATGTTTTAGTCATTTTGTTGTCTTTTGGCATTTTTATTAGTGTTTTCTAAAAAAATGTCTATGTAGTTTTTGTTTGTTTTTATTTCAGTTTCATTTAGTACATTTAAACTAAAGTTAAACTAAATAAAAATGAGAAATGCTGCTTTGGCAAATAAAATAAAATAATTAAGTTTATATATAAGTTTATATAGATTTTTTTGAGTAATAAGTAATGCATTTTTTGTAGTTTTAGTTTTATCTACCTATGTTACTAATTATACAAATGTACTAATGTTTGTATAAAAATTATCAATATAATACGTAAAGTACTACATTTTTGTGCAAGACATGGATTAAGGAAATTAGTACCAACTTTTCAGAATAACATGCACTGATGCATTGATGACACAATAAGACTATATGAACATATATAAATAAAGTAAATAGCATCAGTTTTGATATCTAAATTATGGCACTAACAATGTATCTTTAGCATACGAAATATTGTTAATACAATTCCAGATGTTTTGTTAAACTGAACTAAATATGTGATTATAATATTTTCCTAGATGGGAGTGATTGTGGGGGATTTCGGGATAGTGGTGGTTCCTCGGGATGGAGCTGACACAGAAAGGATAATGAACCATTCATCTGTGCTTCGAAAACATAAGGTATTATTTAGGGAGTGTGGGGTCCAACCTAGCAAGTTATTTACTGTGTAGTAGTTGTTTTAGTACACAGTAAATGCATGCAGTTTAAAGCGTATTTGCTGTTTTGTGATGTTTATACAGCTTCGGTTTTCCTCTCACAGGACAATATAATCGTGGTAAAGGATGAAATCGACCACCCAATGTCAGTCATCAGTTCCACCAAGAGCAGGTGCGTGCTCTCGCCGTCTACACATAATTCATCTCTCCGTTCTATACTGTAACCCTCTTGCCTTTCTCCTCACCAGACTGGCTCTTCAGCACGGCGACGGTCACGTGGTGGATTACCTGAACCAGCCCGTCATCGACTACATCCTGCAGAGTCAGCTCTACATCAATGCTTCTGGATAGGCTGGAGAAGTCCACTTCCGAGCCGTCAGTCATCCCTGTCTGTCTCTCTGTGTGTAATCTAGAGTATAATCCTCCTGTGCTACCACTGCTTTTCCATGTAGAGGAGCATTAATCTGTCCTCCCCTCTTACTCGTGTCTCATTGGGATGTACAGCACTGTGCCTGAGGGATCTGCTCCACCAATCAGCTTTAAGGGACTGGGTGGGCTTTGATGCCCAATAGGAGGACAAGGAGAGAGCCTCGCTGCCACTATGACAGAGAAAGAGAGTGTTTTTGATTGAATTAGATAATTCATTGCCTGCTATAATGTCTGTCTTTGCTGTTGATTTAAAACTCTCTGTTCTTGTAGTTGCATGCCTAAGGGTTTTCTTTCAGCGCATGAGTGTTTAAAATACCACGTAGACCGGTAGTCTGTGGTTACAGTGTTTGCAAAAAACTGTGCTAAGACTCATCTCATCTCTAAATACATTTTCTACTCATCAATCAACTGTATGTACAGAGAACATCTCATATACTGTATTATGCCTCAATGTTTTGTCTTCAATGTGCATTCATGTATACGTGGAGTATTATTTGGTTGCACATTAAAGAATGTGATTTCATTTACTTTGCTTTCGTGCACATTTACTTCTCCTCAGCTCCTTTTGCTCAACATTAACCTGCTAACATGCCACAGATGTGATGTTTAGTAAAGCCGGTCACTGCCTGTGCATCAAACCATTCGTTTCAGGATGAGATTCCTTGCACTTTCGCTTGTTTTGTGAAGAGATCACAAAAGAGATGACAAAAAAGTCTATGCTTTTAAACTCTTTTTAAAGTTGGAACATCCTTTAAATGATTCAATTATGATTTGAGCTGACATGAAATGTCAATCTGCTGCACATCTAACACAACCTTTATAAATGAATCAACGTGTATTTGATGAGAAGAATAACAGATTCAGTGAATTATGTATATTGTGCATAATTGATTTTGCGAGTTTATGGGAGGCTCCGGCTTTACGATATGAAGAAGACTTCAATATATTACTTTGATTATTGTTTTTCATATGATACTGCTTTAAGTCTCAGGTAAAAATTGTTTAATTTTGATCATTTTATCCAGAGACTTTTCATAAATGAAACTAGAAGCCAGAATGGTAATCTTCAAAATTGTAAAGCCTTTATTAGATATTACTTGTTTAACCACTTCATACCCAGCATTTACTAGGTTTACTGTACCTGCTGTTGGTTATGTTCATTGTCACATACATTAAAGGAGAAATCTATTTCATTTTTTGAATGGATTATACTAATATACAGAGAACTATTAAACACACACTGATACCTCACTGTTTGTATCAACATAAATTCATGATTTTTTTCCATTTTCATTGAGCAGTCACTATAGCAACTAGTGTATCAGGAATCACTAGGAAACAATTTTCTCTTAATGTAAATTCATTAAAAATAGTGGGAAATACACCACAAATAATATATTTTTTCATGGTTTTGGCATGCTACATTTTTCTGTAGCTCTACAATCTTCACTGCTTCCTTGCATTCTTCATGCCTTCATTCATAATCACAAGCAACAAAAATAGATATTGTTGATGATATTGTTTGTTTCTTGTATTTTTATTGCCCTCTTGCTTTTAACTTGATTATAGAGAAAAATCTCCTTGTATACATATAAAACACCATGTAACATTATAAGGTTCTGTTTTTAAGATGCTAAAACTGTAGATCTTAATTTTAGAGGTCAATATTATTCATTTTTTAGTTAGTTGTCTATGGTGTAAAGCATGTGTAAGTGTGTCTGCATAATGTCTTATATGAATATATTTCTACTTTATAGTGGCTATTCAATAAGCATTGAAAAAACTGAAAAAGTATGTTGCCATGAAAATAACTCATGTCCTTGATGACAATACTGAATTTAATAAAACAAAACAGAGCACAAAAGAATGAGAATTGTTAGTTTGTGCATTTCTTTTTGTGCATTTTTCACTATGCTGAAGCAGATGGAGAAGCAACTTGATGTAACTTGTTATCTAGAACAATTACAGATATGGTATATATTTATCTATTAATCACCCAAAATGAAATATATTTGGCACTCATGCAAAACAGAAATATCATTTACCTCATTTCATACTTCACAGTAATAATTTTCGAAATTAGAAAAACAAATTAAACTGAAAAAATAAATACAAAAAAATTCTCACACAGTACAAAATCATGTTATGACAATAAACTCTCTTTAGTTAAAACGTAGTGCCAGTAAGTTCATAGATTAAACTATGTAACATTGTGATTTGGCCCTGCAGTAACCCAAAGCCTTTACGGCCTTTCAATAGGTGGTATGTTGTAACAGCCATTGGGAATGCTTTTACGGATCTCCTCTAAGTTGACAATGTCAGCCAGGATGGTGTCAATGTCATTGATCATGCCTGCAATGGTGGCTCTCTGCTGGGCTTCCTTCTCCTCCAGCTCCCTGAGTCTGGGCCTCAGCTCCTTCTCCACGCGGCTGCGGCTTTTAGTGACGGCCTCCTCTAGCTCGGCCAGTCGTGTGTCGTCAATTTCCCCAGAAGTTCCTGGAAAACAGTATTACAGTCATGGTGAATCCTTGCTCATCACTGGGATAAAAAATTGGATTTGAAAATAGATTTAGCAAGAAATAATATTTTAATTCTGCCTCCGACATACTAAAAAAAGTGATATTTTTTAGAAAAGACTAAGATTCTCTGACAAAGTTTGTCACACTTAACAAGTGTTACTACAAAATGTATTTTATCTTACTAAAATAAACTATTAAAGTTGTTTTTGTTAATGGAAATAAAGCTAAACTAAAATATAAACAAAAGAGAAAAAACTTCGACAAAAATTAAAAATGCTGCATAGTCTGAAATAAAATAAGTCGAAGTACTAAAATTACTAAAACTGAAGTAAAAATAAATTAAAACTAAATAGAATATTAACCAAAAATGCTAAAAATGACAAAAGCACATAACGAAATTACTAAAACAAACTAAATAAAATGAAAGCTAAACATAAACACACTAGACAAAAGCTAATTCAAAATATTAATACTATAATATTATATAAACTGCTTGTGTTGCATGTAGTGAATCATTGTAATAACTCACCTAGTGAGCTCATAATATCAGTGATGGTCTTTAAAGTATCACTAACAGCATCCCTGGCATTCTTTGCATTTTGAAGTGCCCCAGTGGACTCCATGACAGCCTGATTTAATAACAAAGAAAAGAAAATTTAGCATACATCTCCACATTTACATCAAAGAGTTTTATGTAAGCAGACATTCTTACATTCTTTGCTTCAGTTATCTGTGCTTTTGCCTTGTTTTTCTCTTCATTCAGCTTGTCTCTAGTTACAGAAGCCCCTGTCTTCAGTCCATCCACATCCTTTTTCAATTTAGTGGCAGCTTCCAAAATATCCAAAGAGGGCGGAAGAGCAGCTGATATTCCCTGTGGAGACACATACAAGCACCCTGTGAGCACATTCAAAATGTTCTGTACACGACTCAAATAGACCCACTCAACTCGGGTCATTTAGGAAAGCTAGTGACAGATATTGTGAGAAACTGTCTCTCTGTGAAATCTAAGTAATAATGGCAATGGCACAAATACTGTTTTTACTAAATAAAATGGGTAAGCACAAAGGTAACAGGTCGCCATACCTCCAGTTTGGTTGCAGTGCTTGTAAGAGTGTCGACAGTATCCTGAGCATCTCTGTAGTGAGTAGACATTGCATCCAGAATGTCCTGAGTCTTAATGTTGTCAGCTATGGCCTTCTGGATGGTGGCATTGATGGCAGGAAGTTTTCTAATAGCGGCATCAGCCAGATCCTTATTCCCACTGATCTGGTCATCAAATCCTGGTAAAGACACAATAGAGAAATGCATATTTAAAAAAAAGGGTTAAGATTAATTGTGTTGGATAGGTTAAATAATGACAACATTATCTGGAGATATATACACCACTGCTCAAAAGTTCAGGTAGGTAAGATTTTTTTTAATTAATACTTTTTTCAGAAAGGATGCATTAAAATGATCAAAAGTAACAGTAAAGATATTTATTATGATACAAAAATTATATTTTCTATTTCTAATCACTTCTTCATGACAAAATCCTGAAAAATGTATCATGGTTTCCATAAAAATATTAAGTGGCACATGTATTTTTAACACTGATTATGAAAAATCATATGACACTTAAGACTGGAGCAATGGCTAGTAAAAATGTAGCATCGTCATAGAAATAAATTTAATTTAAAATACATTAAAATAGAACACAGTTATTGTAAAAAGAATGTACAGGGACCGCCGATGAAATGATCTCTAGCTAATTCTGCGGCAGTCATAGACTGTCCATTGTGTGTGTTAAATAAATGAAAATTTAAATAAAAAAAAATATATTTTACAATATTCCTGTTTTACTGTATGGATGTGTATGCACTCAGGTCGCCATACCGCCACAACAAATGAAACTTTAAATAAAAATAAAAAATATTTTACAATAGTCCTGGTTTACTGTATTTTTAATTAAATAAATGCAATCTTGGTGAGCACAAGAGACTCCTTCAAAAATATTAAACACTTTTGACTGACAAACTCTTCAACTGTAGTGCATACATAATATTTAATAGCTAGAAGTCTAGTGTTCATCCGTACCTTTGAGCGTGTCTAGTGTCTTATCCAGACTATCCTTGTTGTTGGCAAAGATTTCCAGAGATTTATTTTTAACTGCTTCAGCTGCATTTGCCCTGGTAAGAAGTTTATCTTGAACCTTAAATAAAGCAAAAACAATTGTTAATTTTCCAGTTGACCCAGGAACAACCATGAACGGTCATTGTTTGCACAGAGATGCATAAATCTTGTTGCAAATTCTTGGTTGATATTGTTCTTTGTAATTATCGGTTTGAACATCTACACTATCAGGAATGTTTAACAGAGGATCAGGTTTACCTGTTGGAAACTCTTGGCCTTATTTAACAGATCCGCTGTCTCTTTCTGCTCATTGAGCATATACTGCTGAAAGTCCTGATACTGTGATAAATTCCCCTCTACCATACCCTTCAGACCATCGAACTTGGAAACCACACCAGCAATGTCCTTCTGCAGAAACAGAAAGATAATAGTACACTTTTATATTGTGTATTTTTATAGACTCCAGTATGAACAGCAAACATTTTGTGGAAGTGAATGGGGGTTCGAACAAAGACTTGCATCTCCTGTATTCCCCTATTTTTACTTAAACTCGTCTATAAACATAAATATTTAATTCAGATTGACTACCGTCAGGGGCTTTGGAAGTTTCTTCTCCAGGTCAGATAACTGTTTGAGAGTGTTCTGAGCCACTCCGCTCTCCTTTCCAGCTGCATCAGTAATTTGACCGGCCTTCCTATCCATGTCAAGCACTTTAGTTACATCTGCTTCATACCTGAAAACAACATCATTAGAAAGTAAGGACACAGACTTAATCTCTGCACGATGAAAGTAAACACTTCGATGATCTGGTTTAACAGTGTTTCTAATACAAAAGCAACTTACAGTTTTTTGAGGTCCCTGAGCTCATCTTTAACCTTATTTTCTCGGCTGATGACACCACGGATGAGGTCTAGGGCTTTCTCAGATTCTGCTAGAGAACTGGCTGCAGTGGTCTCCACTGTCACTGCCTCACCTTGGTGCCTGGCAAGAAAACACCCTTCAGTAAGTCTTTTTTTTTTTTGTTAGTCACATATCTTGGATGCACAACAAAGATGAAATGTAACGTGGAAGTCTAGTCAGTGGTTAAAGGCATTTTTAATGCAATGGTTCTCGACTATCTTCCCATGGACAGCCAGGGAAACAACAATAAATACAAATAATGCAACAAATGTAATGCAAATAAATAATCATGCATAGTTAAGATAGCAAATCCTATCAAATTCTAGACTTTAATAAATACAACAAATTTCAGTATTTGATTTATGACTTATTATTATTATAAAATTACTTCACATGTGTGAAACTGTTGGAAAGCTATTAATGCTTTTGTTGGCTAAGAAACTGTCTTATTAGTGCACATGCAGTTATAGATCACAGCATGTTGTGTTGTTTCACTGTTTGTGGCATTTGAGAATAACACATGACTTACTGCTCAGCAAGATCAGCAGCTCTCTCAACCAAATCAGACAAGGTGTCAGCGCCTGGCACTGCATCACCTGAGGGAAACTCCTGAAATAGACATACAGGGAATGAGGGAAATGCTGAGAATTTTCAAAACAATGAGTATACTTTCTATCACCTCTAAACACGGAAAACCTAAAGCTAAAAAACACCCATATTAATATAACAACACCCATATAACTATAATAATGAAATACTCACAGCCTGTTGGATGTCTCGTTTGGCCTGTTGCAGTTTTATCCTGATCTCACTGATGAGTTTACGGATTTCTGAAACTTCTGTACTGTACTGCTGATCCTTGTTTCTGATCCCATCCACTGTTGTCAACAAAGCCTCCATTTTTCTGTCCTCTCTCAGCTGGGATCGGCTAATGCTCGCCAGTTTATCTTGAAGCTGTTTCTCTGTATCTGTTTGGTATAAAGAAGCCAGTCTTAAATAAACTAGCTAGACACAATGAATTAAACAAGATGAAAAAAAAGGATTTTCATACTTGTGAGTTCATTTGCTCTAAATTCCAGGTTTTGCACCATGACCTCTGCGGCCCTAATAGCCCGTTCCATCTGAGCATCGTTGACTGGAGCATCATCACCTCCAGTTCCTTTAAATAAATCCTCCATTTCTTGCAGCTGTCTTGCATAAACCTCTATCTGATAAAAAAAAACACAATGTTTGCCATTTATTTACCATCAACATTTGTTCATATATTTCTACTTTAACAGGTGTGCAGGGACTGGATCCAACACTACAGCAAATGCCATCATTTAATGTTTCCAATCATTTTTAACCTTGAGTGAACAGGCTTTTTTCTCTTGTTATACATATTTGGTAAATGCACTAGAGTTAACAGCAGTCAGATTCTGTGCGTGCTGGTCCCTGGAAAAACAGCACATTTAATTCCACCCACACAGACAGTGTTCAAGATCAGCGCCAAAGCAACATACCGTTATATCACTCTCCAGATAATAAACAATCATCAAATCCAGCAGGACTCGCTCATTTTTTCTTTCACACAGCATAAAGTATAAAGTGCTTATTTTGACATGATATTAATTGATCATTATTTTCTCATGGTTAAATTGCACACTCATACACATATTTTATATTAGATTTATATATATTAGATTTTAAAATATATTACCATAGAAGTTATTTTAATCATATTTAACAAAATATCACTGTTTTTAATGTATTTCATAAAATTCAATAATTGAATACTTGGTGAACATAAGAGACTTCATTCAAATGTTTTTCATACATACATTTCATGTACATTACACCTCATATCATATAAATATTTTTATTTGTTTGTATTTCTTTATTTTTGTTTTGAGTTCTGCAAAGTCTTACCTTGTTCTTGACTGGGTTAAAGCAGGAAGGACATGTTGATTTGTCACACTTGAGTCCATTGTAACCTTCCTTACACTTGCACTGTCCTTTATCATTGCATGAATTTGACACAGAACCCTGTCGGTTGCAGGTACAAGCTACAGGGAGAAAAGAGCAAAACTGTGGTGACTTTTACTATTATGGATTTTGCATTTCACTTCTTTAGCAACATTATATTCTCACTCCCAACTCGTCACATATTGACGCTTCGTCAGGACCCTTTGGTGTAACTTTTTGACACACAGGGTACCCCTTTAGATATCCCTGGATATATAAAAGGATATCCCTGTGCGTCGAAAAATGACGCCAAGGGGTCCTGACCAAGCGTAAATATGTGACGAGTTGGGAGTGAGAACGTGTTGTATATTCAGGCTTGTGACAGTTATAGTTATTTTTTCATACCCTGACATGGCTCTGTGGGGTAACTGTGGTAGTATCCATCTTCACAGTTCTCACACTTGGGGCCGGTGCTGTGATCCAAGCACTTCTGACACTCCCCTGTCCGGCGGTCACAGTTGCCGACAGCATTCTGGTCCATATGGCCAAAACATTGGCAAGGCTGGCACTGTTTGGGAGGGCCATACTCTCCCAGAGGGTCTCCATAAAAACCGTCATCACAGATTTCACAACGAGAGCCTAAAAATATTTTATTAGTAAATATGGGGGATCCCTCCATTATGATTAACAGCACAATAATGTAGTCTACAGAAATAAGATTCAAAGTTATTTTATAGTTCCATTTAAATTTAGTTTATAGTTCCACAAATCGACAGAGCCAATTATTTTATTATACATGTACATTGTACATAATAACAGACTTTTCAATTTTGGGTGCACTATCCCTTTAAGAACATCTGCGTCATGTTTCCTAGTTCTTTTACTCTGTGTTCCTCACCTGTAGTCCCCTGGGGACAACGAGCACACATCACCTCCTGGGTTCCTGGAATAACATAGCAAGCCTCTCCCTCGGGACAAGGACACTTCTGGCAGGAGTTGGACTGTTGCCGGTTTACATAATAACCTTTAGGGCACATCTGCAGATTTGGTATCTCATCAGCCGAGTAACAGCCTCCTGTAAACACAACAAATCCACCTTTCTCAGCTCAGACTTTTCTTCATAACTAAAACATCAACATGCGTTAAACGCTAAAATAACCAACCTGTTTCTGGATCACATGTTCCACCCTGACAGGAGCAGGGATCACACGGGCTTTGGGGGCCTTGGCCAGGGAAACGTCTCCTGTATCCAGTGGCACAGCGTTCACAAAACAGTCCATCATAACCAGCAGGACATCTGCACTTTTCTACCCAGGTGGCAGGGGTGCCGGGACCCACTTTAGCTGACACCAGAGAGACATCATCCAGATAACCACGTCCTGTTGCGAAAGCAGATATACACATATTTTATTCTGTATTATGTTATGTGTGGACTTGTTGCCAACAATGCATCTCAGTGATAGAGTGGAAAGATTAAACACTCACCATTTTCACCGAATGTTCCTCTGATTTTAATGGCTGTAAGGTTGCTCAGAAGTGTTTGAAATTCTTTGGATGAGAGCTGAGGTTTCCATTTGCTGGCAGTCTGTTCGTCCAGTCTATGAAGTATGATATGTTTTAGAATAATTATTATCAGCCTCAGTCATTTGTCAGATTTGTATATAAACAAAACAATCAAAACATCTCTAAAATTGGCCAGTAACTGATATGGTAGCCATATACCATCTATCCCTAAACAATTCATAGACTTAAACAGAAGCAGGAACAAGGGCAAAGGCATTTCTTTAGAAAAGGCAAAGATCTAGTTATTAAAAATGATGTGACTCACTTGAATGTGTAGGTGACTTTCTTGCTACAGGGAACCACAGTCCTCAAGTCTCCAAGCGAAGCAGACACCTTAAGACCTGCTCCTTCTAGGATAACATCAGAGATGGAAGGACGACGGACACCTCTGTCCAGACGCAGAGAGAAGCTGAGCGTCTGACCGTAGCTCAATGCCTGATTCCCCAGGTAGTATGCTACATTAAACACAGAAGCACAGGAGTCAAAGAAATGTCAATACATCACTGATTGTAATGAAAGTAATAAAAAATGTAATCAGCATACCTGGAGCAAACAGATAAACAGGAAGGATCTCCTTCGAGATAACCTCAATGTCTTTGTGAGTAGGAGACCACCTGAATTGCACTTGAGAAGGGTTCACACCTTGAGCAGTGGCGGCTCGCCAGTCCTCAGGTCCTGTGAGACGAGACAAACATTTGATTTATATCAACAACTAAAACCAAACGTGATTTACTCAAATCAGAGATTACACATCAAGCTCACCATTTTCAAAAGTTGAAGTGATGTTGTGAATGGAATATCCCTCAGCTGAGGAGCACACATTTGAATGGCCACTGCAAAAGCAGGGCAGGCACTCCTCTGTATTATACGTGAGACGGCCGCTGTTACGTGACCGACAGATTAGCCTGCATAAGAAGAACATTGATTGAGCCAAATAATCCTGCATAGTAATGGTTAGATCCCAGTCAGAGATGTAAGGCTCACTGTTCTCACCTCAAAGGTTCACATCCACTGGCAGTGACTGGAGAGTCATCACGACAGCGCTCACATTTGTCTCCATAAACTCCTTGTTTACAGCTACACTGTCCCTCATTGTTGCACCCTGGTCCTTGAGAACCTGAATAGAACAAAGTATATGCATTTTGTACATCTTTACTATATAGAGTGGACCCACAAATATTTGAAAACTATTAAAAATGGACAAACTTATTTTCATTAAATAACAAAATAGCAAGTATCATTTATTTGAACAAAATTTAGCACAAGCACACCTTTCAATCAAAATGTCCTACATTTTTAATTATGAAACAATATATGTATTGTTTAAAATGAATATCAAAATCTTGGTTGTCAAACTTTGAGGAACATGTTCAAATGTTAATATGATGAACTATATTGATGGTTATAGTGTGAACTTGAGGGAAACTGACTTCATACCACGAAAAATGATCTTGGGACGAATTGGTTAAAAATAAATTAAAAAGTGTCTCAGTAAAGTCAATTCTGAAAAAAAGCTCTGTTATCATTTGTTTGCAGGTGCTGCTTGGTTTGATATTTTGCATCTAATACAGTGGAACTGAGACATTTTTAAGCGTGATTTAAATATTTTTGGGGCCAGATTCTGAAACATTAGTAAAATAAAAATGTACTACAATGTTCCACATGACTGTAAAAATCTCCCACTGTGCTTATAAACCTTATGCATCAGAGAAACGAATGTGCAGCCATCTTTAGAATTTTGTCTTTGAATTTGAATTTTTATGGTAGCTCTATAGCATCACTGTTAAACAGCTGGTAAAGTGGATTTACTTATTGCAGAGTTAACGTTATCATGTGCACTGTAATGTTTGAAGCGGATATCATAACAAATATCAGTAGACCAGGAAGATTTTAAATCTTATGAATTTTAGTGGGTTATTAATAAAACTGAACTTGTAATATAATTTATAAAAAATATACTTTTAGAAAGTATAGATTAGAAGTTTATATGAGATGAAAGGTCTTACCACAATATGTGATAATATAATTGCAATATAATTTTGACCATCAAAGAACCATGAACATGCAAATGTGCAGTTAAATTACTGAAATATTAACTTAAATTCTCAGGGGGCACTTCAAGTAAATATTGTATGTCTCAGGGGTTCGTCTTAAAAAAAAAGTTTGGGACCCCCTGTTCTAAATGACCGTTCATCAAAAATGACAATTCTTTTCCTGTATGACTTGGAAAGTAAAAGGAAAATAAATGCATTTTTTATTTTTTGTAAGAACTCTCTTTTAGTAAAAAAAAATAAAGACACTTCGTCTTAAAGTAGCAGCTCACCTGCAGTGTTGCAGTTGCAGGGCACACAGTTGTCTCCTGCCCTCTGGTGGTAGTATCCTTCCTTACAGTTTTCACAGTGCCGCCCTTCAGTGTTTCCCTGGCAGTTTATACAGTGGAGTCCAAGGTGATCTTCTCTGCAGTACCGTGCCTTACCATGACATGAACAGGCAGAGGCTGCAAGACAACATGCCAAGATGGGTTACTCGGTGTCAATAACTTTTCCCTATTCAAAGCAGGCACCTATAAAGACATTCTGTGCTTAAGGAATGTGCTGAATAAGTAGATATTTTACAGTCTTTGAGAAGATAGTATCGCTGCACATTGTCAAAGTTAACTGGCGCCAGTCAAGTTTTTAGTGGTATTGCTGTGAGCATGGGAAAGTAACATCTAAAGACCGTCTTATACCTATAAAAACAAACAATTTCCACAAATGCAGAAAATTACACCCCACCCTAAGGTATATTCACTCACTCTCCAGGATATTATACAGACAATTAATCAAAGCCACAAACCATAAGCTATCGGAGAATACAATAACAAAACCATACATGTCTGAGGATCAACAAGTATCTGAAAGACACTCCGGACATCCAGGGGTGGACAACTTTTAAAAGGGAAGCAGAAATACCCTCAGCTGTGCAAACACTTTAGATCATGTAGGATTACCTGCAATAAAACAACCTAGTCCATGTTCAGCCAGGCCTACAGTGTGTTGAGCACACAGACGATAATGGCTGTTAAATAATAGACTGGCTTTGAGGGTAGGACAAGCTCACTCTTGTAAGTAATTTATCACAAAGGTATAATGAGGTAATGTGAAGTCAGCATGAACCAAACCTCATCCACTCAGAACAAACATTCCATTCCTCCTAACGGGGCAACATCAGGGTCCCTCACAGGTGAGCAACACAGGCAGCAGCAACAACAGCCTCTCAATGAGAGAAAACTATCCAGCTGTTAGACAACAGTCATCCTTACAGGGCTCCAGGACATTTTTTTCACACAGACTGTGATGTTGTGTTCCAGTTTCAATGTTTTTTTTTTTTTTAGCTTTTTTTAAAAAAATTATGTTATATTTTTAATTATTATTATTGTACATTACAACAATACTTTGTGATGTATTACCTTGTCTAAAAAAGCTAGGTAACAGTAACAGTGCCTCAAGGGTGTAAGGGAGTGACTCTGAATGTGATATCTTTTTCTCTTCTGACTGCCAAAATCAATCTCTCTGATTTTTTTCCACTTTTAGAAAGTCGTGAAATCGCTATCGTAAATTTTAATCTTTTGCTATTAGAGCAAATGCAAAACGCAAAAATCATATTTGCTGTAATGTTAGTGATTTTGGGGGAGAAAGTTGCCTAGATATTGCCTAGTCTACCCTAGATCAGGACATTCATAATAGAGGTTTATCATTATTACCATTTCAATCATGCTGATTGATCAGGCTAACAGATTTTCCCCCTGAACACTATGATTATGATGAGTATTATGGTTATGATTAGATTATTATTATGATCTGATTGGATGTATGAGTCAATAACTTTGTCAGTAGTTTTTGTTACACTGTAATTATAATCTACAGTAAATACAGATAAAATGGGCTTTCTGATCACTTGTCATTATAGTGTTTCTTTATCATACGATGCCAAATGGATTAACACCTCAATACCATACCATTTTACATTGTTAAATAAAAAACAGAGAAAACTGAAAAAATGAAGAAATGGTAAATACCCAAACTTATTTTGCTAGGTGTCCCACTTTCACACCTTAAAGTATCTATGTTGGACTGAATTTATTATTAATAAAATCACTCAAGATTTTAGCAACACTTGCAAAGCAAATCAGTACTAGCCTACTTAACGTACCACTTGTCAACACACTATCATAATGACAAAAATGAATTAATAGGCAGGCAGAATAACTTCACTTACATCGGACTGTTCCGTGAACTGGAGACCAGATGCAAACTGCGCAAAGAAAGATCCAACTGGTCTTCATTTTCCACATCCAAGAAACAAGATTCAGTGCCGCGTTCTCTGTTTTATATTGTCTGGTGGATATTAATTATATACTGTCCTCAGCGCGATGAGATGGACAGATGATCCCTGCGCGCGCGTTTAAAAACTTCCCCCCTGACAAGCGCGAGCACGTCAAGCTCCGTGTCTCAACTGTTCATTTACTCATGAGTGATTCACAGCATATGTGCCTGATAGGAAGTGTATCATGCTAGTCCTCTCATAAAGACGTGTTTGATTAAATGCCTTTAACCACAGCACCAGAACAATTAAACCCATTGTTCATCAATGCTTCGGATTATTTGGATCTGAGTGCGCACTATGATATTAAAAGTAGGATATTAATGCTTGAGGCTGTGTGTAATAGATATTTCCATAGATCCACAGTAGGCCTACTCTTATTAATAAAGCTATACACAAAATAATAGGCAGAAGAAGATACAAATTAGATAAACCAATTTTAAAAATGTAGCCTATTATTTAAATTCATGTCCATGTATTTTTGAAGGGAAAAAAAGCATAATCTAAAATAAAAACTGATTTAATGACTCTAAAATGTCAAGTATAAAGTACTAAAACATTTAAATATATGTGAGTTAACAAAATATTAAAAATGTAATGTAATATATATATGTATGTAGGCTATATGAAAAAAAGTTTTTTAAGAGATAAATGTTCCAAATTCCTTATGCCAAAACTTTATTCTCTTTAAAAATCGTGACAATATTAAAATTGCAAAATAATAAGGCAAGGCAAGGCATTTTTATTTCTAAAGCACATTAAAAACAGCTGCTGATGACCAAAGTCATGTATAATCTAAAATGTAAATCGATCAAATACAAAAATTAGCAAGAGATACAGTCCAATAAAATAGATAGACTGACAAGAGAACACCCTGAATTAAAAATAACTACATTGAGCCAAAAGCCAAAGAAAAATATATGTTTTTAGTGAAGATGTAAAGGAATCAACATCAGACGACAGCCTGTGTACATGTGTACCTGCAGATAATAATAATAATAATATGAATAATATGAATAATATTATTAATAATAATTATTATTATTATTAAGTTCTAGAAGTTCATATCATGGCAAGAGAATGGTGGCAAAGGGAACCACACACAGCTGAAGACCAAACCACCAAACTGAAGCCATAGAAATGAAGCAATTGCAAACAGTCTGAGATTGCAGTTTTCTTCTTTACCACACAATCATCTACAGGCATATTTATGCAGAATAACTGATCCACAACAAGATAGCATTACATGTTAGCACACACCTACTGAAAAACAATAAAAACAACTTTCAATACATCAAGTGAACTTAAAGAACACACTACAGACATTAAAGGCCTAGAAAGTACCTCACTTATTGTGAGCTGTATCTTATTTTTTCAGTGTTTGTGGTTTACAAATGATATAATGTCTGTACTGGCACTGAATCACTGTAGTGTTGAATTTGGTACATGGATAATGACTTACTGTAGCATTGAATCATATGCAATTTGGCATCTTTTTAGTTATTTACAGTATCTTGAAAATGAGTAGTAAAGAAAAAAAACATTAGGCCTCTTTGACTGTTGCTTAGATATCAAAACTACAGCTGTCATCAAAATACCGGCACAAACTGAACCGCACTGGTAGAACAGCCAAATACACTGCACTCATGAAAACTCCAAGGCCTGAGGGCAGTGAATTTCTGGCTACGCCCTGTCACGAACTCTCCGAGAGGAAAAGAGAGACGCAGGGCTGAGTCAGAGGTGTCTCAGCTACGCATTACCAAAACACACCCAAACATCCAGCGCCACACATCTTTATCTTCCACACCTTGTTCCTCACACAGATGCAGCGAGCCCCACCTAAAGCTCTCCAGGTAAACATGCTCATACCTTTCCCCTCCGGCTGCAGAGAACGGCATGGTGTAGTGTGAAGCACACCCTGTCTGCCTCGCAGGACGCTGCCAGCACCACACCCTCTCACACACACACACACACACACACACACACACACACACACACACACACACACACACACTCACACACACACACACACACACACACACACACACACACACACACACACACACACACACACACACACACACACACACTCTCACACACACACACACACACACACACACACACACACACACACACACACACACACACACACACACACACACACACACACACACACACACACACACACACACACACACACACACACACACACACACACACACACACACACACACACACACACACACACACACACACACACACACACACACACACACACACACACACACACCCTCTCTCTCTCACACACACACACACACACACACACACACACACACACACACACACACACACACACACACACACACACACACACACACACACACACACACACACACACACACACACACACACACACACACACACACCTCTCTCTCACACACACACACACACACAGTAACAGGACACGATAAGAAACAGTGAGAGAGAATGGTAAAGTCTCATAAGGCCTCTCATAGATCACTGAGAATAATCAAAATACAAGAAAGAACCTGCCTCTTAGTTATTACATCAAGAAAACACTGCAAATTTCATTTGATGTCTTTCTATAGGTTTTGTACTGATGTGTATTATTCACTCCAGTGAATATACATACAGTATATTTTGTATATTCACTGGAGTGAATATATAAAATATTAATGTCATTACATTAATATATAATGTGTCATATTTCAAATAAAATAAAATGTATGGATGTCATTGCATTAATGTATATTGTAGCATCTATTTAAAATATAATAAAGTAAATAAACATGCATGAATGTCATTGAATTAAAATATAAATATATTTAAAATAAAATAATATAAAAATGTATAAATGTCAGTGCATTAATGTATATTGTGGCATATATTTAAAATAAAATAAAATAAAATAATAAAATAAAATAAATAAAATTAAATTAAATTAAATTAAATTAAATTAAATTAAATTAAATTAAATTAAATAAATCAATGTTGAAAATTGTGGTGCTTAATGTTTTTTATGGAAACCATAATTCTTTTTTTTCAGGATTCTTCAATGAACTAAAAAGTTCAAAAGAACATAATTTATTTGAAATTATATATATTTATTTCTAATATTTGAAATGTCCTTAATGTTACTTTGGATTTATTTAAAATAAAAATAAAATTAAGTAAAATAAAAATGTATAAATGTCATTGCATTATGTATTGTGGCATATATTTAAAATAAAATAAAATGGGAAAAAAATATTATTTTATACTATTTAAAGAAAAATACAACACACTCTTTCTATACAAAACATTTCACAAAAGAGGTTTGTTAGATTTGAAATGATAAAACTATAATATAAGATTTAAAATTAAGAACAAAACCATTTGTTTTGATATTTTGTTATCTAATCAGACACAGTGTCCAAATTCTTTTTGGACCATTGTGTGCATTTGCAATAAGTCAGTTATTTTGTAATAAAGATTTAAATTCAAGCTGAATGACCATAAAAGTTATAATAAACTCATTTGATTCGACTGATTCAAGGTTTTGTCTCCGCAGATGACAGTTCACATGATAGCTCCTTTAATCCCGTCATCAGTCTGGTGGATTTTGAGAAAAACCCTCTTTATTTCTTTTTTTAGAGTCATGACTGTCAGCATATTAAAGAGAGCTCCTTATGTTAAAGATGTAAATTACTTTTGGAAACTCTGTTAAGGCCAAAACTGGCACAATGCTTTTCATTATGTGTCTACATCACATTTTGTACTTTCTGGCTTGTGGAGGAGAAAAACACATTTAATCAAATTTAATCGGATATGAAATGCAACCGCATATGATGATGGCCGCTGAGTCATGGCGAAGTCTTACCAAATGTATTTAGGAATGATATTGCTAATAGTGCTGATTTTGTGTCAGATGAGTGAATCTGTCTGTAATACTGACCATCTAGATTTGGTAATGAGTCTGTCTGTGTCATTTCCTGCACAGCAATAAAGACACAGACAGGCCTACACAATACTGTTTACTGCACTGCTATTATGATATGAATATGGTTTAAATATGCTGTACACTAGATTTATTATCTGAAAAATATTTTTGACTATACATATAATTGGAGTATTTAATGTTTAATTAATGTACTGTAAATAATCTTCAGAAGGGGTTTTCAAACAGGGTTCAGGGACCCATAGAGGACCACAAGAGGGTGCTATAGAACATCCATGTACAATTTGAGACAAGAATTTACAAAATGTATTTTTGAAAGTCAACTGTACAGTATAAACACTATCGTTCAAAAGTTTGTGGTCAGTTAGATTTGTTCAGGCTTTTGAAGGAAGTCTCTTATGCTCACCAAGGCCATAAAAATGGGAAATATTACAATTTTAAATAATAGTTTTCTATTTTAATATATTTTAAAATGTAATTTATTCCTGTGATGGTAAAGCTAAATTTTTAGCAGCCATTACTCCAGTCTTCAGTGTCACATGATCCTTCAGAAATCATTCTGATATGATGATTTGGTGCTCAAGAAACATGTCGGTAACATTTTAGATTAGGATTCTTAGATGAACTGAAAGTTTAAATGAACAGCACATATTTGAAATAGGTTTACTTCCCCAACATTTTAAATGCATTTACTGTTACTTTTGATCAGGGGGCGCTGCTATATTTTCTGGGCCCCTTGATGCGTTCCAGGCCCCTTCTCCCTTGCCGGGCCCTTGGAATCGTCCTAACCTTAATGTGCTGCTTCTTGAGCCACTTTCGTTGCCTTGGCCGTGTGTTTTGGGTCACTGTCATACTGGAATACCCATCCACGACCCATTTTCAATGCCCTTGCCCTGACGGTACATGGCCCCGTCCATCGTCCCTTTGATGCGGTGCAGTTGTCCTGTCCCCTTAGCAGAAAAACACCCCCAAAGCATTATGTTTCCACCTCCATGTTTGATGGTGGGGATGGTGTTCTTGGGGTCATAGGCAGCATTCCTCCTCCTCCAAACACGGCGAGTTGAGTTGATGCCAAAGAGCTGGATTTTGGTCTCATCTGACCACAACACTTTCCCCCAGTTCTGCTCTGAATCATTGGCAAACTTCAGATGGGCCTGTACATGTGCTTTCTTGAGCAGGAGGACCTTGCGGACGCTGCAGGATTTCAGTCCTTCACGGCGTAGTGTGTTACCAATTGTTTTCTTGGTGACTATGGTCCCAGCTGCCTTGAGATCATTGACGAGATCCTCCCGTGTAGTTCTGGGCTGATTCCTCACCATTCTCATGATCATTGAAACTCCACGAGGTGAGATCTTGAATGGAGCCCCAGACCGAGGGAGATTGACAGTTATTTTGTGTTTCTTCCATTAGAATAATCGCACCAACTGTTGTCACCTTCTCACCAAGCTGCTTGGCTATGGTCTTGTAGCCCATTCCAGCCTTGTGTAGGTCTTCAACCTTGCCCCTGACATCCTTGGACAGCTCTTTGGTCTTGGCCATGGTGGAGAGTTTGGAATCTGATTGATTGCTTCTGTGGACAGGAGTCTTTTATACAGGTAACAAACTGAGATTAGGAGCATTCCCTTTAAAAGAGTGCTCCTAATCTCAGCTCCTTACCTGTATAAAAGACACCTGGGAGCCAGAAATCTTGATGATTGATAGGGGATCAAATACTTATTTGACTCATTAAAATGCAAATCAATTTATAACTTTTTTTTTTAAATGCGTTTTTCTGGATTTTTTTTGTTGTTATTCTCTCTCTCTGTTCAAATAAACCTGACTGATCATTTCTTTGTCAGTGGGCAAACGTACAATATCAGCAGGGGATCAAATATTTTTTCCCCCACTGTATATGTATATATTCATTCCTTATTTATTATAAGTGTTTATGCTCCAGGGAAAGTAAGAATTAATCAAATGTGTCCCTTGAATGCAATATAAGTGACTGCCAAATGCATAAATGAAAAAAAGTAAATGTGTTGTACAGTTTAAAATGTATATTTTAGAAAAGGGGTTCCTTGGATTGTCATAATATTTGGGGATTCTTAACTTTTAAAACTTCTGAAACCTGCTGTTTTGGGGCACTCAATCACACACACAGTAATATAAAAGAATACAAAATGAAGCAGAACGACACATTGGCGAGTCCTGTAATAACCAGTTTATTATTCAAATGTTACAATTGAATTTACAGGCAAATGGGTAACAAGGTGTGTCAGGTCCTTTGGGTGTGTGTTTGTGAATGCCTTGATTAAAACAGAAGGAAGGGAGTCTTTAAAAACCATTACACTCTCTAGAACCAAAGGACCAGATAAAGACCGTGCAGCAAACACATACTCTAACTGCAGAACCACAGATCACAAATACTTGATACTTTATAAATTAAAAATACTGTTTTATACATAAAGGTGTACGTGTTGCACTTATGTCCACAGTGGTAGAGAGGGGAGGTCTATATCTAATCTAATGCTTTATAGTGGCACTTTCCACAGTTGAATCTCTCAATACGTCAGCCGAGGAACCGCTCAATTGAGCAAACCTGTCCGAGTAAGACTGTAACTGAAGGAAATGCGGTAACCGTAAGAAACAAACCGTGAAATGTACTAAACCATCAAAGATCTCTTTAATTTAAGATGCGACGTCCACATTTAGAGGATTACATCCAAACGTTTAGGCACTAAAAAAGATGGTTAACTAGCAATGTGCGATTAAGCTTACCATCTCAAGTAAAGTAAATCATTCCGATAAATATGAAATATTAGAGACATGTGGATCATGTGTGGGGGTGTGCAAGTTAAAGGGTCAAGACATCACGCATCACCATCCGCTGAAAATTAACCACAAATAAAATAAATGATAGAGCTATGATGCAACACTGAGCCATGTATACAGGCAAGCGTATTATACCACAGAACATTTTATATATATAATTATATATATTATGCAGAAGTTTTGGCTGATTTTTTATTTTTTTCTCGCAAATGAACCAATGAGGCTGGTTGGGTCTTGGGTTTAAAAATCAGCCGTTCCTGAATCATTTAAGCATATTTACACAAAAAAAAAAAAAAAAGTTCCTCAACTCTATATTATAATAAAAAAAGAAGAAAAAAAAAACATTCACACAAAAATATAACATTTGAAATAATTATTAGCACCAGTGTATCAGATAAAAGTCTTGCTACGCCAATGTACAAAGTTGCATAGTGTTGAGTTTTGCTCATGTTAATGTGTTTTGCAGGACACCAGTAATAAGCAGCAGCGTCTGAAAAAATCAAAACAAACACAAAACTGAAATGTCTGGCAACCATGAAATGTATAAAGTCAGCTGAGCCATGCAGGGATTTTCTCAACTTTTAGTACTGAACTATTTATATACAAATGAACTGAAATACTGTATTTACGTGTTCGACTCTCTCTCGGTACCAAATCTAGCACGAGGGGCGAAAGAAGATGCGCATTATGAACAAATTAAGATTCCTTCACTGTTAGCTTTGAGCGAATAGCGTTACCGATGATGATATACACTAGCTTAAGTAGCAAACTTCCTCAAACAAACACCTTGGCTTCTGATTAGTTCGGAATTCTGATTCGGTTGTAAAGGTTTGAGAGGAAGAGCTGGAGGTGATGCAGTCATGTGGGTTCAACTCGAGGCCTCTAACAGCTCACACACACAAATACGCACAAACACACACACACACAAAACACGGCCATTACTTGGAGTTCTCTTCACGTAGCATTTCTGCATATCAAAAAATTCAAAGCTGCTTTTGTCTTCTGTTTGTAAAACATGATTTTGAAGAAATGTGTAGAAATACAAACAATAACCTAATAAAAGGAAATAAAATGAGAGTAAAAGATTTCGAAACAAAACAAAGGCTGTTTTGGTTGAGGGTGGAGGTCCGCGGCACGGACGAGGGATGTGGAAGAACACAGGGAGTGTAAGGCAGACGGAGCGGTGTGGCGTGGAGAGGTTAAGGCCGCTCCAGAGACGGAGTGTTGAAGCAGCCTTCTGGCAGAGTGTTCTTGATGTCGTTTAGGTTAGCGATGTCTGCTCGAATCTCTCGGATCTGACGGTCGTAGTCGCTGATCATGTCCTCCTGGCTCTTGGCGATGTCGTTCAGCTCCTTCAGCTTCCTGTCCAGCTCACTTCCTGCCATCTTATCCTTGGCTTCTTTTAGAGCACTATCGATCTGATTCAGCTTGCTCAGATCCACCTTATCGATGTTGCCTGGAAGAGGATAAGGTGGTGTTATAATAAAATGTGTGTTAAGAAGTCATTACATTTCACAGAACTGCATTCTTCTTGCACTATATAACAAGGAAAATAAAATGATCATCAATACCAACAGTGGTATAAGCAGCAACAACAAAAAAAAGCGAAATATTTTTTTCTTATTACATTTCAGTTAGCCTTTGGTTAGCCAGATAACAGCTTAACCTATTAGCTTACCAGTGTTATTTTAATATTGTTAACACTTTAGTATAGGGACAAATTCTCACTATTAACTAGTTTTTTATTAGCATGCCTATTATTAACATATTGGCTGTTTATTAGAACTTATAAAGCACATGTTCTGCATGACCATATTTTACATCCCTAATCCTACCCAATAACTAAACTTAACTACCTTACAAACTATTAATAAGCAGCAAATTAGGAGTTTATTGAGGCAAAATCATAGTTAATTGTTTGTTAATAGTGAGATTTGGACCTTAAAATAAAGTGTGCCCATATTATATTATATTACATTTTATATTATATTACTGGAATTAGCTTTTCTTTTATTTTAATATAATATAATAAAAGATTTTCAGTTTTCTTTTAAATTTAGTTTTTTGTCATTTCTCATTAATTTTTTAAAAATATTTATATTTAGCTTTAATTTTTTAGTAATTTTAGTACCTATGTAATTTCAGTTAGCTACAAAGGCAACATTTATAATTTTCAGTTGTTTTTCATTTATTTATTTTTTTAAATATTTTTCCTTTTTGGCGTTTTTGCCTTTATTGTTAAGGCCGGGACACACCAAGCTGACTTCAAAGAACTAGCGGTGACGAAAGCCGATGGTGTTGTCGCCTCGCGTCGGACCAAAAAGCTGCGCTCGAACACACCGCACAGACTACATCTGACAGCAAACTAACCTGTGCGTTCTGTGCATGCATGAGAGGAATTAACCGTCTATATCAGCAGCTATCAATAGTATATATTCATCATTCAAAAGGAGAAACCGAAACAAAGATATACGAGATAAACGCAGATATACGAAATGTAAACAAAGAAGCGCTTGCTTACCATTTTGAATATCAGTAATGCTGATAACTTTATTCATTTTAAGCGGCTCATGTTGTTATGAAAACATTCGGGTATTAGAATGATTGGGAAAGATCACGTAACATTTAAACAGCCTTCTGTCTGAACCGCCTTCATTTACATGCTTGATTTCATCACTTTCGTCGGGATTCGGGACGCCCGTAGCACAACAACAAGCGACAAGTTGTTCAATTAATATTAATGTTTAATTTCAGCTTTGTTTTAACAACTGTAAACTATTTTTAGTGGTTCTAATTATAGTTCAAAATGGCAATAACTGGAAAAGCTCTTGATAAGCTACAACAAAATATCACGGTAACACATATCTTTGAATAAACATTGAGGAAGGGGGATGAGATCTTGCATGACACAGGAAATACACAGTATGATTTCAAACTTTTTTTGTTTCAATTATTGGTCATTGTTTCTGTCACAAAAATGTGGATTATTGATTAGCAACTAGAGAGTCTTACCGAGCTGGCCTAATAATTCATTGATTGTGTTCAGCACTGTCCTGACAGCATTTTTGGCTTTTCTGGCATTGCCCTCAGCTTCTTTAGCATTATCAGAAGCCTGGGAAGGAAAGCAAAGTCAATACAAAGTCAAAATATGGCTATAAAACAAGCTGCACACAAATAGTCAAGACCATAACCCACCATGGCCGCCATCATCATGTCAGCATCCGCCTCAGCTTTCTTCTTCTCCAGCTCTTTCTCAGCAGCTGTGAGCTGGTCCATCATGTTGTTCACCTCTCCATCCAGTTTCGTGGTGTCTTCAAAAGCTTTTTCTGCATCTGCCTTTGTCTTTGTCGAACCCTGATTAAAAACAAGCAAATTTAATAAAGTAAGGTACTGTTTGATTAGGAAACGGACATCCCACAAATTTTGTTATGCTTTTCAGAAAATTGAATTGAATGCTTTTGATGCTCTTCATCTGAAACTCAACAAGTACCTTCTGCACATCATTAGCGATTTTCTCAGCTTCCTCTGCCTTCCCCTTAGCTTCTTTTGCATCAGCAGCTGCATTGCCTAAAGCCGCCTCGGCCCGTCGGGTCTTCTCATTGGCTTCATTGATTGTCGCGTTGATTTCTGGGATTCGCCTCATGGCATCCTCAGCAGCAGTTTTGTTGTCATTCACTCTCCTGTCAAAGTCTAAAAATACATTTTTAAAAATATATTATTTAAATATTTTTATTTATTTATTTTGATATTTAGATCTTTATTCTCTCTCTCTAAAATATAAAATATCAAAATATAAAAGTTATTTTACACAATGACCTCTAAGGTTGTTCAGTATGTCCTGGGCCTCTTGGAAGGTAGATTTTCCTTTTTTCGCCGCCTCTTCAGCCAAAGCCTTTGCTGCGTCTGCACGTGCCAACAACTGATCAGCCGTCTGAAAAAAACACAGGTGGAAAGAGAGTTGAAAAACACAGAAAGGTTGAGTTTTTACACTGCTGTATTCAATGACTTGTCTGGCTATCATTCAAAATGTGAAATTCTGCACTTACAAGAAATCGACTGTTTATAATGAACATACTTACTTATAGGAATGAAAAGCAATACTGTGGGGGAACAAATACGCAATATATTTCACAGCTAGTCTAAAAATAATGCGATTCATAAAATGCCAAGCTTTATCAAACATCTCAAAAAGTAACTCACACTGTGAGCAGGTTTCATAAGAACAATGTCTGAGTTCATGGTCCAGCTCTTTCATTAAGAACATGACATTTAACTCAATCAGATTAGGATGAGACTATAGACTATGACCAGCGCTATCACTTGTCTCTCATCAGTATCATTTAAGTGGCTCCTGGGTCTCATGGCACGTGCTTAACTCTTACATATTAACTAAATATTCTCATTGTTTCTTTCTTAGACTCCCATGACTGTATTTTAAAAACTAACTCCATAGAACCAAGACAGAACAAAACAAGTACATTACAAGTCAAAAAGCATATGTACCTGTTGCTCAGTCTTTCCTTTTTCCAGTAGTTTGCGGACTTCTGTCTCTTTGCCCCTCAGGTCCTCTCTCAGGTCGTTGTACTCCTTCTCAGTCTTGTCTATCAGTTTGTCCAGGTCTGAAGCCTCCTTCTTTATCTTATTAGCCTCATCCTGAGGGAAATTCAAGAGACTGGATTATAGATGCATCCAAGTTGATTCAGTAAGTATTATAATTCATTATGAAACCAGCACCTCTAATGTTTTGGTGTCGATTGGGGGCAAGCTGGTCAGGTTAGCGTAGATCTTCAGAGCTTTGTTTCCTGCCTCTTCTGCTTCAGCATGTAATTTAGCAGCCTGTTTCTCCAGGTTCTTGGCCAGATCCTTTGCTTCAACATATCTGAGCACATTTGAACAGCATTTTAGACCATCTGCATTTGAAATGTTTTCTTAAAATCAGATGACAGAATATTGACAAGACAAGAAAGTCGCATAAAATGTGATGTCCACGACATACTTCCTATTGAGTTCATCAATGTCGCTGTTTGTTTTGTTCTCGCCGTCGAGCGCCTTCTTCAGCATATTATAGGCTTTAGTGGATGTGTCATTGGCGTCCTTCGCGATCTTCTCAATCTGATCTGCATCTGCTTTATGTCTGTGTAAAGAGCCGCAGAAAAATGTTAAATAAAACTGTATTAGGTGGTATGAAAATATTAACACAGTATGAAATATTGTAACTCACTTTTCGGACAGTTTGCGGGCTTCCTCTGCCAGAAGTGTCATATTGTTTGGATCTCCAGAGGTTGTGGGTATTTTAATGTCCTATGGGAACAGACAAGAAGGATGAAAAAAAGAAATATTGGCAACTAAGAGACATTTTAATGGACTCATTAGCTGAAGGTATATGTGGAACATTACGACATGCTCTCTTGGCGGTGTAGTAGAAATCTCACCACTTTACTGATGGCCTCCTTGGCTTTGTCCAGCTCCTCTCTAGCAGTGCTGATCAGGTTCTCTGCGTCACGGACTCGGTTACGTGCTCGATCTGCCTGTGTTCCTGTGTTGTCCACAGTGTTCTTGATGTTCTGCAGTCGGTTCCATTGGTTGTTTAGGGTCTTGTTGATGTTGTTTAGACGGTCCAAAAGGCCTTTATCCACTTCTGTATGAAAGATAAAAGAATAATGATGATCCAAAGTAAAATGTATCTGCTCTACTATTAAGTGAAAATATAATGAAACAATTTCCTTCCCTTTTTTGGCTTTTTCAAATATCTTTTAGTTTCTATTTCATGTAGTTATCCAATTTGAGGTCCTATTAATTATTTAAAAATCAGATTTTTTTAAATAATGTAAATAGCGGATGTATAGCATGTCATACTATTTAAAATAATATTTAAAATGATAATAATTACTATTAAAACTATAAGAAATATTTAGAAAATAACTATATTGACAGACAATACCTTTGCTAGCCTGAGCCTCTTCCAGTAAGTCCATTATTGTTTTCTCTGCCTCCTTCAGTCTGTCCTCAAAGGCCTTGTCACTCACTGTATTCTCAGTGTTGTCCAGATTATCAATCAAATTCTGTAGGTCATGAAGCTTCTGTCTCTGCTGGTTCACCTGTACAGAAGAAAAAAAAAAATCAGAGGTATTAAAAGTTGTCTGTTCTGTTATAAAACAAAAAGTGCTGTGTTCATAAGATGACCTCTTACCTTGTCTCTGACCAGGCTGTAACAGTTGGGACACTGCTGGCAACCAGGTGTGGAGCGGTTGTAGAAGTAGTTCTCCTCACACATGTCACAGCGAGCTCCCACAAAGCCTGGGAGACACTGACAACGACCGTCTTCCTTGCACTGAGCAGACTCAGAGCCTTCTGGGTCACAGTCACAAGCTGCAAAAACAAACCAATGGTAAATGGAACAAATCTAAACGAATAAAGTAATTCTGCATTTAGTGCTGATAAGGCAAAATAACAGGACAACTTACGTTTGCAACCCGACGAACTGAATCCAAAGGAGTTGACCTCACAGCGCTCACAGTGTTGACCTGTGACCCCAGGCTGACACTCGCATTGGCCGCTAACGATATCACACTGACCGTTTGTGGAGCCAATAGGGTTGCAGTTGCATCTGGGGAAACAAATTTAAGGATTTGTTCTAAACTTGCAGGTTTGTCGAGATCAATGAAAGAATGAGAGAGAGAAATAACTCAAATACCGTTCACAGCCCTTGCCGCTCTGTAGGTTGTAGAAACCGGGCTCACACGCACTGCAGTCTCTGTTACTGACATGGGGAAGACACTGACACTGACCCGTCACCTGAGAGCAGGTCGTCTTCCTGTCCACTGTACCGTACGGAGAGCACGAGCATGCTACAGAGGTGGAAAAATAAATGTTTAAAAAAATTAAATAAAAACTCATTTTTAAACATTTTAAATTGCAATAATGCAATTTAATATAATTTTATTATTGCTAAAAATACTGCAATACTGTGAAATATTATTACATAAAAAATATTACTATTATTATTATAATTTTTTTACATTTTACAATGTAATTTTTTTTCTGCAAAGCTGAACAGCCATTACTTCAGTCTTCACATGATCCTTCAGAAATCATTCTAAGATGCTGATTTGTTGCTCAAGAGACATTTATTATTGTTATTATTATCAGTGTAAAAAAAAACAAAAAAAAATGTTGTTCTGCTTAATATTTTTGTGGAAACTGATATATTTTTTCAGAATTCTTTGATTAGTTCAAAAGAATCACAAACATTCATGTCAAAATTGTTTGAAACATTAAATGTCTTTACTGCCACTTTTGAAGAATTTAAAGCATTCTTGCTAAATAAAAGTATTAATTTCTTTTTGAATGATCTTACTTTTGAATGGTAGTATTTTTTGTTTGTTTCACTTACGTTTGCATTTGTCAGCTACATCTGCGGCACGTGCATCACCGTAGAAACCCTCTTTGCAACGGTCGCAGAAGACGCCGGCAGTGTTGTAAATGCACTTGAGGCACTCGCCCGACTCTCGGTTACAGTTGCCCACAGCATTGGGGTCGATGTTGTTATTGCAGCTGCAGGCACGGCATGCCCTGACTGGACCATTTTCACCAAGAGGGTTCCCAAAGAAGCCATCATCACATAGTTCACACCTCTTACCTGGAAAATGTTAAAGTTGGGGTTGATCGTGTTCTATATTATTTACTATATTGAATCTCCAAACAGATTGAATGATCAGAGCCTGTACCTGTGGTTCCAGTTGGGCAGTTTGTACAGACCACCTCTTTGGTACTGGGCACCACGGCACATGTGGCACCTGCGGGGCAGGGACAGGGTTTACAGTCTGAAGATGAGCCGACCGTAGAGTCACCATAGAACCCGTCTTTACACCTCTCGCAGCTCATGCCAGCGGTGTTGTGCTGGCAGTTACACAATCCTGCAAGAACAGAACAAAGTTACCATGTAATACCACACATCACCAAAAGATGGCAACATTATATAAACACAAAGGCAAAAGTAGCACTACTGCTCTGGATTACTGCAGTCTAATATGTACACAGTGAATTTTGTGTAAGCATGGCCTATTTAGAAAAATCCCAAAATATGTAACACTTAAAATCTTTAAATGTAATTTTCAAACTATTTAGACCTTTATGCCAACTTTCTGAAAAAAAAAAAAAAAAAAAAGTCAAAGTACTGACATTATATAATTAAATCACATCTTTCTTTTTTATTTCAATGGCTTTCTTGTTGCATGCATCCAGAGCACATGACCTTCCGTAATTCCCACATCCAGATAATAGTGAAATCAATATCCAGTCTCCTGAGAGCAGATAAGTAAATGATATATCAACACTATGGCAATGCAATACAAATAAGTCAGTTGTGATGACAAACCTGTCACAGGGTCACAACTGTCACTGTGTCCGTTGCAGTTGCAGGTCTCGCAACTGCTAAAGCGGCCCAGCTCAGGTTGGCTCCTCCTATATCCCAGATCGCACTGCTCACAGTGCTGCCCCAAGTAACCCTGAGGACATGTACACTTCTCAACCCAACGAGCTGGAGTACCAGGGCCACGGCGGGCAGTCACAAGGGACACGTTGTCTAAATAACCAGCACCTACAGCAGAAACATAATTAAGTATCAGTTAAAATGACCTTAAGAGCCTCGCAACAGCGAACTCAAGGTCATGGTAATCAAACAAATTAAAACATCTTCCTATTTAGTCTTTATAAGTGTCTAAAAACAAAAGCTCTGGTTCAGTGAATTAGTAGACGTACTTCTTGCACTGTAGGTTCCACGAATCATAATCGAAGTCAGATTGTACAGAAGTTTCTGGAAGTCGGCGTGTTTCATGGTGGGTCTCCAAGGATAGTCAGTTGTGTCATGGAGTCTAAATGACAAGAGATGATATTTAATATTTCAAGTACATCAGATAAGCTACACATATGCATAAATCTAGTGAGCTGCAAAAAGATGAATGAGCTGATTATGAAAACTAAACATGGCAATTAATGTCACTGTATTCTGATGCGTTTGATTTTTATAAATAATTGAATGCATGTAATTTACAACATGAACTTAATATTCATTGAATAACCCAGAAAAATATGTATAAAAATATTAAGCATCACAACTTTTTTTCATAACAATTAGAGATGTTTCTTAAGCACCAAATCAGCATATTAGAAAAATTTCTGAAGGATCATGTGACACTGGAGTAATGGCTGCTGATTCAGCTTTTATCATCACAGGAATAAATTACATTTTAAAATATATTAAAATGGAAAACAGTTATATTAAATTATAATAATATTTCACAATATATTACTGTTTTGGTGTATTTTTATGCACTTGAATATGTAAATCTTAATTTAAAAAATCTGACTCATTTGATTTTAACAATTACCAGCCTTAGTAAAAAAAAAAAAAAAAAAAAAAAAAAAAAACAAAGGAACTCAAAAGACCTCACCTAAACACAAAGGTTTGTGTCTCCTCTCCTGGGTAGGAATTGCCCTGGGCAATAAGTGGCACAGCAACATGATGCCCAGCCCCTTCCAGCACAATGTCCTCCGCTGACAGTCGAGCATCATGTCGCTGAATCCTGAAGTTCAGCGTGAGGTTCTGACCATAGCTCAGCAGCTGATTACTAAGAAATTTCTCTACAAGAAAATATCCCAGATGATTAGACCAGTCTTATTCATTTAACTTTCTACCCCTTTCACATACAGAGGAAACCACATCTGCGATTATACCTGGAGCCACAAAGTAGATGGGGAAGTAGTCCTCTGAGTTGAGTGAGATTTCTTGAGAGGTGGGTGACCACTGCACTGGAACGCTAGAGCCGTCTCTATGCTGTCCCTTCCAGCCCTCTTCATCTATTCAAAGTCATACATAAGATATATTATTCATTCTCCATGTCACAATCCTTTGTAACTGTGGCTGATTTTACATTATAGCATCAGCAATTAGTATATAGAGGGTGTTGACACTCTATTGGATGGATACTCACCCCTGTCGAAGGCAGAGGTGATTTTGTGTATGTGGTAGCCATCAGCACTTTCACACACAGTGGAATGCTGGAAGCAGAAGCATGGAGTACATCCCTGAGGATTCTGGGGGTCCAGATTAAAGTAGCCCAGTTTACACCTGAGAGAAAGACACAAAAGGTTATTAGTAATGAGACAGGCTGATTAGTCCATCTGTAAAGTTCAGGGACATTTTAATTATTGTCATACTAATTATATATTTGAATTGTTGTCCACATAAATACTTACTTATTACTACAGTTTTATTAATTTCTCTCTTTACATGCTTCAAAACCACCATACACACATCTGTGACTGAAAACTTCTCACAAAAGGTGTTGTGAAATGCCATGTGATTTCCTCAGCATTAAAAATTACAAATACTATTTTTGGATTTGAAGAGAGGGGGAAAAGAGGGAGCAAAAAAGTCAAGGAGAAGGAACCAAGCCGACGAACTAGTGGCGACGAAAGCAGACTGCGGGGTCGGCTCACGTCTGGGTCCAAAGTTGCCCTGACACACCAAGCCGACGCTCGACACCCGACGGCCAAGTAGCACGTCCGTTCTGCGCCTTTCTCGTGCACTGGTTCGCCAGCTGAACAGCCAATCAGAATGATCAGATGGCCCGACTGACTTACGAGCTCCAACGCCTATTAAACATGTCGAATCGGCCGAAAAAAAGCCGACGAGGACCAACTTCAGCCGACGGTGCGGAACACACTGAGAAAACTTAGTCGGCCGACAAACAAAAACTTTAAAAGACACTGATTGATGGGTCTGCAAATCTACGATCAACTTCTAGAGAAGAGGAACAGCTTCTGAGGTCCTTAAAAAGTGAAAAAGTGAACGATGAAAGCCGGTTGACTAATCAGTTTTTGTGGATTTTTCTTTAATTTAGTTTTCTTTAATATTTAACATGTTACTCTTGAGGAACATTTTAATAATTAATGAATAATTAAATAATAAAAAAATATTTATTTTATTACTAAATATTGTTTTAATTGTTGTCATGATATTTATTTTAATTATTGTTATAGTAATTACAATTACACTTATAACATGTTTTAAAACCACCATATATACATCTGTGGATAAAACATTTGGTAACACTTTAGTTTAGTAACCAATTCTCACTGTTAACTATTTGCTTATTAGCATGCATATTGGCTGTTTATTAGTACTTATTAGGCACATATTAATTACTTATTCTGCAAGACCATATTCTAAATCCCTTAAACAAACCCGATACCTAAACTTAACCACTACCCTGCTAACTATTAATAAGCAGCAAATCAGGAGTTTGAGGGAAAACTCTTAACAGTGAATATGTGTTCACTAATCTAAAGTGTTACCAAACATTCTCACAAAAGGTGTTGTGAAATGTTGTGATATGGTATTTATTCAGCATTAAGTTATTGAAAAATACTGTTTTTTGATTTGTATGTGGGCCCCACAGGTCATAACGTGTAGAGTGAGAGAAGTAAGCAGGCCATCAGTTAACATCAGTGAGATCATCGTAAGGCCTCTAAAAACAGGTCACACATAAATGAAGAGCTGTCGCTTCAGACACACACTCCTTCCGTCCTTCCTGAATCTGTCTTTTCACTTCTCCCCCTTTGTCTGTGTGTCTCATGAGTATATACTGCAGGGATTATCCAGTTCATGTGTGGCCAAACTTGGTGACTGAGAGGAATGTCACAGCCGACATGTGAATGAAAGGGTTAGAGGTTTTTTTTGTTGTGCAAAGTGCAAGGCAAAAGCAAGCAGGAGAGCCGGGATTATGGAAAATCAAACTGGAAATGCCAAATATTTGGGATGCATGTTAATTAAATCACAATATCAATATTTGTGGAAAAAACTAAACAAATGAGTTGATTACAACACTGAACTGTTGTAACTATTGTACTTTATTGTAATGTTTATTTTGTACTAATGTACTAAAGATTGCGGTCAGTATGCTTTTTTAAAGAAATTATTACTTTTAGTTAGCAAGAGCACATTAAATCAATCAAAAGTAACAGTGAAGATGTATAATGCTACAAAGGTTTCCATTTCAATTAAATGCTGTTCTTTTGAACTTTCCATTCATCAAATAATCCTGAAAAAATATATATCATGGTTTCTACTAGAATATTAAGCAGTACAACACTGGTAACAACATCTTTAGCACAATATCAGCCCAGTAGAATGATTTCTGAAGGATCATGTGACCCTGAAGACTGGAGTAATGGCTGCTGAAAACTCAGCTTTGCCATTACAGGAATCAATTTCATTTTAAAATACATTAAAACAAACAAAAAAAAAATTTGTATCAAATAAATGCAGCCTTGGTGAGTGTAAGAGACTCCTTTCAAAAAGTTGTTGATTATTTTATTTCTAAGAATAAATCACACTAAATTACAAACACATAATGAAACATGTAGAGAAGGCCCATCACAGTCAACAAGCAGAACATTAGGCTAGTTAAACTTTGGTGACTGCAAGTCTGGAGGCCCTACATGGTCTGGCTGAGGGCTCTCTGCTGGGAAACCTTTGCCATCCCTGAGCTATTTTCTCTTCCATCTGACACTGAGAGTCCTAATTCTGTTTCTCAGACACATGCATGGCCTCAGAGCCTCTGTGTGTCGCCCACATAGGGACTTTCCATAAGAAAAACAGTGTAGATGTCAGACGCCCCTTATAAACATCTGTTTATAAAAGCTTTGACATACATCCTCATAACAGAGCAGGAGCTGAAAGGCAGAAAATCTTTATGGGGCTTTTGGAGCATTAATGTTCGAGTTAATTCTGTTGATGACTTGCTTCTAATTTGAGAACATATTTAAACAATCCTAGTAATTATAACTTTGGTCCTTGTGAACAAGTCAAGTATGGACAACACTATCAGCAGGGGTGTTTAAAAAGCCATAACATATGCCATTTTGTGTGTGTGAACATGTGCGTGAATGTTTTTCTAAAGTAATGAGTCTGACCTGTCACAGTTGAATCCATCCACATTTTCCTTGCACTGGCAGCGTCCAGTCTGGACATCACACTCCTGCGTGCTTCCGGCTGGATTACAAGAGCAGGGTCTGGAGAGGCAAAGAGGGAGCAAGAAGGTCAAGGAGAAGGAATCAACTGATTAATGGGTCTGCAAATCAAATATAACCTTCTCGAAAAGAAGGACAGCTTCAGGCATCCTTTAAGTTAAAAAGTGTAAGAAAGTGTTGCAGGTTGGTGGTTTAAGCCACGCCAGCATGGATGAGTTAAAGCACTTTACCTGCAGCCTGCCGCAGTCAGTGTGTGGTACCCAGGCTGGCATCTGTCACACTTATCTCCCATCACTCCTGGCTTACAGCTACATCTGCCAGTGTTGTCACACTGGGTACTGAGAGAACCTGTAGACGAAGAACCAGTAAAACAAACGGTTACAAAGTCAAGTTCTGGGAGCCCGTTCAAATTTACATCAAAACAAAATGATAAAATGAAAAAATAAGAAAGAAAATAAAAAAAACAAAAATACAAAACAAAAAAATAAAAAAACAAGGCAAAATAAAATAAAACTAAACAAAAAACACTATACAAAAAAACTAAACAAAATAAAACAAAATTAAACCACCATGTTTTTTATGCATCTTCCACCTTGGGCTGGTGCAGTATGTCTTGTTACGCACCAACAGGGTTGCAGCTGCAGGAGAGACAGCGCTGGCCGGAGGGGTCTCTGTAGTAGTTATCCAGGCATCGCTCGCAGTTCGGCCCATCCGTATTGTCAGCACAGTTGCGGCAGTGACCTCCATGACCAGTGGCACGATACAGCTCAGGATCGAAGTAACATTCGGCACTCTTTCCGTTACAGTTACAAGCTGAAACAGAGAGACAACCTCCAGTCAGAACTTAACAGTAAAAAACTCCCAGGGGTGGCATTAATGTGAATATTACGCACACAATCACACTTGTACGTGAAATAAATGCTTGAAAAATCTAGGGTGGTAAAGGAACTGAATTACGCAGATGTGGTTTGGCATTCATCAGGATTTCGAGTAAGATTTCTGCTTGAGCAATTAGTGGACATGTTCATGAGAGAGAAATGGAAAGAGAGAGACAGTGGAAATAAGATGATGGAGGAGTGGGAGCTGTGTGGGTGTGAGAACAATGGGTCTCAGGCTGCTGTACATCAGATGTGAACATTAGTCATGCATTTCCAGGAAGTGCCTGCATGCATGTGTCCAAAGAAGGGGAGGGAGGACACCAGACACCCCTTCCATATACAATATAACTTTGGTTTAAGAAAACAAAAATGACTTGTATGGAGGAGGTTAGTCTGTGGGGAAAGACTGTAGTTCTCAATGTACTCATGACGGAGGTCAAATGGGTGGGATTTTGCATCTTTTTACTTATTCAACTCAATTTCTGAGAGGACATTAATGGGATAGATGGGATTTTCTTGAAATACAACAGAAGGCATTATCTTAAGCATGATTTCCGAGCATTTGCTTTCCGCACATGGAAAATAAATGATGATTTAGCTTAAAAAAAAAAAACGTTAAATCATCATTAAAATATATTAAAGGCGTTTCATATGACTTGTGCACTATCCTGAGTTTTCTGAATATACATTAATATTAATAATGTATTATGTACATTAATATACATTAATAATGTATTATGTACATTAATATACATTAACCTAGTGAGAGGAACAGAATCTCATTTGCACCCTTATTACAGCATTTTTTTTATTTTAATTCAACAAGCGTGAATGAGACTCAAGACAAAATAGCAGTGAATAACATTAACAAATAGTGTTTATTGTTATTATTTTAAAAATGTAAAAATACATTATAACATGCTGCATAAAGGTAAAAAATCTTTAAAAAAAGTTTTAATTGGTAGTAAATATTTAGAATATAGGGCACAAATCTGTTTCAATAAAAGGTTCTTCAACATTTATTGAGCTTGGAAATAATTTGCTTTTATACAGGTCTAGAATGATATGATGGTAAATAAATAAATCACAATTTTCATTTTTCCTGTACATGATGAAAATCATTGAACGCAATTTTTATTTTATTTTATTTTTTTGAGGAAGAGCCGACTAAACACTGAAGACCAAACTTACGCAGACAGTCGTTGGAATTGTCAGCGGTGGCTCTCCTCCAGGGACGGTCATTGTAGAAGGGCTTGCACACGTTGCAATCTGGTCCCTCTGTGTTGTGTTTGCAGTTACACAGCAGCTTGCTGCGCTCGTTCTTCACACACTCGCTGGCATGGCCATTACACTTGCACCTGGGTGGGGAGGGGGAAGGTAACAGACCGGTCAGGTGCAAAAGGGCCACCACACAATGATAGGGCACACTTACTGTATGTGTACACATCCTGCCACTGTTGTGCGTAACACAAACCAAGCAGGCACAAACGTGCCGCAAAGCTGTTCAAACACAGAGCTCTGACGATGTTTGTTGAGCCTATCACTGAAATGCTTTGAGATTGAGTAGCTGATGTCTGTGTCTTTATCCTGCCTGCCCTTTGATACAGCGGCAGAGAGTATGCAGTAGTACAGTACCACTACAGTATGCAGTGCTTTTGACTGTTTTTAGTTCTTTTAACCTTTGGTAAATATTGCATACTATAGCATATCAAGCTGGAAAACGTATTTAAATTACATTTTAATTTTACATTCAGTTTTTCAAAAAATAAAAATAAAATTCAAAAACAGAATTATAGAATTAAAGCATCTTAAAAGTCCTTATGACTTGAGCACTATATTTTAAGCTTTTCACTCTAGTATTTTTATTCAAATTTAGGGATAAAATTAAATATTTTAATATATTTTTAAGAAATTATATGTAATTATATATATTAAAAAATAAATAAATACATTATATATTTCCAAAATGCACATGTACAAGAGACTGTTTGACAATTTCTTTATGAGGTAAGAATAATATTTTAATATATTTAAGAAATTATATGTAATTATATATTAAAAAAATAAATACATTTATAATATATTTCCAAAATGCACAAACACATGTACAAGAGTGCTTGACAATTTCTTTATCCGTTAAGAAGACTAAAATGGAAACATATATAAATTCAGCATAAATTCCAAGATATGCATAGAAAAAAAAAATCTAATTAATCAGCTACTATTTCTTCTTTGAACAGTCTATTTGCTCCTATTTATTAAAATGTATAACATTTAATAAAATTGTCTGTGGCTGCATCTTTAATTTCTGCTTTTCACAATTTTCAGCAGTTAACATGATATGCAGCTTTTATTTCATAAATATTTCATACATTTTTTTCAGAAATTAAATTTGCAAATTAGACAGAACGCTACACAAAATAACTAAATATACTGAAACATGAGAAAATTAGTTCTAAAGCTTTCTTTCTCACTATTTTCAGTGCCAATGTTTGGGCACAAAATCTTATTTGTCCTCAACTCCACTTGTCATGAGCAAACAGCAACAAACATATTCGCCAATGGAGATAACTTGACAGACGCCTCAGAACAAGAGAGGGCTTGTGCAGCTGAAGCCACCTCTTGCACATTGTCTCAGGTGATCCTTGGCAAAGCCTCATGGAAAAGGTGACGTGAGGAATAACAACTTGGTGGAGGATGTGCACTCATCAGACGTGCATTCTTCCCTAATCCTAATATATATTTATCACGGATACAATAAAACTCCCAGGATGCTACGTTTCTGGTGATCAGATCATGTGTCTGCTGGACAGGAGCTCAGAGGCCGTGAGGCAGCAGGTGTAAATTATTCCCTTCGGCCTCGGTCTTGTTCCCTTCCCTTTCCAGACTCTCTGCCCGCCTCATTCCAGTTCCACTGCACTCTGTAATCCAGCACTCCCAGGCAGGAATGTAGGGAATGTGGACTGTGTAATGGAAATCTGCTCCACATTTCAAACAGTTTAAGGTGAAAAGACATGCAATGGTGCACCTAGAGATGTTTCACACTTGCTCGACAGTGGTCTGATCCCTTATACGGGCTTCTTCAGCATGTCCTTCATCCCTAAACCTCACTTTCATAGTATATGGAGGTAAATATGTAATTATTTCATTGCTGTACCAAGAATTCATTGTTTTGGGCCTTTTTTGCATATACAATTGAACAAAATGGTTTAAAACAAAGAATTCTTGTGCTATTATATTAACTATAGGCTCGCTCTCATAGAGAGTGAGTTTTCCCATGAAGCAAGATTTTAAAATGAAGCAATGCATCCCAATCAACCCATTTCGCTCAAAGCGTGAAAACTCACACTGCAACGATCTAATCTTTCAAAGCGGTTCATTTATTTTGTTTGCACACTGAAAAAATCTCATATCATCTTTCGGGTCACATGTCCAGCATTCCAGATAGAGCTGTTGATATCCGTGGTCTGAGTACAAGGAAGATATGTGAATGCCTCATTAAACTATATACTAACATATTTCTGCAGGAGAGTGAAGCAACAGAGAGAACCCGACCAGAACAGCTGGAGATGCTGATTTGAACTTGTGTTACGTTCAGAGAGCAGATGATGAAACGGAAAACCTACCTTCCTCCCACAGCGAAGTCAGAGATAGCATAGTAGTATGATTTGAGGACCTTGGGATCATTGAAAACTTCATCTCCGAAAGTGTTTAATCTGTTCAGGGTCACTCTGATGTCCGTGGCAGTCACCCAATCCTGATAGAGAGAAACAAAATTACAAATTAGGTATTTAAAAAAAAAAATACAAAATGAGACAATAAAGAATACAAGAATGTAGACACAGAAAGGCCAGTCATAGATGAGCATGTAACATTGTTTTCATTTTTTGAAATGGTTACTACAGTGGTTTTAGCAGGGAAGAATTCTTCCCATCTGTTCTGTGTGCAGATGTCTAAAGAAAATAAATCCCCAGGCCTCTAATCTAAACCAAACCTGCTGGAGTCACGGTGAGGCACTTGTAATGTCTGCAGAAAGGTTTCATGGGAAGAGAAAAACACCAGTGTGACGTTTAGCACGTAATTGTCATGTAGAATGATGTCGCGCAGTACTTGCAGTTGAACTTCGCCTGTTTACGGCCACATGCTGGGAGTGCCAATGGGAACAATCTCAGGAACCAACGAAAACATGAGTCAGACCAAGACTTTAGCCCTTTTCTAAAAGCTTTGCAAGCATTTCCTCTGGTTTCGCTATAAACCGTGTGAGTTGTTATTTTACAAGCGGGGCTGACAGAATAACACGGGAGGTCAAAGTCGAACCAGGCAACCCTGTAACAACGGTGAACATTTTCAGTCCACTAAACCCCTGCTGGAACTGAGGAGGAAACGTCCTTAAGTCATTCTGACACCTTATCCATAGCTGACAGCCGTGATTCAGAGCATGTTCCTGTTTGGGAAAAGAGCCAAAGACACCACAGTTCTCTTCCCCTAGAGAAACACGTTACATAAACACAGATTTATCACACTGAAATGTGGGGATCATCAATAATATCAGATTTTCCTCACACAAAGCTGTACTATATTTAGGGATGGGCAGTATGATCAAAATCTTCTATCAAGGTATGAGTAATTGTTACTGCATGTCACAAATTTATTTGTGCTAAATTTTAGCTAAATGTTACATATTTATATTGTTTTTAATTACTATTTAAGAGTATGTATTAAATAATAATCCATTTCTAAAAGATTTAAAAATATATTAAAGCACTACAGTGTCCATCTCATCAGATTATTTTTTTAAACTTTATATTTGGAGGAGCTGCATAAATAAATCTGTCATCAGAGCAAAAACAGCTTCACGTAACGTAACGTGATTAAAAGCAAAAGACTCAGAACTAAAATTATAAACCGATCACTTTAGACTCTAAATTCTGCCTAAATTATAGAGTTTAAATATAGTGTTTAAAATGTTTGCACTACTTCATAAGGCCATTTTTTGAGCTTGACAGATATAGTCACCATCCGCTTTCATTGTCTGGAAAAGAGCAAACAGGACTCCTATTGTGTTTCACGGAAAACTTACATCATGTGTTTTAAGCAAAACAATGATGACAGGATTTTCACATTTGAGTGCACTTTGACTTTAACCCTTTTCAGCCCCCAAGAAATGTGATACAACAAAATCTAACCATCAGCACTGCTTGGAAACAAAAGAGAGAACATATAAAAGTAACAGCTAATTATCAACTAATGATATTAATGACAGATGATGAGTGAAGCCAGTTTATTGTGGATCATTTTCAAAGTCCACAAACAAACTAGTCATCTTCACTCATCACACACACTTCTATAAAGGACCTGGCATGACAGCCACATAAACCCACCGAAACAGATCCATTCCTATAAAAAGAGTTTGGGCCTTTGGTATTAATAGCTTTACGCCACATGAGATGTCTGATCTGGAAGTATCTGGCGACAGGGCTAAAATTGTACATATGGTAAAGGTAACATTACATTTGAAAAATAACATTACAATAAACAAATAAATAAAAATAATAAATGTTTGCCATAATAATACTGCTTAATTTTGTTAATTAAAGGTGCTGTCCTACAAGAATATAAATTCTCTTTTGTAAATCAGAAACCACATGGACCGACTTGAATTTTCAACATATGACAGCACATGGTGAAAAAAACTGATAAAAATAATTCAAGGAGACACAAATCAACACAGAACCAAGTGTCCTAGCTCTTGCATGTACGCTGCACGTTGTCCATCACATGCACACACACTCTTTTCCAGCTGTGTCTGTGTGCTGCCAAGCACAATCAGAACGGGGTGGGAAATCTGGGGGTGTCACCTAGTAACATGTTGCAATGTGCTGAGAGAACGGGAGGCGACGTAGCACCTGGACAGCGCACCACGGGTCTCACGAACTCACAGCAGTCAGCCTTCCTGCTTCCATGCATGAATTCAGCCATACATTATCTGCTGTCCACCCACTCCTGCTCATATCTCACACACTTAACCTCTTTTCGCCTCCCTGTAACCACGGCAGCATCTTGTTTTGGCTCGGCATGCAGACCGCTTTCTCTGCCTGGCAACAAATTCCATAGTCAGCACGCGGAAGGACTGACTCAGCTCACATTGGGTTGAGCGTCTGTCTCTTATTCAGCTAATTAGTCTGAAAAATGTTTTTTTCTGTGGTTGTGGTTTCAGGAAATATATCAAGTTCTGGTGAAATGAAACAATGTAACAGTAGGATTTCTGCATAACAGTAATTTTGTGGTGTGTAACAGGCAGAAACATGTCGTAAACCTATTTAACAATAAAATGTATGCTTTTATGAAGCAACGTAATAAACCTCTGTGAAGTTGGCACCCCATAAAAAGGTGCTGGTTTGGTTGTTTGTGCTGGTTTGGTGTTTGAGATATGAAACATTATTTTTTTGACCGTGTGACGTCACTCTCCACCCCATGTTGCCCAAATTGCTCCAAATCGGCGCAGTTCGTTTGTGCTGGTTTGTGCCGTTAAAACAAACACTGTGTCCATTTTCCTTCCTTAGATATAACCAAATTGTTTTCAGGAAATGTGATGTTACTCTCCACCCCAGTTCATGTAAATCGCACAAAACTGGTGTCATTCATTTGTGCTCAATTTGTGCCATTGAAATGAACATCATATAGATTTCCCCTTTTTAGAAATAAACAATTCAGGGCAGTGACGTCCCTCTCCATCCAATGCCGTCCAAATCTCTCTAAACCAGTGCTGTTCGTTTGTTCTCGATTTGTGCCGGTTTGTTTCGTTAAAAGAAACCAAACCAGCACAAACGTAGCACAGACAAATGGCATAGTTTTGGTGATTATTTCTTTTTATGTGGTACCAACTTCATGGAGGTACAAAACCATGGTGCTCAGCCATGAAAAATAAAACAAAACAACAAAACAAAACAAAATACAAATACAAAACAAAACAACAACATAATGGTGCTCAGCCATGAAAATAAATATATAAATAAATACATAGCACAAAACAAAAAAAAAATAAATAAAAGTATACACCAATACAAAGTTGGGGCTAGACAAAATTTTGTCTTTGAGAAATTAAAACTTTTATACATAAAGGATGCACTGAATTGAACAAAAGTGACTAAAGATTTTCAGAGACTGTTTCCACAAAAACATATTAACCAGCAAAACAATTAAATATATGTGATAAGAAATGTTTCTTAAGCACCAAATCAGCAGGTTAGAATGATTTTCTGAAAGATAATGTAGCACTGAAGACTAAAGTAGTAGCTGCTGAAAATTTAGCTAGGAATACATAAACTAAATGCAGAACAATCATCATTTAAAAAGGTAGATGTGATCCACTTCAATCCTACTACTATTTTACTATTACTTTATCATTTGATCAATTTCTAAATGATTTTCTGCTATTGCAGTTACAATAGCAACTTCTTTTCCAGCAAATACAGAAAATAAATGGAAATTGTTGTTTTATTGTTCTATTTTGCAAATACTAATATCTCTCACATGCAAACACTTCTAAATTATGAGCTGTTTGTTTGAGGCTGCGGAACGTTGCTCAATCTGGACCGAAAAATCTTGGAAAAGTAACTTGGCTGCAATCGCACATTACTACACAACCACACATCTGGAAACTGAGTTTTCGATTCCCATCAACAACTTTGTTATGTCTGAGACTGTGAGTGGTGTAAATGCTTTTCATGAGTGAGTTAGCATAATCAAAGGAAGGTGAGTGAGAACTCAAAAAGAGACAAATAGAAGACTGGTTTACCTGCAGTACAGGGCTGTTGTCAAAGTTATATGCGCTGGGTCGGCCCTCGAGCGTGGAGAAGGCCACGTTTCCTCCAGTGAGCGGTGAGATGTCGCTAAACTCATCTGTGCACCCAGCCTGCTGCTCGTCCTCTCCGGTGCGGATGAAGCCACGGTTGATCTTGCTGTAGGTCTTCTCGCAGGAGCCGCTGTAGTACTGGTAGGGAGTCCAGGGCCCGTTTTCACTAGTGCGCTTGTAGATGGTAAAGCTCTCAGGACGGCTGGTGTGAAACTTCAGGCGCACATAGGTGATGTCGAAAGCCTTGCCTAGAAGAAGAGGGAAGGCAATATTAAGCCCTGCAGTTTATTCTTCATTCCTTCAAAACACACTGAAAACACTTTAACACTATAACGCAATGAACCGGGGATGGACGGATCATTACCAGTCCTAATATTTAAATGGGAAATGCAAACAATTTGAAATAGTTGGGCACATGATGCATGGGAAAGTCACAGATAAGCATATGATCAGATACGGTGAGGATATGCAGAATATATTTAGGTAAAAAGAAGTGAGATGTGCTCTTTAATGTACAGGGACTGCAAGGCAGATATCACACAGATATACTGCTAGTAGTGTTTGCAAGCTAAAGGTAGAACGGAGTTCAGATAAAGCGGAAGATGACTGGATACCATACGCTCTCTTTTCTAAACAATCTGTGCTTCGGTACGGCCCACTAGCAGATAGAGCCGGATTCAAGGACTGGATAAGACACTAAGTCAGCACCGCAGGTGTCACACATACACACATCTCTGTAAGATTGCACAGAAAAAGGGATCAAGGTTAAGCAGACAAGCCTGATATTACACACAGCTGGCATAACGCCATGCAAACATAACCTTGTTTCACTCAAAATGCCTCAGAGCTCCTTCCTGTCTGATAAGATCTGCAAATCCGTGCCCTCGTTTATTCCCTCTAGCTGCTGAAATCTTCAGGACTGTAAACACCTTAGAAATTAGAGGGGGACGCCACAATTTTTGTGATTGACACATAATATTTTTGAAATGTATAAATACAATGACCTGAATACACCACGTCTATGATGAACATGTATTTAATTTTTGATTTTTTTTAAATTAGTTCAGGTTGTAAAATATCAGGTGGTGTTTATGAATTAATTTATAGGCTAATTCTAAGAAAAAAAAAAAAATCTTAAAATAATTTTTAAAATAATAAAGATGTGTATTCAAAATGTATTTGACTGTTACTCCACATACACTACCTTTCATTTTCAAAACTTGGCACATTTTAAACTAGTTTTTTACTTTTTTTTAAATCTCTTTTAAACTACCTTTTTATCTCTGCTGCAATTGGAATCATTTCATCATCAACCAGCCTGAAATCTTTCGTTTCACTATTTAACGCATAACATGCAATAAAACATTGTCTTATAAAAAGACTACAAGAGCATACTCACACTTTTTTTTACAAGAAGCTTAGTTTTTTGTGCTAGTCTGGATTTCTGCAGCTTTGTAAGGTCCTCCAGCAATTATACAGAGCGTGTAAAAACATTTTTGCATGTCTGAGCAAGTTGTGTGTGTTTGGGAGACTGCAACCATGAGCCAAATGGAAATGGTATGGAGAGACATCATTTATTTAGTGTGAAGAAAATGATACCATCTTTCAGCAAGGCCACGGGGGGGACCAATGTTTGCTTTAGCAAATAATTTGCTCTCCAAACAAATCCGCAAAAACTAGGGACAACTGTGTGTTAAGTAAATACACCAAAAGATTGCATCAAAAAGTTAAACTACAGCTAAAGCAGGGACTGATTTAAAGCAATGACAAAGAGACTCAATACCTTGCAGCAGTCTCTGAGGGCATTATGGCTGTTAACATGAAAATGAACTTGCTGACTTTTAGGAGCCCCCAGCACACGTCATGTTGTCAAGGTCAAAGTTCAACAGAAGTGAGAGAGATTTTTACAATAGGGCGTGAGCTTTCAGCTTTTCTGTCAGTGAACGAGTTGAAAATGCCTCACGTAGTGCTTAACAAAAGTTGACAATGACTCAAAGGTGAATCAAAGATTTCAAAGGATCAATCAGCACAAAATAGCTAGCTTTCATGCTCCAAAAAGTATTAAAAAAATCTCAGAGAACTACTTCATAGGACTTTTATTTTACACAAGCTATTGTGTGGTGTCAGAAGACCTGGAATATACAGAGCATGTAATATAGATGCTGTTTTCTATTCAATGTAAGTGGAAGGTGACATTTTGCTATACAACTTTGCTATACAAATTCATGATGTTAAATTTAAGTGAATTTGCACATGCACTATAGATACAACAAAAACAGAGCTTAACAATAAATAGTTCACTCAAAAATTAACATTGTCAATTTATGTTACGACCCAACTTGGAGACCAACATAAAAACCGTTCAAAAAAAGAATTTGAAAACAAACTGCAATAGCCAGGGATGAAATGTATGAATAAAAAAGAAAAAGCAACAAAAGTCAACCAAGAGTAAATAAACTTTAGAGCTAACTAATCTAAATCTACCTCTTCCTCAGAATTTAAACTTCATAACTCCTGAAACAAAAACAAAACAACAAACACAAAAGCAATCTTGCAGGTCAGCAACACACACTAGCCTGTAACAAAAAACAAAAAAACAAGCAAAACACAAACATCAAAACAACAAGATGTCCTCGGCCCGCATGTTGTTTCAATCCTGTATGGCCTTTTACATAACTGGGCTTGGAGAGACATGGGTGTGAGTAAATGAGAGATTTTGAATGTTTGAGTGAACTATCATTTTAAGTGACCAGAAGCAACAAAACAAGACTGCACTGGCCTTTGCAAAAGAGTGAAAACGATGACGGTCACGCTTGTGAAATAAGACAGTATTCCCTTGCATGCATACTGGAAAATTCCAGGACAGCACAACAGTGAGTCAAAGGTATTTTCCAGCAACAATTTTATCCAATAGTTGTCCATATTTCTTATAGGCCTTTCAAATTCTACTCCTCTCTTGGCGGACAACTTACTCACAACCATTATCCAGATGTTTTCAAGCCATGATTTTACCTTAATTTGCCTCTTGATCATATCGTAATTCACAGCAGGTCAAGTGCAATGAAATAAAGACTGGAAACATTTGCAAGAACATTGGGCCTAAATAGAACCATTTCCCAATTCAAGTCCCACTCTGAACACTGGAACAACCCAAGGCTTCCACATATGGCACCGCTATGCCATGGATCCGACAACAGCAGGATGACTTTTAAAACCCAATACCCAAACAATGCAATGGCTTAAAGCGTTCACATGTGAGTCGTACATGCTCTTCGCTAACTGCGCTGGCGTCTCGGCGAACAGTGCCATCATTGATGCCTCACCTCTGAAGGCTCCCCGCATTCTTGCAAAACAAGACGAACCAAATCTTTTGGCAAAGCCTTGAAGAATCGAGCCAGAAGCTGGCTGAGAGGAAAACAAAAAAGCTCCTTCACGTAGCCAATGCGCTTCAGGAGGACAGACAAAGAGCACTTGAGCACTGACTCGTAGTGCTCACTGGAGCAGTGCTGGAGCTCAAAGGCATGACTGAAGCCAGGGCACACATGAAGAGGAAAGGGTCAGGCCCTGTGGGGGACGTCACACTAGACGGTCTTTGAACTTACACTTGATGACATCTCATCTTTGTCACCAAGCCATTGGAGACTGAGAGGGTGTGATTTCAGGGTCTACATACCGTCTCAAACATCTCCAAACAATGTTAGAAAGATAATAACAGTAAAATACATTACATTTCTAATTATATCACTGCAGCAAAGGTGATAAGAGGAGGTTTTAAGAAAAAAAAACATCCTAATAAGACATGCAGTCAGGTTAAAAAAAAATGGAAACCTGATGTTCTCGTGATCCCAAAAATACTGCACATCCTTTGGCGGATTAATCATTTCCTTTGGGTCAACAAAGCAGACATTACACAGACCTAAACCATCATCGACTGCAGCTGTGAGGGAAGTAGCCACAGGTGTCCCCTGAAGCTGAGAAAAATCGCAATGAATGAGCAGAAGGAGCCTCTTTCTCAGAGTGTGCACCAGCGGGTAGACATGCTAGGATGGAGAACATACTAGAAGATATCAAACAAATGGAACTCTATCAGAATATATTTCAGAATGTGAGAGAATTTGTGGAGATAGGCCTAAACTTTATTAGTGCTCATTATTTACTATTATTGTGTGATTGCTGGTTTTATTTGATAATTCTCATGGGAAAAAGTCACTCTCTCTGCTCATGAACTCGAACTCGACTGATGTATTGAGGTCTACTCCAGGAGTTAAAAAGCTTTTCACAAACTCAACTTAATTAGGCTTATATGGAGGCAAATTGAAGGGCTCTTTTATCTTCACATTAATGGGAAATTCCTCTGTGCCTAATCACTTATTCATTACTGCAGCCACTGAATGCAGATATTAAGTCGACTTTAATCCATAAATACAGTGGGGTCTAAAAGTCTGCTACTCCTAGTGAACTTTTTTTTAAATTACTTTTATAATATTTAAATGTGCTTATTTGATTGATTACCTACAATATTTTATTTCTGTAATACATAGAAAACTATTTTCTGCCTTAAAAACTATATTATAAATAAAAGCATACAAAAACATTTATTATTTAGCTATTTTTATAGTAACTTTTTAAAACTTTTGTCGTTTTTATCAAGTTTAAATGAAAAAAAGTCCACATTTTTCTAAAAGATTCAGATATTTATATCCCTCAGTATATTCCTAATTTAAGTTCATGTAAATAATACAATACAAATGCTGCCACATTATTTCACTCTTGAAGAAGCTGTAAGAAGTCCATGAAGAGTGGCACCTGAATGACAGCAGTATGGTTTACCCAGCCCTTGAAGTTCAGGACCGCCCTGAACTGAAGAACAAGAGAAATTCCACCACTCCTTCCAGAACAATCAGAGTATTGATGATAAAAACTGTGGGGCTCCCCATTGTGAGGCTGAATAGATGTACATTTCCGTGCCGCTCAGATCAAACGGTCTCAGGCATATCCACCATCAAGATCTCTGCAAATATCAAGCACAGCTTTCAAGTTATCAGACAGGGACATTCTATTCCACTTCCTCTGTCTTTCACAATCTGTACTGTCCTAACTCAGACAGACACATGCAGTCATATCTTCACCAAATACATTTTTTCTGCCTTAGAAAGTGTCCAAACCAGCTGCAGCCTTGTGTGGCTCAACCCACTGTGAAATCTCATTGGTCTAAAATCTTGCTCCACACATGTAAAACGTCTGATTTTGCATTTAGTATGGAAAACTTGTCACATTGGGTAAAATTTGAACACTTAATATACGGACAACACCCTTTGGGGTGATCTGGGTTTATGTGCCTTGTTAAACTCATAATATCTCTGGTTATCAGCCTTAGGTACTGAGCCTTTGCTGTAAACAGACTCATTAGGTTGCGATTTCTCTCCGTCTCATACCTGTAACCAAACTGAGACTGTGTGACAAGGACAAGAGGAGTTGGGAGAGGGGTGGTAACTGGCTGAACTGACTGGAATGTGCTTCCGCACATAGTGACGCCAGTTTGGGGGGGTCAAGCAGACTGAAAGAGAGAGAGGGAACATCTGTAAAATAATCAAAAGCAAGGGTGAAGGATAGAATGACTAAGAGAAAGAGATAAAACGCAGAAGATAGCATCCAAGCCACACATGGTTAAAAACTGCTGCCATAAACAAGTACATAATGAGCAACAAGGAAGAGTAAAGGAAAAATAGCTACATTAAGCCAATTTACATCATGAAGCATTTCCCATGGTTTACGTTATAAGAGGTCATTGTTTTATAAAAACATACTGTATGTTTCAGAACTCAAAATGTCATCCACATCAAAAAATCATGGGTTTGAGTGCAAAAGACTTTACTGCAATTATAAAAGGGGAAAAGGGGGAGATGTAAATGTATGGCATTACATTTAAAACACGTCCTCTGAAGGAGGTGAGGAAGTTCATGAAACACCACTGCGGTTCAGTGTGGCTTAACTGGTCATTATGAAAGATGAGAGAAGGGCTCAGGCAACAAGCTGAGGCTTGTGTGCTAACCATAAAAACACAGGCCTTGCTAACCCACTATTCCATTTGATTCTATTCAGTAAGATTTTTAAGAAAGTTCTACTTTTATTCAGCAAGGACACATTAAATTGAACAAAAGTGGCAGCAAAGACTTTTAGATTGTTGCAAAAAAAAAAAAATCTATTCAAAGAATTCTGAAAAAAAAAAAAAAAAAAAACAGTTTCTACTAAAAATATTGAGCAGCAAATCTGCTTTCAATATTAAATAATAATTCATAACATTGATGATTCCTGAGCACCAAATCAGCAATGATTTCTGAGGGATTGTGTGACACTGAAGACTGGAGTAATTGCTGCTGAGAATTCAACTTTGCCAAAAAATTTATTACATTTTAAAATGTATTAAAATGGAAAACAGTTGTAAAAATGCTTGTAAAAATATTCCACAATATTACTGTTTTTACTCTATTGTTGAATCAAATAAATGCAACCCTGGTGAGCATAAGATTCTTCCTTCAAAAACTAAAAAAAAAACAATCTTACCAGACATCTTTTATTATTTTATCCTTTAAAAGGTTGCTAAGTTTGAAATGTTTAACCTTTTTTTTTTATCGTGCATCTCAATTTTGACCCCTCACAGTGTCAGAGCATTCCAGCTGCTGCAACACTGCAATTCTCTCCCCTTTGGCATAAATAAACTTTGTTCTACATTCTGTCCTTCTGAAATCCATGCTGGATCACATTCTTTATGTTTTAGACCTATGGCTTGAATTTTAAACCAGCACCACAGACAGATGTGCGCATTGCGCTTGTGATGCTATATATCATAACATTTCAGAATGAGTCCAACACTGAAAAGTGAATGAAGAAAAGCAGCAGCTGTCTAAAGAGACCGCCATAAATCCACTTTAAACCAAGCGTGAGAAGAGACAGGGACCGGAGCCTTGAGACGAGAACACATCGGCCCTGAAAGAAAGACTAAATTCAGGAACTGAGGTTTAAAAAAAAAAATTCAGTGAAGAGATACTCTACATCCTTGAGTTTTCACTCCCACAAGAGTTTTCAATGGCTGCTAAGCAGTTCCTCCTTAAACAAGGTGGCCAGCCTCTGATTAGAGCGAGTGTAAAGAAAACACAAAAACAATATCTTTGTTAGGAATTCCAGTCCAATGAAGAAGAGGGACTAGTTCTCAAAGGACTTGTGCGTGCTTGCTTGGCAAGGCGGAGGGCAAAAGATTTAGCCTTTAAAAGTGTCAAACGCATTTATTTGTGTGGCGAAGGTAAATCCAAGTTTTATGGGGGAAATGACTAAACAGAAAAGCCTTTTGAAATGGAGAGGCCGTTGATTAGTCTCCTTTCAAAAGGAGGCGCTGCCAAGAGGCCTGGCTCTGAAAATCACATCACATTAACATGGTCAGTCTTGTTGGTATGCAACTGTCACATGGCCCCAATTAAATCCTCTTAAAACAAACACCAAATAACCCCGAATCACAAACGAAACACTAATGCGCAGGTCTCATTGTGTGGGGGGAGTTCTGCCCATTCATAAGTTTCAAAGGTGAGATCCAGATCTTTGCAATCAGGGATTCCATTCAGGATTGACATTCCTTGGTTAAGGAGGAAAAAAGAAAGGTGGAGCGCTTTGCCAAAGGCCATACTATGAATTCACACCTTTCAGCTTACCTTCAAGCCCTACTGGAGATGTTTGATGTGATAAAGACCTACGACAATTGAGCTACAGTTCTGTTAAAACAAAGAAAGATGCATTCGTTCAACAAAGCAGTAAATGGAGTCTCGGGCCCCAGGCTGACTGGCTCGCAGGGGACGACAGTAATTCACAAAGCTGTTTACAAGACGGAGTAAAACTCTGAATAAGTGGCTGCGTTATCTAAACAACTCTGAAAGCTTTACTGTTGTGAGTTTACTGCGGTGCGAATGTTTTAATCGTGGCTAAATTGATTATAAGCCATACTTAAATTTCATGTGGTGGACATTTTAGTAGAGAGAGATTTATGGCACAGAAAAATAATTTGCTCTGCTTTTGGCGTTCCCCATGAGAACAAGGAATTGGATTTGAGCTACACCCTGTATGTTTGGGCCTGCCTCTTTTGGTGAGGCGTTGGTCAGTTCACAACAGTCCTCTGTCATTAGGGAGACACATTTCTCAATAGTTGACCATTGCACAACATTCATCTCAAATGACATTTTTCTGAAACTGTATTCATATTTTACTCAAAATAAATAAATAATTTAAAAGGCAACAATAATAATTATTATTATTATTTTTGTTGTTGTTTTGTTATTTTTGTTGTTATTAATTAAATACCTTATCAATGTAAATTATGTAATCTGTACATTTTAAAATAGTTTCCAGAAAGAAAATAAGGATCTCAAACATTTACAGAATGAGACAATGCACTTTATTGTCATGTAAATACCACAGTAAAAAGCTAATGATTGATTTTGGTGTTAAATATGACTCTTTGTAAGACTGACCCTGAACGAATCCAGATTTGCTGCAAACGAAACAAAATAAAATCACACCCAATCACACTCAACTATTTCAACTATGACTTTCTGTTCCAGGAGAAAGACGGTCTGTAGGGTGAGGTAACTGTAAGCTTGGACCTCTCTCTGCATTCCTTCAGCACTCATCCAAACCTCTCAAACACAGCCTGAGGTGCCCAAGAGAGAGAGAGAGAGAGGAGACCCTCAGGGAAGCAGCAGGATTAGGGGGTGCTGTGTGAGTATGAGTGGGGGGCTGTCCGGAGGGAAAGCCTCAGCCTAAAGCTACAGTCCAATTAGTCTTCCTCTCATGACCTCACTGCATTCTTCCGTGGTGGGATGAACAATGACGGCTTTGACTTTTTAAACGTGTGGGCATGACAGTTTTTTTCCTGTACATAATTTTTCACCATCTGCCCATCAGCCTGCTGGGAGATATGTCGAACATCTGTTAGCGTCCACACTCCCACAACACACACCATCAGCCTGGACAGAACGAACTGTACTGAAAGTTCACACACTTCTTGAAACACATTTCACAGCGGTATAAATAATTATTTATTAGTAATAATTAAGTTGGACAACATTTTAAATGTTCATATTTTGGGATAAAAATAGCCTTAATATATAATAAAACTCAAATACATTTTGTGATAGTGATGGATGTTCATATGCTCAAAATAAGCACAGCTGGGTTTACTCCGGTTGACAGAGGAAACTGATGCTTATTTCATCATTTGCAAACTTGTCAATTGTTCCGCCCTTCACACAAATCAACCAAATATTCAAAGAAACAATGTTCAACTTTTTTTTTACAGGCTTTCAAGCCTTATTTCCTGGCAATGGATGTAAACAGCTGTCTGTAGTACTCACATCTGATTCCCAAACTGACAAATTATATGACCTCTAGTCTAATCTTGTTAAATAACCGTATTGTTTTGAGAACTCTAACACTTGTTGATCTAACATTTATTGCTCAATCTTCTAATTAACCAGTGAACTTTAACTAACTTCCAAGACTTGAGAAAGACACATTAAGTCACGTAAAAACATGGCTTCCCAGCAACAGTCAAGCTCAATTTAACTTGCAACCCAAGTAACACAGACACCTCCCTTTCCGTTACCCACAACAGTTCATATGGAGAAAACAGTGAGAGAAGTAGATTGTGAGAATTTACATAGAAACCAATCAGCAATCAGAACTGAAACTGACCATTTTATACTACTGATTTTACAGCAGGTGGGTGGAGTGAAGGAGGGTGGCATGCATTGCAATACAATAGAGGAATCTGAGGAATGCGGTAGAATATATAGTCGAGCCCACAGCCCTTTATGAAATGAATCAGAGAGCGTATGATCTGATAACACAAAAGTAAAAAAAAAACAAAATGAAAGAAGAAAAAAACCCCAGCGCTTCTGCTTACTGGACAAGCAATAAAACCATCAAGACAGTCACACTAGACATCAAGAAGATGGTTGACAAACGTGAACTTTGCCACTCATCTGAAACCTGAACTTCTATATATATATTTTTTGTGATTCTACTATTGCATTTGCATGGGGTACAAACAGACATGAATGGTGTGCAAATTGTGCGTCCAATCATTATTTGTGTTGACCACTGGGTCATCAAAAATCATATACTGCTCGACAATCACAAAATAAATGAGCAAAATCTCTCTGATTGGACAAACAGGGTTGTACACTGGACAAAAGACTTTGTTGGCAAACACCAAAAATGTCAAAAACTAACAAAAAAAACAGCTCAGTATGTTTCTCTTCAAACTGCTGTAAAAGCTTATTACATATGCTGAAAATGCTACTTGTGAAATTAAACTTTCCTAGCTAGATGTACAGATGTTTCAGGCCAAAAATGTGTTTTCCAAAAATGCATAACAAAAATGCATATTAGTTCCAGAGGATTTAATAAACCTATAGGCTATTAGACAGAGCATATTAGTGTTAATAACAGTACATTACACAGTCAAATAATAGGCATTTTCCATTCCAATAATGACAATATATTTTCCATAAGATCCACAAGCTGCTCAAGTTTGTGGACTTATGAGTTAAACCCTCATGAAATCCTACTGATAAAAGCCATTTAAGCCACCCTGCATTTATGATCTATCTTCACCTAAACTTAAGCACCTATTCAGGAGCTGCTGTTTTCTCTTTACTGAGAAGTCAACAGCATTAAGGTGTTGAGCTCTGGGAGTGTAGAGCTCTGAGGGGAGTGCGGGGACCCCCTAGGGTGGCTCTCCGGCCAGGGTGGAGGCGGCAGGAAGGGGATAGGATGAAAAACAGAGAGGAGGATGGGAAGTAATGATTGAGTTTAATGCCTGAGGCCCCCTGACTCGTTTCAGAGCAGGCAGACCATGGGCCACTGGTGTGAGAATCACTAATGGCTGGCGTTGACACGAAAAGGCGTGTAGCTCTGTGGACAACAAACCCAAACATCTCTTAATAGAGCATCGTCTAGAGAATGAAAGGTTAAGTCAAGAGCCAGACTACTAAATCAATAAATCTAGTCACAACTCAAGACCTTACTTAACATCAAGGGATTTCGAATCAAACAAATAATTTGATTACAGTCAAGAGATTTCCACACCAATTGGGAGTAACTAGCGTCACACTATTCCAGCCAAACAGGAGAATTGAATGGGAAAACAAAACAAGCTATTTTGAGCTTTGACAGCGATGGCCACCTATGATCACACGGGGCTACAAATGTGTGTTACAGTGTGGGAAACCAGGGCAAACACACAATAAAACAGGATCAATAGGCCCACCCTGACTGCACAGCCTAGAAGTCAAAAGGGACAAACAAAAAACATTTGCAATACTGTTATAGATCACACATCCTAGGCTATATCCTGTTTTTTTTTTTTTGTGCATAGAGGTCAACCAAAATGGGTCTTTTAGTGTTCGACTGCAATATTTACAGAGCTGAAGGGTGATATAACGTAGACACACAAATATATAGGTTTGTATAAGCAGTAATCAATATAAATAGGTGGTTCTCGGGCTAAGGAACAATTGTGTACACCAAGTATAAAGTCTGATTTACAACATTGGCTAAATTTATAAATACTAAAATTAGTATATAATATATTGATTACTATTATTTAATAGGTTACTTAATTGTAACATTAAAAGTTACATTACTGAAATTTTTACTGAAACTTAAAAATTGTTCCTTGACAGGAGTGTTGGCTAAGATGAGACAAAAAAATGTGCTGAGACAAAAAAAGATTGTGGTAATTCATATGAAAGAAATAAGTGAAAGACATTACCAATGGATTTAAAAGAGATCTGTAATATTACAAATCACATTTGCACCAACCAAAACAGGTTTAAATTAAATTGAACTTGCATTTAAATTAATAATTTTCCAACATTTTAAAATAATGTATAAATGTATTAAGTTTGTTAGTTATGTTTCATTTTATCATCAATTAAAATGTTATTTTTGTCAATGAAAATTACATGCAATTATAGGAGTAAAATGGACGAAGATAAATGATTATTGACAAATCTAAATCATGTTAATCAAATAACAATAACAAGAGTACAAATGAACCCTGTTTATCACATCTATTTATAGTACACTCATCAGATTGGAAAAACTAATCTTTAGGAAATGTCGACTTTACTGACAAGCAGCACTTTAATTAAACTAAACCATAAATCATTGAGTATTAAGTAAAATCAAGTTCTAAAGATGTGGTTTACTTTGAATACTATTCTATGAAACCAAACTATGTCATCACTGGTTCGAGGTGGAGCTTTAAGGCAAAGCTTCAAGGCATTGATGCATTTTAAACATTTACATTTACATTTATGCATTTAGCAGACGCTTTTATCCAAAGCGACTTACATTGCATTCAAGTTACAGTTTTTTTTTTTTACATTTTTATCAGCTCTTGCTTTCCCTGGGAAACCACACTGCAGTGCAGACGCACAGTGACACCAGCCACACATCACAGCCTCCTACGAACCACACCAGACAGCGTTCATAGACAAGTCTTTGTGGTTGACTAGTCATAACAATGGGCTTTTCTTGTGTTATAACTCCACACATGGTGGTAGCTTGTTGAGTTCTAGACAGCCTGAGAAGCTAAGTGCTAACTAGTCTGGTCTTGTTCAGTCTAGCGTTAAAAATAGTAAAAGTGTATATGACAGTCAGTCTGTGAACTCATGAAATGCAATTAAAAGGTAATCTGCAAATACAGCGATCAGTCAAACAACATTTCAATCAAGGATATGAGGGCAAAATGAGGAAACACCTTTTCTCATTCTTTCAGGTCTGCACATGTATATAGAAGAGTTAATGATAAACTCAGTAACACTCATAACTTTACATTGACAAAATCTATTCCACAGGGTGCTTTCGGCTCAACACTCACTTCACTGTTCATTAACTTCAGGCCTTTAGGCATGCGACGGCCTCGTTCCAAACCAACAAAAATCTCGAACATTTCTAGAGGAGTTGAACTTGGGAAAAGGAAGGAGGATGTTTTAACCTATTCGAGATCATGAGTGGAAAAAGCGGACACTGTTAAACAGATGCATGTTTAAACATGGATGCAGGACATGCAACAGCTGCATAAACAGTTACTGAAGTGCTGCCAAGCTGCTCATTCAGCCCTCCTCCTCAAATAACCCTCCCTGTGCCGGGGTATGTGATATTTTAAGGGCTTTCTCAAGAAGAGATGGATCACTGTCTAAGTGAAGGGTCAAAGAAATAACAATCCCTGATATTATTTACTACATCCTTTATTTAAACTTCCGACTTCTCAGGGTCAATCAGCCAACTCTGAAATCTTGAAATATTTAAACTACTAGTCACGATTTAGTCACTAAACATAAATAAAGATGGGATTTGAGGGCGTTTGTCTACTCAAACACTCGGTTTTTGATATATCAGTCCAGTTAGTATGCTAAACATTCTTATTTTATAGGTTCCCACAGTTTCTGACCAATAAATTACCATGATTTTCTCATGACTTTATAGTTGTTAATGACTAGATAAAGAATTTTCATAAATATTATATAGAGATCACACTCATAAAAAAAATCAGTATCAAAAACGGAGCATGAAAAATAAAAACCCCAAAAACATCTCACACAATCGATTAATTTTTTAATCGCATGATTGTCATGAGTTAACTCGTGATTAAACGCAACTTAAATCACACATTTTTATTTGTTTTAAATGTACCTTAAATGAATACTTTTACAAGTTTTTAATACTCTAATCAACATGGGCATGGACAAATATGGATGCTTTATGCAAATATATGTTTATTATTATTGAAACCATAGTCAACAGAGCATGAAGACTAGACATGTTTCAAAGATCAGATGTTTTTCAAAGAACTTGTTCATGTCTATTAGACGCATGAAAAAAGAAATACCAAGTTCCCATTACTTCTCTTTCTTTGCACTGAGCAATTTACTTACACAAGCCTGTTTACATTTTTGCAGGACAGGGCAGCTCACTTCTGAAAGAAAATGCAAAATGTACATTTATTATTTATTATTAGATTTGTTTGCCTCTCTGTGCCCATACTGTATTTTGATGCAGCTAAATTCTCAATAAAACTGTTTTCATTGGTATATTTTACCGTTTCTGTTGTCAGACAATGGAATGAATATGAAATAGTGATTGAAACGCGACCCATTAAGACTACATAACCAGCTCTCCTTTCCAAGTTGTTAATCTGCACAAAAATCCCGATTTATAATCGAGCCGTCATCTGAAATAAATCAAATACACATAAGATAATGACAATAGCTGTATTGTGATTTCGGCTATACTTGCATGTAAAATTAGAGAAGCAACATTATATCTGTGTTAAAGCACTGCTGTTCCTCTCCACCGCTCACTGAACAATGCAGACGCACAGAGAGAGAAAGAAAAGGGTGTGTGCACGTGCTGTGAAAGCAATACCTCGTGCTTGCGCGGCAGTACCTGCGAGTCTCAGAAACGAAATAAGGTTAGGACAAACCCTAAAGATTTGTCGCCAAGCACTTTTTTATGGAGGGGGGAAAAAGTCGCTAAAGGGGTCTGCAAAGTCGCAAAGTTGGCAACACTGTGCATCTCCATTTCTCCAACTACGGGTTGGGCCACGGGTCAAACAGAAAATGCGCGCTGCGTTAATTGCACGTTAATAAAATTAGTGCCGTTAAAATGAATTTGCGTTAACGCGTTATTAATATAAACACACACACTTACGTATACATACATACATACATACATATTTACACACACCAGGGCTCTAGACTGCGACCAAAATGGTTGCATTTGCGACCGTTTTTTTGAGAATGTGCGAGTTAAAATTTGACGTTGAAGCTCAAGTTCAAGTTCAAGCTCAAGCGCCAGATCACAACAGAAGTCATTTAAAGTTACCTTTCCTATAGAACAGGTCTATACCTTGTTCTTTTATTAAACAAACCAAATAGCCTTACGTTATTTGTCTTATTTACACGACGGCATGTTATTTCTGTCTCTAACGTTACATTACATTCGTGCGCTCTGTATGCGCACAGCTGAGTTCTGCCCCGATGCACACACACACACATACAAACGTACGCGCACACACAAGTGAGCCCACTTCCACTAGTATTTGTAAATATTAAGCCGCAAAACGACATATGACTTCTGCCTGTCTCGGTGTTAATGTATGGCGCATTTTCTACTCATACAGTAGCACGCGTGAGGCTTGCGGTAGGGCTGGGCGATATGACGATATATATCGGATGGACGAAATAAAAAGTCTATCGTTTCATATTATGCTCTATCGTTTATTTCGTGGTGTCGCAAAATACACCAGTTTACGGTAATACTTTTTCATCATTTGGATGACTGCGTGAAGAGTAGACACAGAAGCAGGTGGCTCCGAGTAGGAGCACGATCCGACACGACAAGGAGCTCGTTCCTAAACGAGGGACTACATCTGTAGCATGGACACGTATTTTTAAGCACTGCAGTTTTAAAACAACCGATTTTAAGCCGTTGAAACACAAACAACAGAGCTATATGCGTGCACCGTCTCTGTTTCTGTGTGAGGAACGCGGTTTTTTTTGCCGCTTTATTGGCTTTGAACGATTACATAAATACACTTGTATGCGTAAGAATCCCTGTCTTTGCAAGTATCCTCATAAACACAGTTATTTAGTTCTTAAGAGAGAGTAAACAGCTGAAAAAAACGCATTATGTAACAGTATATTGGATCCGGACTTCGGTCTTAAAGGGGAAGCTGTCCAATATTCGTCTGCCATTAATCAAACAACAGTTAGAGAAAATCTCTCACTGCTCTTGACTATATCAATTTTGTAACTTTAATAAGAATAAATTAAAAATAATAATATATTTATATATAGCCTATGTATAGAATCTATACATAATACACATGTTTAATTATATCTATCTAATTAACACAGTGGAGACTAATTAATTTACACAATGTGTAGCGTTTCTTATTTATGTAGGTTTTTCTCCTATTGCTTGCAATTAGTTTCTTATCCTTATTTCATCACTGATTGTTTATCTTCAGTGAGCTTGAGTTTTTTTTTTATTTTTTTTTTTTAATTCAATTAAATTTAATTTCACTTTACTGTTGGGATTTCTTCCAAAAAAAATTTGCATCCAATAGCGTTTACTGTCTAACATTAATTCACATCAATACACATTACAATACAATACAATACCATTGGTGACGCATAATCAAAGATCACAAAAAAAAATCAATATAGTGATATATAGCACGTGATATAGAATTAGTCATATCGTGATATAAGATTTTGGTCATATCGCCCACCCCTAGCTTGCGGTGATATTAACATCTGCCGCCTCACTAAATGAGGACATAAATACATGAACAGCATCTCCAGAACTGCTCTGAGAGTCACTTCATCAGCATTTGACCGTTTCATTTGAGTAAAACTATCCTCATATCATATACACACAGAAATATAAAGGTATTCACGGCAACTTGTCAAAATAAAAGTTCGGGTTTCAATTGTAAACATTGCGGCAGAACTATATTCCTATTGTTCAGTAGAATGTACGTAATAGCCTACTAAATTGATTAAAACCTTATTTTTAAGGAATAATCATAAAATATGTCTTCAATGTTTTAATTGTAATATTAAATCCCCTTTATTTTCCAAAAAAAACAAGATTTAATTTTCATTAATTAAAAGATAAATTAAATGAATGTTTTTATGCTGGAAAAGAAACGGAACCCCCCCCCCCTCGCCCCGCCCCCCCCAAAGCCATAAACCTAGGGGAAACACTGAACTATAAACTATGATAAAAGTTCGTCAGCATGCATTGATTAATCCCATGTTGTAGGAAAAAAAAAAAAGAATTGCTACCAAATTATGTGCTCGTGCGACCAACTGAGAAAGTTAGTCGCAAAAGAGCGACCAGTGGGAAGAATGAGTCTAGAGCCCTGCACACACACACACACACACGATATTATATCTATACATCATATATATGTACACATTTTGTAAAGACTGCATTCAAACAATTTCAATTGAATAATTTTCAAAACTGTGCATAACTAAAATAATTATGACTATACAAATTACTTTACTAGAAATTTCCATGACTTTGAAATTATTTTTAAATGTTAAATTAATGTAATGTAAATGTCAATTAAATTACAATTAAATAAAATGTAAATAATTTTTTTTTAAACAAAATTGAAAAAAAAAAAGAAGTGCTGTTTCATGTGTAATTACTACTGATTTTTGCTAGGAAAAAAGATCAATCATTGGTGTAATGAAGGATTTGGGTGTTCATGCCTAGTTGAACATGCAAAATATATATGTCAAAATGAGAAGAAAATGAATAAATATGCTTTGGTAAAAAACAAACATCCTGTTTGCGTGACCATAGCTAACTGAGTTACCTGCTCACATTAAAACTCAAGGTCATACGTGTCAAATGTGTGTCTGCTGAGTGGAACTTATCGAGAGCAGCTGTGGTATAGGTCTTCACGGGTGACAGTAACAAGAGGATTTCAGTGTAGAATTTCAATCTCCTGCGTGTAAAACACGGTGTGTTGGACACATTCTCCATAATTATCCGTTTATGGCTTCTTCGCCTTTTTTTCCCTCTCTCTTTACATCTACTATAAGAGGACGGTTCCTTACACTAAACAATGTAAAATTACACTGCAAGTGTCTGCATGCCTGCGCAATGCATCTCTTTCCATCTTGTCACATTCACATACACATAAACACACAGACTGTGTCTATAATTAGGAGAAAGGTCTCCTTGAGGCATTTAATAATTTCCTGTGCAACAAATCAGACAAAGAGGAAGACGCGCACACACTCCACCACAAACAGTCCAGAGAACTTCCTTCAACGGTGCCTCCGGAGGTCAGGAGCCTCTCTCGGGCCTAAATCGCTCACTCTGTCCCATTCCCACAGCCCCGGGTTCGGCTATGGCTGGGATTGTGGTTTTATCAGGTCAGAGTCTATGGATGATGAGATCACAAACCCATGACTTATTTCCCAATTTTGGCAATGTGCAAGAAACTGTACTATTTTCTTTGAAATAACCCAAGGAAAAGTAGATTGTTCACCCAAAAATGAAAATGCGGTCATTATTTCCTCATGCCTCATTCTTCATGCTGTTTCAAATGTTTTTTGTCCATATACTGAAAGTCATACATAGGTTTGGAAGGAATATGTAGATGAATACATGAAGATTACATTTTCAGGGCTCTGCGATACAGCCACAATTTATATCACAATATATTTCGGTCGATACAATATAATTTCATTATCAATATGAACAATTTCAAAAAACGCCTCTAAAGAACACCCACAAAGGATGTCTGCTCCCACATACCTCTGAAAAATAAATGTTAATTAATTATAAAAAAAAAAATATATATATTTTTTTTTAATTTAAGTCTATGAAACCTCCTCCTATAAAACAATATAATATTTTAGAAATAAAAACAGTATAAATAAATAAATGTTCACCTTTTATTTGTATTTAGCCTTCATACAAAGAAGAAATGTAAAATCATCCACAAATAAACAAGACTCTCAGGCTGATGATACACAGGGCAACTTTTTTTGAGCAATGTTGCTTGGGAACTTTCCTATTGAGAATGGGTAACAGTTTTTCTATCTGGATACTTTAGATCGGTCGTGGGCCCCGTCTCAACTGGTTGACCCTTGATGGCAACATTGCTCAAAAAGTTGCACTGCGTATCCTCAGACTCACCTTATTAATATTAATATCTTTAACTTTAATCTATAACATAGGCTGATTATTATAGACTGAAACAAAAGTGCTTCAGCCAGAATATGAAAAGTGCTCAGAGCAGGGTTCCCACTCTTTCATGAACACCAGATTCAAGGACTTTCAAGGACTTTTTAAAGCACCATTTATTTTATATCAAGCACCTATCAAATTCACACGCCAGCATATGTAGTGTCATGAAAGACCTTACAGTACTTAACATTTCACTTAAACTTAACAATTACATTAAACATTTCAGAGTAATAATGTTTTGAATGTGTAGGTTTCATAAATTTAGACCGTTTTGAGCAGTCGTGTTTAAAGGAATTTAACGAAATCCATTGAAGTCAATACTGGTAATATTCAAATACAATGTCTAAAATATGCATCAAACTGGTTTTTGCTGTAGTTCTTGTACATGATTTAAATTTGAAAGAATTTCACAATTTTAAAATTAATAAAAAGTGCTTAAATGTTGTAATAACACGGTAAAACCTGTTAACATTAAAAATTTGCACACTCTCTCAATAGAGACGTTATTCATTAATAAATAAACTCAAGTCAAAATTATTTTGTAAATCACTTATTGTAAATCCCATTTTTTCATCTTTGACCTAGAGGAATGCAGCTGCTTAAACATGCAGCTGCTCAAAACTTCAATATTTTTTGAAAATATTTCATGAACATTTTAAACCTTGTACATGTGCAAATCTGCAAAAAAATAAATAAATAGGACTTCTATTTGCTTTTAAACTGTAAATGCTTTTCACTACGCTGGTTTTCTTATTTTTTCCAAGTTCTAAATTTTCTCCTTAGCTCCATGTTGCAGTAAGTTTTGGGAGATCATTTTAGTCCATCTCCTATCCTCAAAAGTCTGTCTTGCAGAGACTGACTAAAAATGAGCTTCTAAAACTTACTGCCAGATTCTGGAAGATAAATTCTTCAAACAGTGGTACAAGAGGATGTGATGCTGGTCCTTCAAGAGTCACTCTCAACTTATCTGTCTATAAAGCCTATAAAAAAAATGAGTCTTCATATTTTTCACAATACTTCAGCATGTTATTCTTATTGAGGGTCATTTTTTTAGGATTTTTTACCCAAGCAAAGTCTCTGAGAACCTGACACCTTGTAATTCTGGAGACTCCAGGTAGGTTGCAGTTCTGGAAAATGGTGGCTCTGGAGACTAAATGGTTGCTGATGGTTTTACACCTAATTCTTCACATTAATTCTTAATTATTTTGCAGTTAACATGCCTCTTTTCTTCTCCACCCGTTTCTGTCAGACCCCGCTGACCCAAAGAGCATTTTGCTGTCCAATGGTCATGTCTTAAATTTACAATTTCTGTATTACATTAGTTTTTAATATTACTCATGGGGATTTAATAATTTTTGACTTTTCAATCTGAGTTAAATCTCTTTTTTGGCTCATTTCATCTGTAAAAGAAAACCTGCCTTTAATAATTCTACACACCTGAATAGAAGGAGTTTTTCACTTCCAGACTTCATGGACAATTATATAATCACTCATAAATGATTAAATACAAAATTAATAGTAGTTATTAAGATTGATGTGGTTTGGAATTGGTAAAATGTGCTTGAAAAAAAAATATGATCAGAATATCAACGTGCCTAATAATTATGCACGCACTGTAAGATGTGCTCACTTTACACAGAGTACGTGTGATCACGAAATCGAAAGTAATCTGCGAGCGCTCATTCATGTGTGAACACATTCAAATAGCGCGAAAATTATATACAATACTAGAATGTTTGCGGAAGCGGGACACACGCTTTGCGGGAATGGTCAGAAACTCAGCGGGAGCGGGCATAAGAAAACTGTCCCGCGCAGGGCTCTAGGCTGCGCATCAACACACACGCTAAGTTTTTTTCGCGCTACCCCATCTCCACCCAATCATTAGTGCCGTTTCCTTCTGTCTTTGACAGCACATATAGGACGATTTTTGAAATAGCGCCATAAACAAAATTTATTTCAAATTTAATTCAAGCACTTTCAAGGACCTATGTTTGTTTTCAAGTACTTTCCAGGCCTTGAATACATATGTCTGAAATTCAAGTACATTCAAGTACTTTCAAGAAGCGTGGGAACCCTGTCAGAGTTGCTGCAGAAAACAGAAAAAAATAAAAGCGTGAGCAACAACAAAAACACATTGCTGGAGACGGGCTTAATGAAAATGCAAATTCATTATCTGCCAGCAGGAGGTGCTTTTGTAGCAGCAGAAACAGCGGTTTCCCCAGTAACAGCTGTACACAAAGCTGCACTATGCTCATAAACGCTACTTTATCAGATAAAATAAAAATGCCATCAAAACTTTTCTGAAGACAGTCAGTTCCCTTCAAAGACACATTTATTTAAAACACCCACGCCACGTTTTGATTTTGAAACATGCAGTACTCATGTTTATTCAACGAAGTCAAACTGTCAAAGCCACAAATAAATGAATGTATAGGCAACACTGGTAATGTATATTAAAATAACGAAAATGTTTTTAAAAAATCATATCACCGTTATTGAAAAAATATATATATTGCGATATATTTTGATATTGAATTATTGTCTAGCCCTACCTTTCAGCAATAAGGTGTCAGACTATTAACATCGAGAGGCTCAAATATATTAAAGCTGACAAGTGTGATATTTAAAACACCAGGATCATAACATCGCTGTGTTCATTTCCAATAAGATTCAACAATCAGCTGGCAACATCCTGTCTGTCACCCTCAGCTGTTCCCTTAATAAAACACAGTGCCAAGATCCAGCCATCAGCAGGACCGCTGATAACAGCCATTACAGGAGCAAAAAAGATACAGCACAGATCCAAAGGGGATAGTTGCTCTTTTCAAAGGGTCCTTTTTGAGAGTGATAAGAGGAAGGAGCCATCTCTCTATCTCTCTACTTTAACAGACAAAATCATCCAAAGTCACTCATTCGTTGCTCTCATCACAGCTGTAGCTGTTGGCTGAAGGGTTTTGAAGATTTTCATCAAATATTTTCTTGGGGAGGATCATCGCGATTGTTTAGTCTAAACCAGCATGTTTTCCACAAGAGTCAAGGGAAGTTTCAGGTTTTGACCAATCATATGACAGCATGCAGTATTGAACCCAACCCTGTATCGCTATACGACTATATAAGATGGTTGATCAAAAGTTGAATGAAGAATTTACCCCAATGTGAATTTAAAAATTTTTTTTTTTTTACAAAGCTATAGCGAATTCATTGTAAAGGCTCATCAATGAGCATATCACACTAAAATATTCAAGATAGCCAATTTGGCTTCATGACCAAAAAAACAACACACCTTTATAATACCAGAAATATATGTTTTTGATGGCAGAATTGTGGCCAAAAATGTACACCGTGCAACTGGCATTTGAATACATTGTTTCCTGTGACAGATGGGATTGGCTTTGGCTCATCCATGCACAAATTCAGAGGAAACTGAATGTGAAAATGTACATTAAAATGTCAAAAATAAAATCTAAATGTAAAAAAAAAAAAAAAAAAAAAAAAAATGTTCAGCTTCTGTGTTGGCATGACTGCTATATTTCGCCTTTGTATGTCAGAAGGATATAAATAATAGTAAAAAATATAATACTCAATATAATAATATATTTACAATAATATATATTAATAATTAATTTTAATAATTAAAACACAATACAAATAATAATTCTTAACTTTATATAATAAATTCATAAATATTGTAACAAGTATATAATAAATATATAAATATTATATAAAATGACAAAAATACATAAACAAAAATCTAAATAAATTCAATATCATTATAATAAATTATGGAAACATTTTAGTTTAGGGACCAATTCTCAATATCTAAAATTAACAACTAGGCCTACCTTAACTATTAATTAGCAGCAAATTAGGAGTTTGAGGCAACAGACATAGTTAATAGTGAGAACTGGACCTTAAAATAAAGTGACCTAAATTATATAATATATAATATCAATATTAAATATATATATACACTTGTACATAATATAAACAAACCAACCAAGTGATGCATTAATAAATGAGGCCAATTTAACTGATGGCAAGAAGTTGTTTGCTGAAGCCACGATACTGAGTGCTGTGTTTTCTCCCATTCATTTTTCTATGAGTGGTCACTCTCTTCCTCCTCATACTGTCTTTGGCTGTGTGAAGGCTCAGGAGAGTATGCTAGGCATGCTAATGAGCACAAACTTCAAAATGCTATTTGGTGCCAGGCAGAACGTCAAGCGCATGCTATACTAGCAAACTCTGAGGACAAAAAAAGAATGGAAGTAAGTCAGATTAGTTCAGTCTGCGGGGACTAAATTTGGCCCTGAAAACTAACTGAAAGTAAACTGCTACAAGACAGCTGCTATGGCTAAAACAAGGCTGCAGGAAAGCTCAGGGAAAGTATCCAGACTCTCAGGATAGAAAATGGCTAAAAGGCAAGCAGATAATGACACGACTGATCCTACTTTCTCAAAGCACGATTGTTCCACAACATGAACAACAGTTTTTACAATCAGCTTCAGTAGACACATTCTTTTCAACTTTGCAATGTCTTGAATTGTAAATGACATCCCTCTGCAAGAGACTTCCTGTATCGCTAGGAGCAGAAAGATACAGTTGAACCAAGATATTATTTGGTGACATCTGGGAGGCAGTCAACACTGTAATATATTGTTCTTACTCTGCATATTTTCAATGGACAATGAGGGGAAAAAACCTTCCAGACTGAATAGTGTAATCACATGGCCAGACATCTGACAGACAGAAGAGAGGAGCTTCAGCAGACCCTGAATGTTAATTACTAACCTCTGACGCTATCATCTGACAGCTACAAGATCCTTAACACTACCGGTGCCTCGTCTCTGCTTATCTGAGAACAAGCTGATAGGAACCAAAGGCCAACTGCTTCTCACACCAAAACATGTCAATGAAGTGCACCATTTCTGACTTTATAAGGAAAATGTCCGGTACCGTTCAAAAGTTTGGGGACATTAACACTTTTATTCAACAAGAATGCATAATTGTTCAAAAGTTATAATGTTACAAAAGATTTCGATTTCAAATAAATTATGTTCTTTTAATATTTAAAAACAAAACATGGTATCCTTGTTTCCACAAAAATATTAATCAGCACTCTTAAACATTGATATATTGATACATATGATAAATCAACTCTTTTCAACATTGATAATAATAAGAGATGTTCCTTGAGCACCAAATCAGCATATTAGAATGATTTCTGAAGCATCACGTGACACTGAAGACTGAAGTAATGGCTGTTGAAAACTCAGCTTTATAAATTACATTTTAAAAAATACATAAAATAGAAAGTTATATTAAATTGTAATAATAATTCAATATATTACTGCTTTTACTTTATTTTTGACCAAATAAATGCAGCCTTGGTGAACATTAGATTTATTTTACAGACCATAAACTATGTATTACTATAAAATACTGGGTAATATAATGCCGATATGTACACAACATACTGTGGAGTTCAAATTGTACAGTCCACACTGTAATCTGAGATTCAAATCTACTTGGAACCTGGAAATAAACAGTTTTAGAATATGGTTTTACAACAAATAGATTCAGATTATGGATTTCAATATTATCAAATGTCAAAGTCAGCTTTATTGCTGGCAAAGTCAGCTTTTAAATGGCCAAATATTGGCAGATTAATTAGCCAGAGTTGTATATCATTACCAAATAAGCTAAAACAAATGATTATTTTACCAATGTAATTTACTGTAGGCATGACAAAAATACAGCATTTCAGCTCCAGCATTACACAGGTTTGTAGTGTCGAAATATTTGTTTCTGCAGAAAGCATTTTATAAGGTCAAGGCGGCATGCTGTACAAAGCCCTTAAATCCGTCTTGAACCCATCCATGTAATTATGAGAAAGGAGGACTACAGAGAGCTGAACTTCATTTCCACATGACGAGTGATCGCTGATATCAACAGTATCAAAATGACCTATGGGAGCATATGGAAAACCTGGCTTTGGATTAATTTCCTCTTTTTTTCAATTACAAACAACTAGGGCTTTTCTGCAAAAGCAATAAAATCCATACCGCACACTGCCAATAGTGTTCTGTGATCCACTGGTGAAAAAAGGAGGGTGTTTTGGAATTAAACGGGGTCAGAAGTCAATTACGGGCCAGTGAGACAGGGAGTATGGGCGTAGGGGTACACGTCAAGAGTGTCCTGAGGGCACCACGTCCTGTAGTACGGCGTGTTTCAGCATGTAGACCATCTATCAGATCCAAAGGCAATTACTAAATGAAATCTCACGGGTCAAATTACGGTCAGTGACATTCCTGAGTGGACATCCCTAATAGTAGGTAATGCATAACTGGAACGTATACCTAGTTAATTTCACAACAGAAAGGATTAATAATGCACAAGAGATACAGCATCAGCGAACGTTTAGAAACACCTGTAAAAACATGCATAAAACATGACGTTATAAAGAAAGCAAATTTAACTAAACCTTCTGTATCTTGCCAATAATCAGTGAATTAGGAAGATTTCCCAACCAAAAATGTGAGTTTCTCAAATGGCTATGAAATTGTATTTTGCATATTTTTAAATCTACAAAATAAAAATATCTTCAAAAATAATTAAAAAAAAAGATATTTGTATAAAAACTGATCATTTATGTATAAAATTAAAGCTATATTTTTATTTATTATACATAATAAATTAGCATATTTTTGACAAACAGCACAAGTCATGGTGACTGTCAAAAAACTGTTCAGACAGATCTGATTATGTTTCTCACGTTTTGTTTTGGTGGCATAATTAAAGGAATAAGTCATATTTGGCGCTAGGCAGGTATTTGTTTATAATCCTGCTTGCGGTAACATCTCCCATTCAAAAACTTTTGAGCTTCTCGTGCTTCCTCTCCCTCGGGGACAACAGCGAAAGATGGACACAATGCCCTGATGACATCCATTGATGCTGAAGAAACGGTGCTCTAATTTGCTGAAACGGAGCACTTTGCCACCTGCACCCCCTTCAAGCCGCTCCCGGCCCTTCAATTTACTCCCAACGGCAGGAATGTTAAGTTTCAACTTCAAAGTAAACAGTGATGAATGGACTACAAACACAGGCCGTGGTTAAGCTTTCAGAGTGTACATTTGGTGTTTAACATCTCATCCAGATGAAGACTTCTCTAAGACGGGGGCAATGAAGTTGAGAGTAAGTTCTAATTAAGAATATTCAGTTTGAAAAAGAAAGCCAGGAAGAGAAGAAAGAGGGGATGGAGGGAAGTGAGAGAGAAAAAACAAGCAGACTGAAAGGTGGGGGGTGTATGAACAGACAAGTAGGAATAACCAAACAAAAAGACTAATCCAGTTACTAGATAACCCTTCCCCCATGTAAAGAAAAGAAGACAAAGGGGTTTTGTGAAGTAGAACTTGAAGAGGGTGGGCTAGAGATAGAGGGGGAGCACAGGCCCATGCCTCAGATCTAAAGATAGGACCCTGACATCCACTCACACGCACACACGGCTGATGCTTCTCCGGTGGGACGGTGCTTCATTCAAGAGGCTTAAGCAGAGAGCAGCCATTCAAGACATTCCTTAAGCGGCTATACCTTTTTACTTTAATAAGCTCCTTGGTGGCGTTCCCTTCATCCTTACAGCCCTCAAATTCGCTGAGGACAAGTCTGTGCAGTTTTATGATTGTGGAAGAAACTATGTACAAAGAGAGAAAGTTCAGTGGTTGTTTTAAGATAAAAAATAATCTTTGATATTCAGGCAGTCATAGATAAAGGAGGAAAATGAAGTAAATCGGCTTTCAAGATTCTGCGATTATGCACAACAAACATTTCCAGACAGACAACGAAGAACTGGACTGAATGCGTGTATGCGCATAATACACATAAATCAGCTCTAAATTTTATTATGCATGTAAACAAGAGAGCAGATATTTACCTGATAATTTTGTGCCGTCAAACGATTAATCGTGATTAATTGCATCCAAAATAAAAGTTTGTTTACATAATGTGTGTGTGTACTGTGTATATATTTAAGAAAAATATGTTATATTATGTAAACAAAAACTTTTATTTTGGATGCGATTAATCGTTTGACAGCACTAATATAATTAAAATATAAATAATTATAAAATATAATACCGTATAAATATAGTAGACTAATATTAAAAATAATATAAAATAATATATGATCTACCAAGAAATAATGTATTTATTTACCCTGAAATTAACTTCATAGAATAAAATCAAGTCCATATCACAGCAACAGTTGCGAGTGATAATTTTTTTTCTTGGAAAGTTGAGTTTAGGGTTTAAAAATCACAAATGAAAATGAAGCAGAGATGGATTGTAGAACAATACAGAAGATGTGATCACATGAACTAACAGAATAATGTGATGTATCTTTCAAAGATAATGTATAGACCATTATTCATTTACATCTCTCTAGAGTTTGTAGCACTTATTACCACATCAGCCCTGCAAACTAGCATTCTGGCCAATTATCCAACACAAAGGCAGAGGAATGTCACAACAGAGTGCAGAATTAGTTTTGTTATTCCTCAGGAGGAGATCGTGTTTGGACAGGGGAGACAAAAGGAAGTGACTGCTGAGACTCCGATTACAATCACGGCTCAACGTTTTTCTGGATGCCGGAAACCATACTGACCTTTGGTCAACAGAGTGTGTGTGTGTGAGATATCTTTACAAGACCTGCTTTAAAAAAACAAGGTCAGAAATCCTTTAAAAATGGGTTGTATTTTAATCGAATATGCTAAGACAAGGAGGTCACATTTACTAATAAAGCAGCTCTTAACATGTAGTGCTGTGTAAACAAAAGCTAAATGTAGTTGAATGTGATGTGACATATTACTGATTCATGGGTTGGAATCAGAGGCCTTTCCTTAAACAGAAGAGACGCCAGGCCTCCACCTGTCTGACTCTAGAATGTGACTTGTTTTCTGTCGTAACCTATTTCTGGATGCATAAAACTTACTTTGACAGATAAGTGTTGCTAAACAAAAAGATGTTTTGATGAATGAGTTTTATGCAAGGTTGGCATGACAGATAATCTAAAAGGAATGTGTGAAGGAACTGTCTAAAATCTGAAATCTGACTCATGCAATGAACTGTAGGGTCATGAAATAGTCTAGAAATCCAGCCTGCGTCAAGGAGAAAAATGTGGTAAGCCACATAAAACTGGTAAGAAAAATAAATATATTTCATAGCTGATACATTTATCTCACTGTGAAAAATAAATAACTATCTCTGACAGTATATAACTGATCAAAAAAGCCAAATAGTTAAAGAGTAAAACAATAAACTCTGTCACGGTTTGACAATGATTATTTTTCTCTCATTGAATAATCTGTCAGAAGATCATTTGTTTAATATTCTGTCAAAAAGGGTTGAGTATATTTTTCAGGCACTTCAGAAAAACATAACACAGGAAATCATAGGATCCAAGGTACGATGGACTAAAACAACTATTTGCCCAGCCACAAGAGGAAAAAAAGCATTAGGGTGTTGTTTCAAGAACATGATATTTCCCCCAAAACAAGATGCTAATGGAAGCCAGATTAAACAATGGAGAGTTTGTCATTTGAAAACACTGTGAATCTCCTACCATATTAATATTGTATTGAACCTTTAGCCAATTTTAACATCAGCTCTGCGTGAATGCATTTACTGAAGTACTGAAAAATGTAGACTACTGTATCAACATGCCCAAATCAAAAATATACATTAGGCAATACCACAGATGATTTAAATTAAAGAAAGATAAAAACAAACAAATATAAAAATCATATCTAGATGTGTATTGACAGGCACAATCTTAAAAGATCACTGATTAAATACAACTCTAATTTCTGGAAAAACGCCCGTGTCTACTTTGAAAAAATCATACCGAATTAAATCTGTCGCGCTGCTGCTGAACAAGTTAACTAGCATCCCAGTTTATTTCTGTCTTACAGTTGACTGTGTTGTGCTTTTGCACACCTGGATTTTTGCCATTTAACCCAATTTCACTTTACCTGTGGTATTCATGCTTACATTCTGTTGTAAAAACTGGAGTAATCAGGTATATCAAATCTCACATTGTTATGCATGTCAAACACACTCCCAAAATGTAACAAATCAACTTTTCCTGAACATTTATATGATACATTATTGTAGCATGCAATGGAAAAGGTTTGTCTCTAAACCCAGGAAGTGAGGTTGTTCACTCTCCGATTGTAAACCTCATATTTTACTCTACTTTCAAATCATGCTTCACTGTAAAAGCATGTGCTATCACCGATGCCCGAGGGAGGGTATTTTCATAACGTATGAACCAGCTGTGTAGCGTACACTGCCAGCTTTTTTAACCATCCGCTCCGAGAGAGCGTGATGTGCTGGAAGAAATAATGAGGAATAATAAATACACTGAGTTTTTCCCATTGTGTTGAGACAACACTCCTGTTCCCATCTGGCTTATGAAGCTCTGTTTATGTGTGAAAACAGCTGTATTTGGCAACTGACAATCTGCAAGGAAGCCGAGAGATCGGATTCACACTTCAGTACTTGGATGCAACACTTTGAAGCTTCAGAAGAACTCTTTGTTGGAAAATAACAGAGCGAAGGGCCTGACATCTGATATGTTTTGAAAATCATGTTTTAAGTTGAGGTGTCAGTAAACAAAAAAAAAAGCTGCTTTATGACCTTTTGTGGAAAATTGTAAGTTGAATAGTGTCTAAACTTGAATGAATGACTTTTAAAATACAGTGATGTGCAATTTTTTTTTTTTTAAATGCATAAAAAAATAGGCTGCTAGGACGAGCACATTTACCAGGCCTGTCAGGCTAAATGCTAGATGAACTGGTTGACCTATATCTCACATATCAGAGCACTGATATTATTTTGTTTTTGCAACTCTGCAACAGGTTGCAATGCTGGCATCAGCCTAAAGGCCATTAGCTGCACATCTTGTGCTTATGGGAGTCTTTTCCTGCTTCGGATACCATTCTGTGAATGACAGATTTGGAAAATAACCACCACGTAGTCTTATTCCACTCATGCATTAGCACGAGTTTGAGCCGTCACATTCACAGCATGAGCAACATTTCTCTTACAAGTCTAGACTCCAGATCAAATGAAGGAGCAAAACAATGGGGAATAACACTGTATGATTGATTTTGACAATATAGCGCTGGCAGAAAGGAAACAGTGTTCTGTAAACATATGCCGTCATAAAATTGGAGGTTAATGCATGTTGTCACCAGTGAAGCCTTTAATAGGGTGTCCAATTCGTACCTTGCCTGCCTACATGCCCAATCAAAGACATTTGAGAAGAGCCAAATCCAAAGATGAACACTGCTTACAGGTGGAGCTGAGAGCATTGAGTGCACTAAGCCTTAAGGTATTGAAAGACCAAGGACGAATAATGTACATCCAGTGTGTGTGTGTGTGTGTGTGTGTGTGTGTGTGTGTGTGTGTGTGTGTGTGTGTGTGTAAAAAGGTGAGAACAAAGTTCAGGGAGAGGCCAACTGTGGAAAACTTTCAATTCCTCCTTGAATAATACACACATCAAAGCTACAATACAAGCAATTACTAAGTCGTTCAGCTCTGTATGGGAAAAACAAACAAAAGTAGCGTACGCTCAAATTTTTCATTAGCATGCAAAATATATTGGCACCATATTGTTTATTGGCCGATATTACTGATTTAGTGGTATTGGTAAATTTTTTGGTACTGTTCAATATTGAATAGTTGTTCATGCTCACTTCCACTGTTTTTACATTTACAATACTTTTGCCATCCTCTAGCATTTTTCATACTGAACAATCTAATGATGTGATACCCAAATTCACTTTAATAGTTAATTTTTTTGTTTGTTTTTTAAATTTATTTAGACAAACTAGCACAGAATATTAATATCAGCCATTACAACATTTTCCAGTTACAATGCATCTTTTAAATTGCACATCGAAATGGTAAAAAGCATGCAAACTAATCACATCAATACATTTTAAATGTAATTTCATCATTTATTTTAATTTAATTTTCAGCACCAATGAAGATTTATGAAAATAAGTGCAGTGATCTAAAATCATTGTGGGGACTCCCAATATCTCTAATTTACAGAATTCACATATTCTCCAATTCTTTGAAGGATCTTCCTTAAACATGTGGAAAATTCTATATTAAAAAAAAAAAAAAAAAAAGCAGAAATAAGAACCCAAAGAAAAGCAGCACAGTGGCATGTCAAAATCATCACCCATCACGCAGACAGGCTCATTTATGCCAAACTAGCGTTAAATCTCTAGAGCTTAACTTTTAACGGGATCCAGTCATTTGTTACGAGCACTAATCAGTGATGGCAAGAGCAGCAAAAGTTGGCCCCCCGAGGGCTCATTCCACTATTTCGCAGTCAAATGGGCCCACAGGACAACACTCTCCTAAATGACACCATAACCACAGCTCCTGGTCTGACGGCTCCTATCGCTGGCACCACAGACCCAGTGTGGGCTCTTTCATTACATGTTTGCACAATCTGGAAAGGACTAGTGGCTCACAATGGCTTTATCACCAGGAAATGAGGGAGATTCTGCACTTTGTCCACCCTGGGTGGTCCGAAGCTCAAATCTTGCCCCTGGCTGTACAATTAGAGCCATCAAATATCCAAGTCATTGCTTTCTAAGAGTGGTGGCATTGCAAATGTGTGGAAACAACAAATTAGCTTGGATTACGTTTACTATAGTGATGCAATTCCAAACAAATTCAATATCAACTGCCAATTTTCGTCTCAAAGGAGAAAAGCAGCAACGGGCCCGATGACAACTGGAGTAAAACAAAATCGTGCAGTTACATGAACAGCTCGACTACAAAACTTTCATAAACACAAGTTTCCCACACTGAGATCATACCTTCCAGAGAGTAACAATAGGTTCGAACCAGATAGCAAGCTCTTCTTTCCAACCCCCTACACTCAGATTGGTATAATTTGGACCATCTGGTCCCCCTTCAGAAATGACAAGTTCTTTGATGGAGTTTGGGGAAAAAAAGGGATGAGAGACGAGGACCCCAGAGCCCAGGAAACTTTCGGCTGTTCAGTTTCCCACACTGCGACCACTCATAGTCTCCTCTCTTATGAGAAATCAAGAGAGAGAGAGAGAGATGATGAGACAGGAAAGAGACAAAGAGAGGAGGAAAACAAGAACTGAAAGCAACTTCTTCTCTCAAGAATTTGGCTCTCGTCAAGTAAACCAAGGTCAAACTTCTTAACATACTGTAAATGCCCATTAGCTCCAAGTAAAACAAGCTTCTTCCGGACACATAAATAACCATCTGTACAAATCTTAAAGGAATACAGTATTAAAAAGGCCACATTGTATTCTGGATAGTGTGCGCCAGAATTTTCCCAGATTTAAACAACTAGGAGGCAGATGTTCGACCTGCCCTGTTCCATGAAAACAGAAGTGAAAACAAGGAGAGCTCCTGATAAAACGCACAGGGACAGCATATGATTTCAGTGGCGTTACAAACTCAAAACAGGAGAAAAATGAGCTCTTTCATTTTAATAGTTTAGCATTTAAGGATGAAATTGAAGATGACACAGGCATCGAAAACAATATGATGCAGAGTAAAATGCAAGGCACGGATTGACAGTTCGCAGTAAACACAGCAGATTTCTTCTTTCTATCAGTGAGGGAGGAAATAGGGCACGATAAGGGCCATTCACAAGCTCAAGTTAATGAATCACTCACTGCTGCAGTTTATCAGATGAAAGGAAATTCTCACCCTCCACAAATGCTCCCCAGAGTTCTGGACAAAAACTTAATCTCAAACGCACTTTGCCAATTCAAGAAGTTGGAAGTAACAGACTAGTAGAATTAAGAGCTTTTTTGCTGTGTTCTTCAATCAATGCTGCAAAAAATATCCACCAAAAACTTTTCAAAGCTATAATTCCACATAAATTCTATATAAAAACCCAATCCACTGACTGACGACAGTCGCATTTAAAGAAAGACATCTGTTAATCTACTTAAATATCTACAGAGCATTTATTGTGCATTTTTAATGAGTCAATCAAAAGGATTCACAAAAAAAAATCTTGAACTTACTTGTGAGTTAGTTGTTTGAATCAGACTCACTCTGTAAGTGAATCATTCAGACCCAATACCGAGGTCACAAATCAACTCCCACGCTAAACTGAGAGTCATTTTCGAAACAAGGAATGGTTAATGTAAGGTACGGTGTGCCAAATTAAACCTTTATGAGGGAACTGCAGGGGATTCATCAGTTGATGAAAAGCTATTGAAGTCATAAATATGTTTTCTTTCGTATTGTGATGTACCTCCTAATGAAACAAATTATGGAGGGTGAAAAAAATGGAGGGTGGGAACTTGGTTCTATCCATTGGTTATTGATTGAATGCAGGCAGATCTGAATGCAAACTTGCAGTCGATTATATTAAAGTTAATTGTAGATTCTGGCATATGTCATCAGAGAGAAATGTCTAGTCTAAAAATGATGTTGCATATGCAAGGATGAATTGTACGGATTAAGATTAATAACATGCATTTAGGAAAAAAAGGAGGGGGAATGAACAATTCATTTTCATTCCATGCAGTCTTGAATTCATAATAAAAATATTCAAAGAAATAAATACTTTTATAACAAAGACAGTAAAACATTATATACTTTACAAGGGTGTAGAAGTAAATATTCTATGGCTGACTAAAAAAAAGTCCTTGTTTTAGGCCCCAAATATAACATCAATGCCTAAGACAATACTGGAAAAACAACCTCCTAACTACAGAAATACAAATTGGCACTTCTAGCTGGGTATGACACAGTACAGCTAAATTTATGTATGCAATCCCTCTGGGCTGTGTCTGACAAGTAGACCAATTTAAAACATGCCGCATCAACAATTTTCCATTAACCTGATCATTCTTTAAAACACCACATTAGATCTATTTGCCTGTACAAGTCCAGATGCATATGTCTGCAAGTCTTCTTTAGCCGGTGTCTGGATGATGATTCACATTTCTCAGTCTCACGACATACTTGAAGCGTGACAGGCCAGCCAGAACTGGTTAATAAAGAACGAGTGTGGGACATACAGAAATGTTCAATAGTAAATCTACCCTCCTCATCTATCCTCACCCCCTCACCTGTCCCCCACTCCATGAATCTGCAAGGCCAGGCCAAATCTCCACGCTCTCCCGGGACTCAGCAGTGTCAAGTTAAGACATGCCTGCTTCCGCCTCGACCATCCCAACGAAGGCAGAATAAACATGAAAGCCATCAAAGGCAGAGCACATAAAATAAAAGCTTATGGCTGGGACCCAGACTACTTGTGGGTTCCCACCTACGGAGTCACTTTGGAGAAAAAAAAAATCATGGAAGAACAAAAACAAGTAACTCAACAATTGTGAATCTTCTCAGAGATGAATCTTGTCCACTAAAACCCATCAAAACTATGTATTTTTTAGCAAATTTTGAAGTACTGCACTGTTTGGGAGAAATGGTCAAAATGCATATTAAAATTTTTATAAATATATAATTTACATTTATTTATAAATATTTTGTTCTTTAGAAGACTATGATAGAAGCACATTTATCGAATAAATGTAAAATAAAAGTGTGTCAACAAATTAGTCAATTTAATTTCTTGAAGGTGCGTAATCAAGATGAAAAGCATCAAATATTATATGGCTGTTCGTCAGTATCACGCTGTTTTAATGACACGATTCAAATGCAAAATGCCTAAATCAACAAGAAGAGCTAAAGTGAATTAGAAGAAAAGGCGTCTGACTGAAAAGGCCCATTGTAGACCATGTGCTAACAAATGGCTGCTAATTAGCCAAGTGTATGATAGGAACATTAAAAGCCAAATCACTTCCTCTTCCATTATCTAAATGCAAATGTCTTATTGACACCTTGATTACAGCTCATTAGACATGCTTATTACTTGCATTTGGGTATATGCCAACTGATATAGCTGCATCTACTTGGGAACGAGAAGCTACAGAGGTCATGGCTTGCTGGGACTCTACTAATTGGTTACGTTACTGCTCTTTTCCCACAGACAGAAGAACCTCCTCCTTCAACCCAATCGTTCTGCTTATGCTGGAAGAAATTCAATAATTTGTGTAATGTGCACAACTTCACCGCCCAGTAGAGAGGTCACTCCATGCAAGATCTAACAGAGGGTCTATATTATTGTCTAAAACAGTGATTTTGAACCCAGAGTATCTATATTGTATGATCTTCTTAGGTTTCTCCATGATGGCCCCCAGAATTGAAGAACAGTAAAGCTTGAGCTGTATTTAAGAGGTAATGATTCTTGCTAAATGACATCTAGTATATGATAACAATGCAATATAACAAAAAGTTGAACCATGATGATTATAAACATGCAGATTTATTATTGCCTAAAGCTATGAAATATGAGTGATGACTGAGCTATGACTGAGTAATCACTATTAGTAACACTGCAGAAAACTAGAATTGCCAGATGCTTCACATCTGAGCAGATTGAAAAGTGGACAGATCGTATGATCTTAGAAGTTAGTTATAAGTACTTATAATAAATAGTATTTATTTATGAGACACTAGCATGGATTGTCTCACTACAACTGCCTATGCTAACAGTTTACAATAAGCCTCATTTGTGCATTAAATATAATGCATTATATAATCTAATAATAAGATATGTATTTTTACAGCATTAATTACATCTTGATTAAAAAAAGTTATTAGTGCATTTTGCAATTAACATTTATTAATTGCATTTTGCAAGTGTAGAAGTACTGTTCATGTTATGTAACCTAATATGATATTATTATAAAATGTTACCTTGCTTTTTTCAACTTGTCATTCACATTGACTAGTCAGAATGGCTACTTAAAAGTTTATTACTACTTTCTAATAAGATTAATAACACAATCTAGCAAATAGAATAGATATACTAGCAACTATCCAAAAAGTAACTAAGAAATACATAGGGAATAGTACTAGTATGACTAACAATGAATAGTAACTAGTAATGGTGGAATTGGTGTTAACAGCTATTGGTTACTAGTCAAAAGTGAATAGTCAATATCTGAATCACAGATCTCTATAGATTTCAATAAAAAATGCAATTTGTTACCAGTAACAATGAAATAGTTACTTGTGACTATCAATAGTGACAAGTAGCAAATTAATAAGTTATAGTATGCAACGAATACATACTGTTGGTGACTAATTGTAATGACTAGTATCTAATGAATATCTACTAAAGAAACTGAGATGCTAGCTTTAACTTTAAAGAACAGATGCTAAATCGACTTGTCATAACTCTGGAACAACTTTTATTCACAGCGCAGGAAACCAAACACGATTTTTGTGACTCTGATACACAATTTGACGAGAATTCAAGAGAAAGCTGCTTACCCAGGTGAAGGGTCAGGTTGATGGAGTTTGGGTACTGGATGCCCGCTAACATGGTCTGACTTTGCCACCAGGTGGTATCCGCTTGGTTGTTGTAATCGGTGAGATAAGCAGCGCCGTGGTGGTGTCTGGGGTCTCCGGCGTCGCAAATGTGGCATGATTTTGTGACTCCCGTTACCCCGGTCTGTACACAGTATTCTTCAGGCGGCGAGCCGCAAGTGTTGGTGGCCACTACGGTTACATTGAAAGCGGCGTTAACAAACTCTGGCATACAGCGCTGAGGCCGATTGGACTCGTCTGTACATTCATCCATCGCTCCATGACTGCACGCTGCCCACAAAGTCCATAATAACAAACAGCTAAAAAGCGACATTGTCCTTTTGTTTATGCGACCTCAAGTAGCTACCGTCACTGTCTTGATCCCTTAAATCCTCTTTAAAAAGTTTGCGGTAACTCGCCAGCTACCGAGTTTGTGGTTTTATAAATAAACTCATGCGGAAAATGGTGGTAATCGCTTCACCTCCAAAAAGCGATAGTTGTTGCTTAACCTCCTCGCGAATTCTCTCTTGCAAACCTTCACTTTATTACTGCTTTGTAACCACCGCCATGGAAAAAACAAAGTTTTGGAGAAAAGGAACTATATCCGACTACACCCTGGCAGCTAGTGCGCAAGTCAAAGTACTTCCAAAAAAAAATCCCTACGTCTACTTCCGCCTGAAGGATGCTTTGATGGACCGCCGACCCGCTAAACAAGGCAAGTCCAAATGGACAGGGAGGCATGAGTGGGCGTGACGAATTAAGTATGGGCGTGGCTTTGCGTTTTCCCAATTGGTCAGTTTCCCAGTCAACACCAGGAGTGGATGGGGCCAGAATTTCATACCTCACAGATTCTCAACGGGGCGACGAACTGACCACTAACTATCCGTAAATAGATAAACAAACAAATATGAGTTAAACCATGGCTTGATTCGCCATCAGAAAATCCCAGAAAAAAATCTCTCTTTCAAATAGCTGTCCATATGCAGACAGGCAGTTAAGTAGCCTACTTAAAGTTTTATTCAGTTAAAAACTTTTATTTATATTTTATACTGTGGTATCTTCAAAGAGACATACTTTCTGGCTGAATCCCCCGTGCTATGAATAACTAGGGGATGATAGCTGTTGCTTGCTGTGTGTGAGCAGTGGGGTTAAAGAGCAAGGTTATATATACTCTACCAGGCAAGGGTGTATCCGAAAACTGTAGAGCTGAGTGTTAGCTATGCTTTGCTGTTTATTAATATTTTACCAGCATTGTTTCTAAGATGTATAGAGAATCATGAAAAGTTCACCCCACACTCATTCTATCCATTTTTAGATTACTCCTTCCTTCGGCACAGACTTCAGCAAAAACTAAAACTGTCATATTTTCAGCTGCGTATTAGGCCTATCTTACCTCAAAATCAACTGTTATATCTTACCTCAAAATCAACTTTTAATTTTTTTATGCAGCTAGAATATTCAAAGGCTTCATAGAACTAACTAGTAACAAATAAATAACCACGATTGCAATTCTGGTAATTTGTTCCTTTTTTAAAAAAAAAAATCCAAAATCATGTATGTTATATATTACCTCAAAATCTACTTTGTCCAAAAAAAAAAAAAAAATCCTAACCACTGTAGCCAAATTCAAAGGCTTCACAGAACTAACTAGTAATAAAAAAGAAAAAAAGTAACAATTAGTGATAGTAATACCTATAATAAAAATATATAGATATAAATAATATATAGTAGCCTAATAAAAATATTGGACTTGCAAATTATTTTTTTCTCCAATTCATAGCTATCGTAATGAACTGTCTTTTCTTTTGCATCGGATAAAATAAAGTTTGCCCGGTGTATTGATTGGAAAGTGAGAGCTGGAGTACTGAATGATCTGAAAATGTGTGTGTGCTATTGATAAGAACTATAGCAGATACTGTATCTGATACTACTCTACATGAGTCCAGTGAGTGTCTCAGACTGGCAGAGAGCAGAATAATCATCAGATAGTCTTCAGACGCATTCCTTTAGATAACGCTATTACGATTTAATCAAATTGTGATCAAAGAACAAAACTTTGGTGTTTAACAAGACAATCAATCAGTTACCAGTGTGCAGATTAATTGGTTTAATATCTCTCTAAATTGGATAGAATTGCTCTGTTCACAAAAATGACATTACAGCCTATTTAAAATGCTAAAAAGCAAAGATATGCTTATACACTTTTGAGCTAAGAATCTTGAGATCTAGCAGTATACTATAAAACCTCTGACCTTGCAATCAACAGTCAGCTCTGTACTAGACTTCTGTCTATCCATCAATCGCCTAGTCTTTCTACATCCAGGACAGGGGAAATGAGGGCTAGATTTATCCCTATATGTCAAAATGAGAAATGAGTGTCAACACTTTGTCAAATACTCATTCCTGCCCCCCATACTGCTGCATCAAGCTCAGGCATGCCTAGGATGTGCATCGTCTCACTGCTACCTTCAAACTTTAAACATTCATCAGAAATTGTTCTTCAAGGATAAAAGAGGTATGAACTCTCTCATCTTACCCAGAGGCTACGACTACATTTTTCTCAGAGATATTCCAAGCATTCTCTGGAATTTTGCTGTGGTGTCAGATTAGCTTTTTTTTTGACAATCAGACGTGAGTAATAATGTAGATAAAAATGTTAAAGTAACAAGTCAAGGAGGAGTTATGGAGTTTAAGTGTGTACAGAATTTGTGGTTATATTAGCAATTACACGCTGAAACAATTTTATTTGAGTTTAGATTAGTCAATTAGGGTGTAATAATAATAAAAAAAACATACAAAACAAAGCAATTAAATACTTTTTAAATCATTAATGGTAGCATCCATAGACTCTCAATCAGATGTAAACATACTCTGCTGCGGGTTTAAAGCGCCCTCTATCGGTAATCAGCAAACGCCACTGCCGTAAGCCAAAGAAACACGACGACGCCAGATATGAAGTAATCATCTAAATTAATTATATTTGTAGTTTAATTATCTAATATATATTAGAAATAAAATATTTTGCCAGCGTTTTATTTATGCACCAAACACAATTACATAAAACTAAAGGTAAATCTAAAAGCTTAAATCTTGCTATTATTTAATTATACATATTAATTGATGGTTTCACAACACTTTTTTTTTGTTTAACATTTATGAAAAGGTTTAGTTGAGCAATGGATTTTTTGGAAATCAATGATACATTCGGTAGCCAAAATAATAATTTACACTAACTCATATCATTATATCACGTTCCGAAACAGAATGTACAATGATAAAAAAAAAAAAAAAAAAAAAAAAGATAAAATTGATTTACACTTTTCAAAAGACATGTCAACACATTTCAGCACTAAGTGTTCCAAAACTCTTGCGTGTACACAGTTTTATAGACACCCTTCTTCAGCTGCAAAAATGTCACTTGGTATTCTGTGGTCTCTGGAAAGACGCTGGATTCTGAAAAACTGAAATAATGTTATTATTAAAGTACTATATTGATGCATTTATCAGCCAGCAATCCATTATTATTCACTGTAAACATGTTATTGTTATATTTCACATTAATTTCTCAAAACACATATCTAAACTATAAGTTGTTTGTTTTAGGGCAAAAATGTTGCTCAATCTGGACAGTAAAAACTTGGCTGGAGTTACACATTGCTGCAAAACCACACATCTGGAAACTGAGTATTTGATTCCCACCAGTGACTTCATTTCTCAGTCAGTGAACTCTTTCTTAGAGGGCATGAGAGAGATCAAGACTAACATGATAAAAAAGAAATTATTTTATTAGAATACAACACTTAACATGTATTTGCCATCTATTAAAAAAAGATTAAACATTATTGGTCGCAAATAGTTATATTTAATAACTGTTATTAACTGACAGTATGGCAGTCATGGTTTCAATTTATTCATGCTTTTTTACATAAAACGAGGAAAGATTGAATATTAACAAAAAGCAACAACAAAACTAAAACTTTATTTTATACCTTCCCAAAGATATCCTTGTTCAGACGTTCAGCTTTAATAACCACCCCTGTTTCCCCCCCAGCCTCCTCTGAATCCCCTCCCTCCATATCCTCCTCCTCCTCCTCCTCCACCTCCACCTCCACCCCCATTAGATCCTCTGTATCCACCCCCACCAGACCCCCTGAAGCCACCTCTATCAGACCCCCTGTATCCACCCCCACTGCCACGATACCCTCCAGACCCCCTGAAACCGCCTCCACCACCCTGGTATCCTCCACCTCCTCTGTATCCTCCACCACCGCCGCCTCTGTATCCTCCTCCTCCTCCTCCACGGCCCCTATACTCTCCACCCCCTCCAAAGTCAGTACGGGCCATCTTGGGTGGACGTGGACCATCTCCAAAGCTGATAAAGGGGTGTTAAAATAACACAATTAACTAACATCTCATTTTCAAAATAGTTTAGTTATAAGCAACCTTTATCCTAAATAAGCCAATTAAATGTATGGGTTCAATGATCTCACCGTGGGTTGGAGGCCATGAGGTTGATGCCAGCTGACGAGGGTCTGGACACAAGCCGAATGACGTTCAGCAAGCGCTCATTGGTGGGATCCAAATTTCGGATGTATTCTGGGTCTTTGGTCACCTCCACCACCAGGGCTTCCATCGCTGCCATCAGGGCCGCCACACCACCGGCTATATCATGGGGAATCTTCAATTTGATCCTACAGAAGGAAGGAAGATTCTTGATGATCACTAGAACACTTCTCTTGTTGACTTCCTGACTCAAGAATTCCAGAGAACTTATTTTTTGTTGTTTATTGTTCAACATACCAGTCATCAAGCTCAACAACTTCTCCATTGGAGGTGATCTTCTTTGTGCCGAACAAAATAAGCTGAAGAGGACTGACAAGAGTCATTCCTTTGGCAGAAATGGCTCGAGTTCGGATCTGTAATTACAAAAGACATAAATTATATTGTATTTATATACTCAGAAAAGCTGATAAAAAAAAATAACTTTTAGCAGATATACACTACTATTCAAAAGTATGGGGTTAGAAAGATTTTTTCAATATTTTTTGAAAGAAATTAATACTTTAATTCACCAAGGACACATTGAAATTTATCGAAAATTACTAAATAAATAGAAAAAAAAAGTTTTTCATTTTAATATTTTCAAAATGTAACTCGTTCCTGTAATGCAAAGCAGATTTTTTAGCAGCCATTACTCCAGTCTGCAGTGTCACATGATTGTGCAGTTGTGCTGCTTTATATAACAATAAAAAAAGCCTACTGCCACTTTTGATCAATTTAATGGGTCAATGCTGAATGAAAGTACTAAAAATCTTATAAACACCAAAATTGGAAATGGTTTTGTACACATTAAAAATGCACAGTCTTTCTCTTTGTCTTGCACTACACAGTCCAATCAAATATTTTAAATGAACTATATATATTGGATTGGACTGGATTCTAACATATGATTGGATTCTAATATTAGAATAAGAATGTCAAATATTATGTGAAACCAAGTAAAAAATTATGGTTCATGGCTGTGATGTAACTTAAGTCTTAATAAAGTAGAAACTGCGAAAATAGCAGTTTAAAGCTAGACTTTCAAACCAACCTTTTCCCCAAAGACAAAAAAGGGAGATGGATACACCATATCATGGTTGCTGAAAGGACAGTTGACTGAGGACTTGTGAATGAGAGCATTTCGCCCCTCTGTGGTCAGGATCTTCCTTTTCTCTTTGTGGTAACACACGTTGGGGTAAGAGCCAAACGTCAGGAGAGAGATCACCACATCCAAGTTATTGTCTGGTCCCACAGTGTTAAACATCTGATTCAGGAGGCACTCTACAAAAAAGGGTAAAGACAAAAATTTACTTTAAAATCCCTAAATAACATCTGTAGAACTACATGGAAGTGAATTTAGAAGCACGGCTTAACCTTCAGGGAAGCCGACGTTGACAAGGATCTCTTTCAGCTGGACCTTGGCCTCCCAGGTCATTCTCAAAGTGGGCATGTTCAGCCTCTTGTGCTCACAAAACCGGATCTCTGCATCCTCACCTCCCATCCTGAAAAATTTAAATCTATTTATATTGCGAAACCCTCAAGTGATCAAAAAAAATAAAATAAAATAAATAAATAAATACCAATACAAAGTCTCTAAATTTAATACAATGGCATTTGGACCCACCGAACTTCATCCCAGGCCTGGAAGACGGAGAGTAAGGCCACGTGATCTGAGAAACGAGAGCCTGCAAAGTTCCTATGAACAAAACCGAGGCGTTTGCCCTCGTTGATAAAGGGCTCGGGGAAACAGGTCGCTGCTGAGACAGTGCACACAGCATCTCCAACACTAAACAACACAAACACATACAGAAGTATAAGTAAATTCAACAGGTAATCTTGGGAAAAACAGCAGTTAATAATAAATGACTTGTAAGTTCTTGACAGCTTTGTTAGATGCACTCAATTCATAAACAGCCAAGGTTGGATGAATAAACTTACTTAAAGATGCATCCCATGATCATCATCTTTCCCAGACGTGGTTCGATGGGCAGTTTGGCCAGAATGCGTCCCAGTGGAGTCAGCTCATCATTACAGTCTAGAGCATCCAGCTCTGGAGAGCAACAGAGGCTTGTTTGATTTTGTTTAATTAAGCATCATTAGTATTAAGACGTGTAACACAAAATCTGTACCTCTCAGTGTATGTTCAGCTTCAATAACGGCATCCAATGGAGGCGGCTCAATAGCTTTGGACAAGAAATTCCCAATGGCACCCAATCTCAGTAGCTTAATGCTGAGGGCCACCTCGTGCAGTGGCGTGCGGAAGATTTCAGGAGTCATATGGGTCTCCAGTCTGCATAACAATCATTGCAATCATTAACATTTCAGATAATGTGATTTTGTTTGAGGTTTTGGTCCAACTGAAGAATGACATTTCATACTTATCAAAACGAGCTCTGCTGCAGAGGTAAAAGCAGAAGCCTGGTCTGACTCTGCCAGCTCGTCCCTTCCTCTGCTCAAGGTTGGTCTTGGAGGCCCACACTGTGGCGTAGTTTGTCATGTTGTTGTGAGAAGTGAACAGCTTCACTTTCTGCCTGAATGACACATATTTGGTATTTTAAAACCATTTGTGGACAAAACAGAGAATATAGAGAAGAGAAATGTACATCAAAGAGATAGTTCACCCCAAAATGACAATTGTGTAATTTACTGACCCTAGTGTCCTTCCAAACCTGTATGACTTTGTATGTATAGCGTTAAACAAAAGAAGATAGTGTTGGTAGCCAAACAGCTGGTTACTATTAACTTCCATTGAATAGAAAAAAAAAAAGAAACATTTAATGATATATATTTTTTTGTTTCACAAAAGAAAGTCATACAGGTTTGGAATGACATGAATAAATTACAGAATTGTAAGATTTGGGTGAATCATCTCTTTAATTAATGGAGCTGCTTACTTGCAGGAGTCTAAGACGAAGACCACATCATTGATGGTAATGCTGGTCTCAGCGATGTTGGTGGACAAAATGACCTGTGGTGTGTTTGAAAAATTTGTTTAAAACAAAAGTTTTAATATATAAATTCCTAAATTGCACAGTGAAATGTCTCCAGACCTTAGTCACACCCTCAGGAGCGGGCTCAAACACTCGTCTCTGTTCTTCCCTGGGGATTTGAGAGTGAAGCGGCAGGATTCGGTATCGATGGCCACCTTTGAGGGACACATTATCGGAGGAATCACTATGAGTTATATTAAGAGATCAGGGGATACAAGTCACAATATCTGGAGAAAACATTTTGCTTGAGTGCGAGCAGAATATCATTACAGACCGAAGTGAGGGTTCATCTCCAGCTGTTTCTGCATGGAATAGATGAGGTTCCAGCCTGCCAGGAAGACTAGCACAGCCCCTGGTACTTCAAGCGTTTCAATGTACTTTAGCAAAGCCTCGATCAGCTCGAACGGCGTTTCCTTCTCATTCAACTGAGACATGGCACGCTTGGTTTCAGGAGTATACTCAGATCCACAGATGACATTACAGTTCACCTGTAGAACACAGAAATACAAATGTCAAGCATTAATTTAAGAACATTTAATTTAATAAACCATTATGAACTATCATCTGATCAGTGCTGTGGACGTGTAGAGTAAAGTTTAGTTAGTTAATTTAGCAGCGTCTAAAACAAAGCGTCTATTAAGCAGCACAGCTGTTAATAATTTCCAGATAATATTTTAACTTTAATCAATGACAGTATAAAAGCCATTTATATAGTAAATGTGTGTATTTTTCTCAGACAGTATAGTACTTTTTTTGCACCCAATTTAAAATAAATAAATAAACAAACAAACAAACAACATACATCTTCCTCTCCACCATCTTCATCTTTATCTTTTTTCTTCCGGTCCATTGGTGGTGGTACGAACTGAGTCATCTGAATGCAGTCTTCTAGGAAATACTCTGAAGATATCAAAACATACAAATAATAATCTGTCAGTTTGTTGAAACAAATTCAACAGTGTTTTACAGTCAAGACATTCCAAATGAATGCTCTAACATTGGGCAATGGGTTTCCAAACAGCCATAGGAGTATTTCATCCAGTGTGTGAGATGACGTAAATAATTAAAATATCATTATAAAACACTGCATTGTGAAAACATGATTTTCACCTTGTACAGGATGTGCACGTCCATGCACCTCTATGATAGGACAGTTAAAAAAGTATTCCATAAACATGGTGGTGTCAATGGTGGCAGACATGAGGATGACGCGTACATCAGGGTAAGCCTGGACCACATCTCTCAACACTACCAACAGGAAATCAGTCTGGACAGAAAAACATACTTGTGAATAGGGTGAGACATTGTACCTCTCTAAACTGTTTAAAGCTGATATGGTAACATTGGACTTACATTTAAGTCCCTCTCATGGATTTCATCCACAATCACATGACTGATGCCACGGATACCAGCCTCCAGCTTCCTCAGCAACACCCCTGTGAATAAGACATTTTTAATTCTATCACCGAACCCTGTGCAATGTGCCACAGTCAGAAATTAAGAAATTAACATACCAACTGTGCAGAAGAGGATGCTGGCATGAGGTCTGGGCAGGACAGACTCAAAACGCACACTGTAGCCACAGCTTTTCCCCACCTCCTCTCCTCTCTCGAATGATACACGTTCAGACACTGACACAGCACTGATCCGTCTTGGCTAAGAGGATAAACGGCAGCAGAAGCAAGTCACATTACTGTCTTTTTCTTATGGTGACCGAGCACACAAAATCAATAAGCATTTCAACAGGCTCACCTGCGTAACAATGATATTGCATTCAGATGCCCTGCCTGCCTGTACGAACTCATCCAAGATGTACTGAGGAACCTGAGTGGTCTTTCCACAGCCAGTGGCTCCACGAATGATGACCACTGGGTTATTTTGAATGGCGGACATGATTTGCTCCTTGAAGTTTTTGACTGGCAGCTTACTTCGCTCCATGAGAATCTGTAAAAAGACCATGCTGTTAGTAATCTGACAATACCAAATGCATATTGATATGATAATTATAAAACTTTAGTCCGTCAACAATTCTTGCTCATGAAAAATGCTCAAACTTAACAAAAAAAATGGGCATGCTGACTATCCCATATGAAATATAAAAAGTTTAATATAGATTTAAGTTTTCACAATTTTTATTATGATTATTTTTTATATATTTGATATGCAATAGTGTACAATAACTGTCATCAATATTGTTCATTCATCTGCCTAGAGAAAAACTGCAAATTTTATCTTCTAAAAGTGAATTTCATTCAAGTTTAGAGTATGCTAACATGCAAATGTGCTTTTTTATATATATATATATATATATATATATATATATATAGTGCACAGCATAAATGAGTACACCCCCTCTAATACTTAAATTCAGCAAATACTCTTTACTTCGATGACACGTTAGGGTTCTTTGGAGATATAATGTTCCAACAAGCCTGCTTGATCAATTACCAAAGAAGAATGTCAAAATTATTCATCAAAATAAGATTTTCTTATCAAAGTGATAAAATGTTGTGTTGCAAAAATGAGTACACCCTCCTGAAAGTTTCTAAAAAAAAATGTTTAAGGTCAACAGGTGAGTATATTGAACCAAAACTTTTAAAGACCAGTAATTTTCTGACAATTAAAAGTGTTACATAGTCCTCTGAATCATACTCAGACTTAATGCTGGCAGCAGTGGAACCAGTTGGGAGAGAACTGCTAGGTGACTTATTCCTTAGCATAAGAGGACAATGGTACAAGAGGAATACCAAATTATTGTTTTAAGTGTCAAAATATAGCAGAAGTAGCATCGACATTCAAAAACAATGGACTTGTGACAAGGCTCCTGAAATAATCAGGTCTTCACTTTAAGTTTTCATTTAGTGATGAGTGAATTTTTGTTAGAAAAAGAGCAGGAGAAATAACATGCAAGTGTCTCAGAGCCGGCAAAAGCTATGAAAAGAGTGACACTTTATCTCACAGAGTATGACGCAGCCTGCAGAAGTGACATGCATGGTTGTTGTCACCACTAGAATTACCCTACTGTAGCCAAAGCAAAATAAACTAATTTAACCTCTTCCAAGGCCCATATCTACAAAATAGAGACTTCTGGGAATCCATACTCTGGTCTCAAGAGACCAAGTCAATCATTTCAGATCCAAAAGCATCCAAAATGTTCTGGTGCTGCTAGAGGAGGAGTACAGTGAGAAGTGTTTGGTACCCACAGTGACGTTCAGTGGTAGTAAAGCTCTTGTATAGGGATGAATGAGTGCTGAATGTGTGAGGGAGTTGTGCTTTATCAACGCTGTCATGAATTCACACACTACTGTGTGATGGAATACAAAAACTTGAAACAGAAGATGCTACCCTCACCTCATTCCCTGCATTATTGAGCATTTTTTCAGCATGACAATGAAGATATTCATTCTCCCAAGGTGAAAATCCTTCAGTGGACATGTATTTCACTCAATCTTAACGCTCTTGAGCAGCTGTGGGGGATTCTGTAGAGACGAGCTGAGCAAAACTTGCCATTAAAGACCAGAGCATTTAAGGAGGTCGTCCTCCAGGAGTTAAACAGGACAGATGTGAAAATTTGTCATGAACTTGTACACTCAATGCCAAGAAGGGTCAGAGCAGTATACTTAAAGTTCTGGAGGACATACTAAGTACTAGAATATTATACATTTGCTGAATTAAATCTAGGGTGTACTCATTTCTGCAATCATTCATTTAAACTAAATTGGCTAATTTACTTATATTAAAGAAAATGTTGGCATATATTTTGTCGTTTTTATTAAGTATATGTTTAATACATTTCAATTTTGCCATCTTTCCATTAATTATATTTGTGATCATTAAGAAAATACATATTTTATATTTACTCAGATGGGGGTGTACTCATTTATGCTGTGCACTGTGTATATATATATATATATATATATATATATATAGTCCAGTGTTAAGTTTCCACAGTCAGTGATGATTTGGGGTGCAATGTCATCTGCTGGTGTTGGTCCATTGTGTTTTTTGAAAACCAACGTCCCGTTTACCAAGAAATTTTGGAGCACTTCATGCTTCCTTCTGCTGACCAGCTTTTTAAAGATGCTGATTTCATTTTCCAGCAGGATTTGTCACCTGCACACACTGCCAAAAGCACCAAAAGTTGGTTAAATGACCATGGTGTTGGTGTGCTTGACTGGCCAGTAAACTCACCAGACCTGAACCCCATAGAGAATCTATGGGGTATTGTCAAGAGGAAAATGAGAAACAAGAGACCAAAAAATGCAGATGAGCTGAAGGCCACTGTCAAAGAAACCTGGGCTTCCATACCACCTCAGCAGTGCCACAAACTGATCACCTCCATGCCACGCCGAATTGAGGCAGTAATTAAAGCAAAAGGAGCCCCTACCAAGTATTGAGTACATATACAGTAAATGAACATACTTTCCAGAAGGCCAACAATTCACTAAAAATGTTTTTTTTATTGGTCTTATGAGGTATTCTAATTTGTTGAGATAGTGAATTGGTGGGTTTTTGTTAAATGTGAGCCTAAATCATCACAATTAAAAGAACCAAAGACTTAAACTACTTCAGTCTGTGTGCATTTAATTTATTTAATACACGAGTTTCACAATTTGAGTTGAATTACTGAAATAAATGAACTTTTCCACGACATTCTAATTTATTGAGATGCACCTGTGTATATATATATATATATATATATATATATATATATATAGTATTTGTGTGTCTATCTATCTATATATATTACGTATGGCCTAATATATAAGTCAGGGCTGCCAACCCAGGGCTGCAAATTTAATACATAATGGCCCTCAAATATAAATGTGAAATGCCCTCAAATATAATACACATGGACTAAAACCAACAAAACTCCAATTTCTTTCAGGGCTGTTTTTATCTCACCGTCTGCAGATTTTTGTCCTGTTCAAGCTGGTAGTTGAGCTCATGCAGCAGGTCTGTGCTGATCTGTTCTGGAGTACACTGTAAACCAAAGTACAATTAGTTTTCAGTGGCCTGAAGTGTATCACACCAATTTCACTTGCTATCATTGAGTTAAAAGAGTTCACCACAGAACAGCGGACTCACAAATGCCAGCGGCCCATCGTCGATGTTGGAGCTGGTCCAGGGGTTCCAGTTGACCTGCGGAGGAGACCACGGCACCACTCCCGCCGTGCTCTGCCTTTGTGAGGGCTCAAACTGAGCCATCTTCCCTTGCACCAGAGATACTGGACTGCTGGGGTCCTGAGGCTAAAAAAGGACACACGTTCTTACTTATTCTTACTTGGTAATGCTCATAAGTCAGGCAGGTTTTCTGTCCAACACTTACAGGAGGAGGGATCTGGATGCCAAGTTCCTGCACAATACTGTGTATTTGATGCTGTACATCATCACTGAGATTCACTTCATATACATCTACCTGTCACATCAACCAAAACAGGAAGTTAGAAGAGTCGGTAAACACACAGGTCTCAGAAGATAGATAAACTGGGGTGTAAAACTCACAGTCTCTCCTTCTTTCTTCTTGGTCTGTCCTGTGTAGGCTTCTATGACCCCCAAATGGTAAAGCTGACGGACAAGAGACAGCGCACAAGACTGGGCAGCCATCTTCTTTGTAGAGCCATGTTCACGGGCACAAACCTCTGGAAAAGTAGGGCAGCTTTAGCAAGACAACTTCTGATGTGAAAGAATTTGCCCTTGACCTTACAGTTAATTATGTAAAAGGTTTTCTGATACTTACTCCTACCCAGTTGTCTTACAAAGATTGGCATCTCAGCAATAAAACTCCTATAACAGAGCATGATTTAAAATCAAGACATCCCAACATGACATTCAGCCCACAGGTGTCTTTACAAGATTTAAGCACAAATAAACTCCACAAACTGACCTCTTAACCGGACAGCACATGAGATCAACAGAGTGACATTTCAGCGCAGAGCCCGTACAGGACAACCCATCCTGAGCAGGTTTGTTTTTCTGCCAGACTTCTAAACATGGTGTTATTCCTCTCTAGGTACTGGAGGCCTTGACCCCTGATGGACGAGTGACACCAGAAATCACAACCAGACATTATATTGCCTCTCCCACCTCTAAACCCAACCAATTACATACTTCGCCATGTGACCTCTTAGTGTAGCCTAAGTCATGTCACATGTTTCCCCCATGTAAGGTTGTGGTTTCTGGCATCTCTATTGTCCTCCTTTAAGATTACATGGATGAATCTCACAAAAACATGTCCAGGTCACATTTCACCCCCAAAATAAAAAGAAATGAAATTAAAACAATTGAATAAGTAAAAAAATATAAATATGCATCCTAAATAGACATACTACTAATAATAATAATAATAATAAAGCCTTTACTAAAAAAAAGTATTTACTAAGATTATTAATAATATATTATGACAATTAATTAAATTATTCTTATACATTTGAAATACAGTATTTTACGTGATGCAGTGAAATATGACATGGACATGTTCTTGACAAGTTTTGTGAGATTAACCCATAAAATATTGTTGATTTTGTAAGGTAACATCCGAGATGAGACCATCTTTTAGTTGTCTGAGATCTCCTTGAGGTTAGATACACATCAAGGAGTTCTCTGTCATTGTTTCAGTCCAGCAGAAAAACAAACCTTTGACATTACATTTAAATGCAAAGTCTGATTTTCGATGAGGATGCCAGTTTTTAATTGAAAACATTACCCTACAAATGAATAATTCTCTTAAACAGCACATGGAATGGGTTCAAAACTAAGCTGTTGTCGTAAATGGGAATGTTCTGACCTGTTGTGGTCAGGCCCGACTTGGCTGTACTTGTAGTCGGTTTGGTTCTTCTCCTTCTGAAAGAACTGGTTCAGACGGGCCTTCGCATTGTCCAGAGTCCAGTTCCCATGCAGGCCAGCATTTAGATCAACTCCCTCTGATTCTAAGGTCTTGGGGAATGAGAAAAGACCCCTTAATTCTCAGAAACTTTCTATAAAAACCTGGCTAAAAAAAGAAGACCTACTGCTTTTGCATCCTGATCATCTCTCTTAGAGTAATACTCCTGCAGGTTAGCTCCTCGCTCCCATTGAGGGTTACCAAATCCAGAATAGCCCAAACCTGTGATTCCAGGAACGGGTGCAGAACCCTCAGAAGGTTCTGAGATACAGGAAGAACACAGCATTAAAATGGTTGCTTTAGACAATGTTATAAATGGTTTAAATAAAACCAGTGTGTATACAAGTGGTCGGTTAGTTAAATAACCCTCAACTGGTAGATGTCATAACTACACCAATCTGAAGGCAAAAGGCCTTCTTTCTCCATTGACATCTAAACAACATCTAAAACACTGATATTAAATTATAGCAGATGTTTTGTTAGCAACCAATGACTGGATGAATCTAAGTGTATCACAAGATACCTTCCCCCAATTCCTTCTTCACAGTCAGATGTGGAGGTAGTGGACAGTTAGATGGGAGATTTCCAAACCCTGTTTGGTTTGAAACACCTTCTTCATTCCCTCCATCAGGTACGCTGGCCTGAAAACAATAAATGTTTAACCCAGACCTTCCTCATAATACAGATGAGTAGTGGTAGAACTGGTAAACAACAGATGCGATACTGACCCCTAGAGCAGGAACTTCACCAGGACTAACTTCTTTCGTCCGAACAAGATAATTCACAAAATCTCGGGCTGCATTGGCCTGAGCATCCTTCTTGTTGGTAGAATTTCCCATGCCAATGTAATTGTAACCCTCAATACGCACCTTAAAGAAACACGGTTCAAAACAACAAACACCTTTTATTACAAAGTATGTTATATACAATTTGCAAGTGACTTTGAGAGGCCTCAGCCTTATTCTCACCTCACACAAGAATTTCTGTCTGTTTTTATTTCCAGCTGCTCGGATGTCATAGTTTGGCGTGAGCTTCTTTTTTCCACACCAAGCGTACAGGAAGTTCTTAATGTCCGCCATTGTTGACGGCCTGCATGTGAATTAAATTAATATAACGATTACAAATAAAAGTAAGATTATTAATCGTCCATAGGAGAACAATATGGTAAACTCTGCAATCTTCTGCAAGACTAGGTGGAAAAATATGATTAAAGCTCTAATGCAAGAATAACTGCATCCAACTCGTTAATGTAGTGGTAAGCATTTTAAACTGTCAGCACAAGAAAAATCATACATTTGAAATACACAATTAAACATCTAAAGATGTTTTTTGGCTATATATTTGCAGGTAGCCTGCTGTGATGAATGGGCTAACATTAGCTAGCCGGTTCCTGCAGCCATATCCAGGCCATATAATAAAACTACCATTAAACAAAGCTATTAAATAAAAATGAAGATGAACTAGGCTACGTTTGTATCATACCCGACAAAGGCCCTTTCGCACAAATCCAAACAAGACGCACACGACGTTCAGAAAAGTACGTATGATACAGAACAGCTAACAGAGCAGAACACACAGGCAGATCAGAACAGGATGTGACGCAGACCTAAAAGCGTATCAGTGCAAAATCGATCCGTGCAAAGCAGATTCATTAAAGTATAAATATTGTGGAAAATATTTAGGAATATTTTAAAATTAGGAAAACAATTTATTTGATCGAATGTTAGTTCCTATTTGTTTGGGCCAAGGTTAATTTTAGGTTATCCCCACATATATCTATACATTATCCATCGTATATCCGAGATATGACATCTGGACAGTGGCAATGACAAACTTTCATAGCCGTTTAATTACATATTTCAAAGTAAATATTCAAATATTATTTTGTAGGCCAGTGCCCATGACCATGCTCTTGAATTCTATCCATTTTTATGCTAAGTGAGATTCTACCCACTTTTGGGTTGTAACAATTATGAAACTATGATTATATACATATACTGTGTATATATATACACACACGCACATATATGTTTCTATTTTATTGTGCTTTAAAATGTAATTTATTCCTGAGATGGTAAACGCTATATTTTTAAGCAGCCATTGCTCCAGTCTTCTGTGTCACATTATGCATTCAAAATTATTGTTATTGATCAGTGCTTAAAAAGTTTTAACTGCTGTACAACTGCTTAATAATTTTGTGGAGAGTGATTAATTTTTGTTCTTGATTCTTTTATGAATAGAACATTCGAAAGAACAGCATTTATTTGAAATAAATATTTTGAACCATTATAAATGTATTTACTATCACTTTTGATCAACAATGCATCTTTGCTGAATAAAGTATTAAAATAATCGGTAACACTTTTTAATAAGGTTCCATGCATTAATGCATTAACTAAAAAACAATACATGATAAATTATTAACTTATCTTTTTTAATGTTAGTTATTAAAAATACAACTATTCATTGTTAGTCCAGTTTAGCTCAGGTTCATTAACTAATATTAACAGATACAACTTTTCAACATTAACTAAGATTAATAAATGTTTCATAACTAATTTTCATTGTTAGTTCATGTTAACTAATGTTAACAAATGAAACCTTATTGTAAAGTGCTACCAAATTATGTAATTTAAAACAATATAATAATCAATACAACAACCTTTAATGGGAATGACTTTTCTTTTAGTAATGTGCATTAATGCCAATAAAGCAAAATGAATGAAGAATGAAAGCAGAAATGATAAATCAGTTTCAGGTCAAACACAGACAACATGATCAATGAGGCCACAATCCATCTTTATTCAATGCTCAGCTTTCAACTTTGAGACTGACCATCAAATATATCGCTACAAGAACAGCAAACATTGAGGAGTTCTGTGCCACAAAAGGTTAAAGGCATTGATGCTCATATGGAAAGAGTGAGAACACAGTGGAAAAACAATGACTTTCAATAAAAGCGGCAGACAAATAATTAACAGGATCAGAGAGAGGTCAGTGAGGCTGTCTAGAACAAGAGGGCAGTGAGACTGTAGATTGGTGGTTTCACAGCACTCTGGTCAGATACATAAAACATATAGGGCAAAAAAAAAAGTTAAGTTGGGTTGAGTGCCAGTAAAACAGCCTACATATCTGTCAAAATAAAAATCAAGTTCAATTAATTCAGTTTGGTAATTCAGTTCAATATTTTAATTTATTAAACCCACTGCTTCAGTCATATTTTTAGTAAAATTAATGAACGCGTATTTTAATTTATTAAATATCATGTTCTAGATTTGTTGTAATCGAACTGTGGCTGCTTAATTGTGTCCTTTTAGTCAACTAAAATCAGTCATAACACCTTTTGCAAGATAGCAAAATAATAATAATAAAAAACAAAAAAATAGAAAACTTGTGTTAGAAAACTGAGTGCATAAAATTGCCTTTCATCTATTTCTGCCTGTCAGATTCTGCAACTTGAGGACATTTACAACTACGGCCGATACCTATGTGCTTTTCTTCATATTTTCTTTTAAAACAATTCTATTTTAAGATATGTACATCTCTCCTTCATATATCTTAGGCAATAATTAAAAATCTGTTTGCAATCTTAAATCTGCATTTATGCGTAAATCAGTATTTTAAAAAACAAACTCATTGACTCAGAACCGAAGCTACGCTTTACTCTCCCACGCAATTTCAAAACACTCCTCTGCAGTAGCATTTCTGTACAGAAACAATATTAGATAACGATTATATACATTAATAACCAGACATTCCTTGCAATCGCATGTATACAGTAGTCAGTCAGTTTAGGCATGTAGTCCAAGTACTCAGTCCGTGTTGAACTCGACCAATCGGTGCTGGTGATCTGTCTGGGAGCACCAATCGGCACGGCTCATCAAGACCATGAGCACCAATCAGCAGCTGCTGTTCTTGAACTCTCCGTTCTCAGTGATGGAGAGCTTGGTGGGGTTGGTGGGCGACAGGCCGTTGCGGACGTTGTGCATGCTGTATCGCTCTTTGACCTGAGTGAGGGCACTCATCAGCCGAGAGTTAGCTGCATCCAGGGAGCTGATCCTCTTCTCCTGAGAGAGAGAGAGAGAGAGAGAGAGAGAGAGAGAGAGAGAGAGAGAGAGAGAGAGAGAGAGAGATAGAGAGAGATAGAGAGATAGAGAGAGAGAGAGAGAGAGAGAGAGAGAGAGAAGCACATTAAAATTTAAGATTTTAAGATATCTTAATATTTAACATAAATTAAAGGAATATTCAAGGTTACATATTACAGCATGCTCTTGGCTATCTAGCAGTAGAAACAAAGCTCATTTTTGTTCAAACATTTATAATAATTATATTATAAATATACATATAAAAAATATTTTCTTATAATATGTTATATAATACACACACACACACACACAATTATCATATAATAAATATGACATTTTATGTATAATAATAATAATATATGTGTGTAGAAAATACAAAAATATATTATAATAAATATGATATATAATGGTTAATTTATTATTATATTATTAATATATATTACATACAATGTATTATTATAATGATTAATTATACTATTAATTGTTATTATTATTAAAGGTAGAATTGCTTTTTCAGGTGAATGAACTTTTATTATATGCATTACATTCTACCAAACTTTTCACAAATATGTATAATTCTCTCTCTAGTATATTTATTTTTCAAACTTGAAGTTACATTTAACCATGAATATTCCTTTAAAAAGATTCAATACAAATAAAATAATATAGTAAACAAATGACATTGTCCAAAAGGGAAAATGGTGGACATAGATGTGTTGGCAAAAAAAGTGATAAAGTAAATAAATAAAACAATTAAAAAGAATACATAAAAGTTATGTTTTATCATGTATATTTTTCAACAAAATATAACCAAATCAACTCTATCTTCATTTCATAATGAAGATAATTTAAAAAAGACAAAGTAATAGCTGATGTGAATAGGGCCTATTAATAATTTGTGCCAGTCTGACAGCGGTCAGGCAAGTGAACAAGCACATACACGCAAAAGAGCAAGTTTGTAAGGACAGCAAAAAACAGGACAACTGAAAACCTGTATAAGCAACAGATGCAGACAAAAACCAGACAAGAGAGACCATCATTACACTAAAGTAATTATCTGCAGAGGGCTTGTGGAGTGCACACATACTGACTACAGTGCTGGGAGTGTGGCAGCATGGGCAATAAGGAAGTGACTAGGCAAAAATAAGGAGGGAAAAGAAAAAAAAAATACAGCAGCCCAAGCTACAGCTCACAGATACCAGGTAGTAAATCTGCTTAAAGAGATCCCTATCAACACACATTCCTCAATAGCATCACACTAAACATCAGGAAGACGTTCTGACAGCTTTGAAATGTGGGAAAAGTGTGAACATTTCCCAACACGAGGAGAATTTTTAAAGTCAAATGACAAAACAGGCTATGACTAAAAAGTTTAAGTATGCAAACGTATTTAAGCATCTAGTTTAAAAGTAAAGTGTGCAATTTCTATGCCACTAATGATGTCATGAACAGTTTCATTCTGCCTGAAGTACTTCTCAGTTCCTGATTAGAAATCCTACAAACTTTCTATAAGATGAACTGTTACTACAATCACTAAGTTTTTTTTAAATATTTAATATAAATTAAAATACTAATTAAAAGGAAAATCCACCCAAAAATTAAAATTCTGTCATCATTTACTCACCTTCATATCGTTTTAAAAGAGTATCTTCTGTGGACAGTAAAAAAAACAACAACACTATTTTGAAGAATGTTGGTTTTGGTTCTCATTGACTTCCACTGTATGGACAAAAACAATGGAAGGCAATGGGAACCGTTTGGATAACAACATTCTTCAAAATATATTATTCTGTTTTCTTTAGGAAAAAACAAACAAACAGGTTTGGAACAACATGAGAGTAAATGATGACAGATTTTTCATTTTTGGGTGGACAATACTTTTAAATATCTAATAAATAATTAAATATTAATAAAATAAAATAAATTACATTTAAAGTTAATATATGCATAATATGTAACATCAAACCAAAGATTATTCAATCACCAGATATCATTTTTGATATTTTTTTTTACTAGTGGGTGGAGGACACTATAGTTCAATTATGTAAGGGAGGACAGCCAAAATAAAGTAAACTGTGACATATTATATCCAATAATTCTTCATACAGTGGACTACCAGTAAAAATTGATAAAAATTTGGGGCCAGAAATTATTTAGACACTTTGACCTGATCATGTTTTGCTTAAAGGTGCTGTATGTAGGATTGACACCCAGCGGTTGAACTAGGTATTGCAGTCCAAATTCAAAATATTGGAGACGGTTTTTTTCACCAGCCCCTCCTCCACAGACTTGACGCATGTGCAGGATGCCAGATTAACGACACCAACAGGAACGAGCGCACATGACAATGAATTAAATTAAATACGCTGTGTTTTCCGGCAACTGGCAACCCGGGGTGCCGAAATACAATTGGGTAAACTGGCAGTGGGCGGGTTTCACAAACCATAACAAACACAGACATTCCGGGCCGGACCGCACATTTTCAAAGGAGAATAACTGACTGTAGCATTGTTTTTCAGATAAACAAGTATGTTAACTTAACATGTTTCCTAAATGTCTGCAAGCATATTATGGAATTTTTATGCTTTAGCAGAGTCAAAATCCTACATACAGCACCTTTAAGTGTTTTTCTTTAATTGCTAATACAACCTTTTTACACCACAGAACAAAATTAAGCATTGCTTGGTGTCTGAATACAATTTTGGTTTGACTGTAGAAAAAGGTATACATTTCTAGTTAAAATTAATCTATTTTTTTTTGGTTAGCTTACGTTTCGCATCCTATATTCCCATTCAATCATTAGTTTTTTTATATAAATACAATAATTTATATGTATTATTACATTCTTGTTTATTATACATTTTTATAGTGATCTCTGTGCAATTTGGAAAGAGTGTCTTTTAACACTGAAAAACTATACACTTCACATTTAACCTTCGTTTATTATATCATTGGAAGTGGAGAGAAACAAAATAGCTTAGAGGACTGAGTGTTGCAAAGGTTCAGGCCAGGCATGGGTGTTGGATCGGGGTGCGCTTACATAAGCCTAGCTGCTCTGCAGGAGCAGAACTGTCTGCTTGTACTTGCCTGCTGGTATTACCTCAGTTCCATTAGCGAACCTGGAATTCAGTAGGACACAGTAACAATGAGCCAGTCAGCAGCCTGTTTGCTTTAATACCATCTGAGGTTTAGCAGGGAGTTCAAAGCATACCACTGTGCAGCACACACAGGCCAGCTCCTCACAACCAGACAGTAGACTAAGATGATCTCCAAACTCTCACTCAAGTTCCCTTGCATTTATCATGCTGGATAACATGGTCATCTGCTATACCTGTGCATCGATTATCTTCTGTTTGGCGTCTATGACCGCTTGCATCTCTGCATGGTCTCTCTTCAGTTCTTCCTCCACGGCCATCAGCCTGTGAGCCACAAATGACAAAGCCTTGTCAGATTTCACATGGTTTTGGATTATCAAATAGTTTCGACATTGCGGATTTGGTTGTTTAAGTTGGATAGTTTTGTTTATGTACAAATTAAAGGAAAAAAGTAACACTTTAGTATAGGGACTAGTGTTGTCAAAAGTACAGATTTCGGTACAATGATTATCACTTCACACTCTTTACCGAACGTTTGCACAGAAGCACACAGGAGCGTTTGAAAGCCGCGTCTATCAGCAGATCACTAATATATCTACACATAGACGGATCCGCTGACAGACACCTGCTTTCAAACGCTCCTGTGGGCTTCTGTGTGAGTGCTCGGTAAAGAGTGTGAATCGATGATCATTGTAGCCAATCACAGTCATATCTGTTGAGTGCGTGAATACAATGGCCAATCAGCAGTGTTTAAGAATCAGCTCAACAACGCTCAAATGTTAGCAGGAAATGGATGTTTTTAAAATTTCAGTACTGACTAAAACCGAAGTCTGTACTTTTGACAACACTAATAGAGACCAATTCTCACTATTAACTAGATGCTTGTTAGCATGCCTATTAACATACTGGCTGTTTTGTTTTTAGCACTTATAAGTACTATAAGTTTCTTTCTTTTGACCTTTTAATTTGTGACCCTGGAAACTTAACCAAAGTCTACCTAGTCACAAAACTATGGGTCAAAATTAAGCAGAAAATTAGGAGTTTATTGAGGCAAAAGTCATAGTTAATAATTTGTTAATGGCGAGAATTGGACCTTAAAATAAAGTGTGACCAGAAAAAAAATAATTCAAACTTAAACACATTAGTACCTTAAAAAAAGAATAAACCCCCCCTCAAAAAACAGCCTTTATACACTATTGTATTGTTAATCAGCAAATGAACAGATATAAAAGGATTTTACTAAACTTTTACTAAATATTTAGAAGTTTGCAACCAAAAGTATAAGATTTTCACTCCTTTATATATACTGTAAATTTGGTCATACACTCACCTGCAGATAATACTCTTCATCTGGCTGTCTTTCTCCTCTTGTTGTCTGCGCAGACGGTCCTCACTGTCCTCCAATCGAGCCTTGTATTCCAAGAGCAGCTTCTGCATTTGCTGTTCCTGTGCTAGAAGCCGCCTCTCATATTCCTCCAGTCGCCGACTAGACGCCCGCAGACGCTCCTTCAGTTTTGAGATTTCCTGTTCGTACTTTAGAGAAAAAGCGTAGAACCTCTTAAAACCTTCTATAGTGATTATCTAATGCATATTTGCTGCAATTTCTCTTTTTTTTTTTACCTTCTCTACATGTTTGCCATCATCTTTGCTCGGTCCTTCCTCTTCCTCATCTTCATACTGGCCGTTAGTGAGGACCCATGCTGCCGTTCGCTCCACCGGGGACATGGTGACTGACTCAACAGGGGACTGTACCTTATGGACACATGCAAAGAAAGCATTATTTGGGTTCAAACAAGTCTGGATAAAGCAAACTCTCTTTCCTCATCTCTGTCTTTACCTGTTTGGTCCCTCGTGCTCCTGGAACCGAACTGTCTCTGGAGCACGTGGACTGCTGTCTGGATCTCTCACCGCTTTGCTGCATGGGTTCAGTGTTGACGCTGCTGCTGCTACGCAGGGAAGTGCTGTGAGGAAGAGATCTTGGAGTTCGCGCCCCTGCATTTCCTGCCACCAGCCCCGCTCCTCGACTCTGTTGCTCCACCTTCACGATATGTGCCGTACCTGTGCTGCTCTGCCTCGGTACCGCCACAACCTGGGCTCCCAAGTGCTGGTCTGCCAGGGGAGGGTGCCAGCGTGCTGTGGGAGGAGGCGTTTCTTGTCCCTGGATGCTTTTGCGGCTGAGTTCTTCCTCCACGCTGCTGGTGGAGGGCATCTGTGCTCTGGGAGTAGCTCCCCGGCCACCTGACGCACCGGGACTGGCGCTCCGAGAGCTGCCCGTGCTCAGGTTCTCCGAGCTGGAGTCCGGCTGCAGGGACTGGGCGGAGTGCGTGGACTGGGTTGAGAGCGTGGATTGTGCGTGCAGGTTACTGAGGTGGTAAACGGGGTTTTGGAAAGACAGCGGTTGCAGGCTACGCTGCTGGCTGAGGGAGGGGTGTATAGGGCGCCGCACTTGCGGGGCACTTTGCGGCAAGTTGTCTCTTAGTTGGGGAACTTTCGGATGGATGGGGGGTTGGTGTAGGTGTGGAGGTGGAACAGGGCCGATGGAGGCCTGAGAGCCCACTCGGCCTAATCTAGGTGGGGCTTCGTTGAGAGAGTTAGGACCCGGATGCCCCTGTGCCAGGTAAGAGTCCTGCAGGTCCATTAGAGATATACTGCGTCCATTTGGGAGTGGACTGTCTCGCTCCTCTTTGTCAGAAAAGCTCATGCTGTGAGTGGAGGACTGCTGACCCAATAAAGGATGCTTCCCTCGGACTAAGGCCTCCATGTGCTCCTGGACAGGAGATTTGATGCTCCTCATTTCACTGAGGAACAAGATACAGAAGAATGAATATATAAGAATAATGCAGTAATACTATAGCACATTTTATTTTTATTGTCCAATTAAAGTCTCATTGGTTTTGGAAAGTTACTTGTGCTAATGTAATGTTGATTCATACTTTGGTGTTACAACGCATTGTGGTCTATCCTTGTCCGATACCGATTGGCCTTCTCAGAGAAATATAAGTAGGCTTGTCAGCCATCTGTTCTGAAGCCTTTTAAAAAGTTAACGAAAAGTTGGGACAGATCTTTTCTTCTGTATTGTGATGTACATCTGAGTGAAATGGATTACCCAAAAAGAAAAAAGAAAAAGTAGCACGGGACTTGGTTCAATTCATCCATTATTGACTGGATAGACCAGTTCTAAATGCAATCTTTGGAGAAGTGTGGTATGTGTCACGAATGAGATGGCATGAAATGGAAACTCACCCTATCTACCTTCTAAACGCACAATCTATTGTGAATGATTCATCCATGCATCCGTTTCTTTCTTTTGACCTTTTAATTTGTGACCCTGGACCACAAAACCAGTCTCAAGTCGCAAGGGTATATTTGTAGCAGTAGTCAACAAAACATTGTATGGGTCAAAATTATCAATTTTTCTTTTATGCCAAAAATCATCAGGGTATTAAGTAAAGATCATGTCCCATGAGATATTTAGTAAATTTCCTACCGTAAATATATCAAACTTAATTTTTTATTAGTAATATGCATTGCTAAGTACTTCATGTGGACAACTTTAAAAGCAATTTTCTCGATATTTAGATTTATTTTGCACCCTCAGATTACAGATTTTCAAATAGCTGTATCATGGCCAAATATTGATGTATAAATCTCAAATTCATAAAATTGACCCTTATGACTGGTTTTGTGATCCAAGGTCACATTTATCATTAAAATTGTCATAACTTAATCTTCTGGTGAAATGATAAGAGTTCCCACCCAAAATGTTTTATCTTTTCAATAACCTGCTTCACTCAGATGTACGTCACAATAGAGAAGAAAAGATCTGTCGCTACTTCCATTACATTGCATCTTTAACCAGAAATGGCCCTTAAAACTTGGCACTTTCACAATGCATGTGAGAATCAATGATGTTCTTCTCCTTTTAGGAACGCACCACATTTGATCTTGTGGATGAGTGATTAACTACTATAATTTTGGTATAACAACTAAATTTCAGTCTGTTCCTCGCACAAGCTTAATTATAGCTTTAGGTGATTTAGAATATAGCACAAGAGTCATACATGAAGTAGAAAAAATGATAAAATCCAGCAATGTCCTACCTGTCTGCTGGGTCTTCAAATATTCTCTGCAGTCCTGAGGACACACTCCCACTGATGTCATGAACGGAACAGTGGTCCTGGAAGCGCCTGAGCTGCTGCTGGATGGGGGTGGGGCTGGACAGTGAGCGGGTGATATCGCCAAGTATACGTGGCAGGGGCCCCAGTTTGGCCACCGTCGCCTGCAGGAAGGAATTGTCACCCTGGGTTGGCGCGTAACCACATTATGGACCACAGAGGGCAACCACATGGAGCCCGAGAGTTTGAGGGTGCAGATGGCAGATTGGTGGGTTGGCAGGAGTTTTTTTTTGGTTGGTCGAGATAGTAGGCACCATAATGCATTGGTGGTAGGACAGCGTAACCATGGAGACACAGTGTGTCGGACAGGAAAGGGTGGAATGGATAGTGGCATGGGTAAACGGAGGAGAAAACAAAAGGAAAAAAGTCAAATTAGGGATAAATAAAAGAAAAAACAAACACATGCTCCTATAAAAATGACAAAAGCAGTTCCAAAAACAACAAAAAGAAACAAACGAGGTAAAAATGGTAAAATGCAGGCCATGCATCAAACAACAACAGAATGTTATGTCTGAGACAAAATAAAAGAAAGGTTGAGATGAATTATTGTGCAGGGAGGTTTTAATTGCAGTCAAAACAAAACCATGCTCCAGACGCAACAGGTCAGCAAGGGTTAGGGGAAGGGCGTGAATGCGCTGTGTCCAATGCCATTAAACAGACTGTTCCAGATTTAACAGGGACATTAACCTTGAAGCTAACTTAACCTAAACAATGAGTTATGACATTAACACTGCAAACAAGAGCAAAGCTTTTTTTGGTCATACTGCTGTTTAACAGTACTGCAAAATCTGCTAGAACCTTACAACGTTTAGTGGGGATCAAGCATTACTGACATGAAGCACACAGCTCAACAGAAGACATTTGCGGCAATACCTCCGAGGTATGAAATGTGCTTCCTGATTTTGAGACATGGCCATTCTTAATTAATACTTAAATGTGCACTCAGTATTTTTTTTCCGTTTATGTTGTGTAGCATTCATGTTGCATTTGCTTATGTCGCGTAAATACTAGGGCTGGGTTTTGACACAAACTTCACGATTCGATTCGATTCTGCTTTACAAGCTTGCAATTAGATTCTGATTTCGATTCAGCATCAATTATTTTTGGATATATAGGCCATCATGTACAGTAAATGGCAAATTTTCTCAAGGAAAAAATCTCCCAACTAATGCTGTAAAATATACATGAGAGGCAGTTGGTATTACATTACTATAATATTGAAGGTTAAAATTCTAATACTAAAATAAGATAAAAGTTAACTTCAACTTTAAATTACATAATTATATTTCTACTCCAATTAATTTAACATTTGAAATATAAACATTTAAATGGTTGCTGTCATAGAAACTTGATGGATTTATTCAAACTTAAATACTCGAGAACAGTAAAAATTATAATGATTATGTTATATGGTGCAGATATTTAGCAAAATGCTCCTCTCTAGAGTTAATTTTTCTAGCTGACTAAAGTTTATGGTCACCAAATTAGTTTTTAGTTTTTTTCTGAGGTAAATGTGACGTTCTTTGAATATTGTAATAAAATGCACACAATTTGATATCAAAAGTAACAAATCACAAAGCTTACTGCGATTTATTGGATGGGATGCACGCTACAATGTTCTGTTCAATAACTCAAAACAGGTTATACTAATTGATTCTTGGCATTTAAGAATCAATATTGTTTCGTAAAAATAATCGATTAAAATTGAGATTTTTATTTTTTTTTCCAGCCCTGGTATTTACTATTTTTTTCTATGTCAAACGTTTTAAAGAAAAAATAATTACTGAGTGCAAGAGGTTTACATAACATTTCTTGTAGGCAGGTGTGTTTTTACACCCCCACGGTCACTCCTCTTGAACAAATTGAAGCTCAGCTGTTGTAAATCTCTGTAAAACCAGACATTAGCCTACGGTAGATTTTGTTGTAAGAGGTATTGTTGCAGTATAATGGTTTGGAGGGATTTCTGTACCTTGTCCAGCTGAGACACCACCTCCCACAGGAGTGAGTGTAACACCGACAGCTCACGGCCCAGGTCAATGTAGCCCTCAAAGCCCGGGGTGTTGGAGATAGTCTCAAGATTTGAGATTTCGAGCAGAAAACGGGTCATACCAGCCCACTCGTGTTCCAGGAAGTCATTCATGAAGGCCATGTACTCCTCTTTATTTCCGAATCTGATGTAACAGAGAATATGAAATGCATAAGAAATTCAAAAGTACTGAGAGTGCTCAAAGGCAGACAGACACTGAAGTTTCATGATGACTGCATTAACACACAAGAATATTCCAATTTTAATACATAACATTAAATGAGAATTTTGCCATACACTGATTATGTAAGCGTCACCTGATTTCCATAACAAAATGAAGCCATTTTGACTCAAATTTCCAAAATCTGAAACTATTTAATAAGAATTTTATGAAGTAATCACTGTGTACAGTAAGAAGAGTGTTCCTGACATACTTGGCAAAGTTAGCGAGATTCTGGATGACTTTGGCAATGAGGGTGAGTGTTCGAGAGGTACGGTCGTCTGGGTATTCCTGCATGAGACTGAAGAGTGAAGGGGACATGATGGCAGGGCACAGGAAACGCAGGAAGAGCGATGCGCTAATCAGACGCTGACTGATGTCCTGCTTCCCTCGAGCATGACACTGCTGCTTCCATGATGCAAACACCTCCTTCAGTTCCCGTGGAAACACACTGACCAGAGAAAAGCAGCAGGTTAGGATGGAACTAATGCAATTGCAAGCATGAGCATATGAACAAACAACAAACAAGAGCAATGAAGTTGTATTTCTAGTTACTGCATAAACGTATACTGCTGTTCAAAACTTTGGGGTCGGCAATATTCTTTATGTTTTTGAAAGATGTTTCTTATGCTCGCCAAGTCAGTAAATATTAATTCAAGTTCAATTCAAGTTTATTTGTATAGCGCTTTTTACGATACAATTGTTGCAAAGTATGCAAAATATTACTACAATTTAAATAAGTTTTTTATTATTTTTTTTATATATTTTAAAATTTAATTTATTCCTGTGATGGCAAAACTACATTTTCAGCAGCTATCACAGTGTCACATCATGATCCTTCAGAAATCAGTATTTGTTATTATTATCAATGTTTAAAACTTGATATTTTTGAGGAAACCATGATACATTTTTGGCAGGATTCTTTGATGAACTGAAAGCTCATAAAAACTCATAAGAATCTATTTGAAATAGAAATTTTGTACATTATGTGTTATAACTGTCTTCATAATTGTCACTTTATAAAAATAATAATGATAATTTTGATCAATTTAGTGTATCCTTGCTGAATAAAAGCAATTTCTTAAAAAAAACTAAACAAATATCTTACCGACCCCAAACTGTTGAACGATAGTGTAAATCTGAATTTATAACCATGATCTGGAAAAAAAATAAGACTTTTCCAATTGCTCAATTTCTGAAGAAGAATTTTTAAAAACCATTTTATGGAGATTGTGCACAAGAAAATCACAGTTTTTAATTAGCATGAACCCTACATATATTCTTTACTATGTTTTTGTTGTTATTCAAGCTTATACTTAGCTACTATTGAAGTTTATGAGTTATAAGTTCTAGGAATTGAAAAAGTTACCAGTAAGAGTTGATGATCTTGCAGAAGGCCAGCTCACAGCACATCTTCAGGTTACTTTGGTGATCTGGAAGCTCATTGCTGGAGCACTTCGATGGGTCTACTTCACAATTTTCATCTGACTCATAAAGGGCTTTAATAAACTCTCCTACAAAGCAAACACAAACATATAAGTAAAGGGTCTTCTTGCTACATACGCTTCTTAATCCACCAAGGTAAACGTTTAACTTACCTAGTGCATCATGTAGGTACTTCTGTCCCACCAATTTGAGGTATTCTTCAATGGCTTTGGTGGCTAGTGTGTTTTCCCTAAAGATCAGCACGTCATGATCAGCGCAGCGATCCACCTCTGACATTACCAGATCCGTTAGGAAGTCCTAATAAAGAAAGTTCAATGAACTTCTAGTCATAAACAAGTGATTATAGCTAATTTAAGGTATTGAGATCTCAATTGCATCGTACCTTCGCCCGTCCCGTGCTCTGCAGTATGTGCACGAGTGCACTGGCCATCTCCTCTTTGTTCTTCACGCTGATGACAGGCTCCAACACAGAGCACAACATGGTATAGTTATTGGTCACAAACTCCGCAAACTCTTTGTACTGCTCCATGGGCAGGATGGAGACAGTCTGGAAGCGAGATTTGATGCGGATGGAGGGGCCTCCACCTTTGGTTTTGCTGGTGGTGGGGGTGCTGACCGGATACCACTTCTCCACAAACTGCCTTCCCATTACTCCTTGCACTGGTATGTTCACCAGGCCCACATAGTTGTTTTTGTCCTTTTTCTTTTTCTTGTCCACATCACGATAGATGTGTACAGTGATGCTCTTAATGGACGGAACGCCACAAAACTCAAAGTGTTCCCCCCAGAACAGGCAGTCAGAGCGGGTTTTGCTGGTGGTGCGGGAGTACAGCACATCATCCAGACACAGCTCACAGAAATACTTCTTTTTCGGTGGCAGATCTTTGGCCTCGATGATCCACAAACGGAGGACGTTTTCCGCTCGTCGGCAGTTGTCCTGATGATGGAATGACACCGATTGAACCACAGCAGCTCATTTTAATTATAAAACAAGCATGTATGATTTTGCATTGATTAAAAAAAAAAAGCATCTTATGGTCACCTTATTAGGCTGCACAGTTCTCTTGAGGTTCTCCATCCATTTGTCCCGTTCAGCAGCAGAGGAGCAGCTGAAGCACTTATTTCCACCTGAGTATGCCACCTACATGAAGAGGGGGTAAATCATATAAAGTAAATCATTCATTTAATCCAAATGTTATAAATAACTGAACTGCATCCAATATAACCCTTCCAAAATATTGTGTGGTTGTACTTGTGATGTCAAGATAGTTACACCATAGTAAAACGTTTGGGGCTGGTAAGATTTTAATTTTTTTGGAAGAAATGTATATTTATATTCAGCAAGGACATGTAAGGGATAATCAACGGCTAGCCGTGCATTAAAGGATTTTAAATGCACGACGTGGAGGCAAAGAACCGCCCGACGCGAAGCGGAGGTTATTTGCATACTTGAATGATTTCTAAAGGAATCTGTGACATTAAAGACTGGAGTAATGACTGCTAAAAATGTTGTTTTGCCATCACAGGAATAAATTACATTTTAAAATGTATTAAAATTGAAAACAGTTAGTTTACATTGTAAAAATATCTCACAATATTCCTGTTTTAATGCATTTTTCATCAAATAAATGCAGTCTTGGAAAGCATAAGATGCTTATTTCGAATCAAATATCTTATTACACAAACTTGAATGGTAGTCTATATATAAACGTCAATGTGATCATGGGAATAATGCTAAGAGGTGAAGTTTGTACCTCAAAGCAGAAGTCTTGTCCTAGAATGCTGCTGTGTAAAGGTTTGATGAAGACTTCCTCCTCCATACTCAGATCCAGAGCTTCAACAGCACTGCCTGGACTCAGCAAAGACTCATGGGAACAGGACTCCTTCAATTTGGGCAGGCCTCGTGACCTACAACAGCACACAGAAATACAGAAACTTTAACTCAATTACTTAAGACTCAGCCAGATCATTATAATAATTACATCCTCTCTTCCGATTCTGATATTTCAGTCTCCTTCCTCACTGGCTACACAATGTCCTCAGCCACAGGAGATTAGATATGCAAATGAGAACTGTGACAAATAGTTTTGGCTCAGAAAAATAATCTCCTATAAATCGCTTTAGTAAAAGAAAAAATAAATGACAGAGTACGGCCACAGGGAGGCAGTCAAACGTAAGAGAGTGAGTGTTTTGGATAAAAACAATCATTTCATTATATATACACACGCAATAACCAATTTCTACTTCTGTACCATAATTAAAACATTATTTATTATATAATATATCATGAAACAAATTCCATAATCTCACTGCTTCCAGAAAGAAAGTTTATACCTACGAAAAACAACTAAAGATCCACTTGAAGGAGTATCCCAAGAGCATATCAGGATATTAATGCATTCCTGAAAAGAAAAAGTCTCCAATCCAATAGTTTTCACTTCATTTTTTTGGTGCAGGCGTAGAGCTACTTCACCGTAGCTCAGGTGAGGTTAAAAAAGGAAGCAGAAAGCTGATGTGACAAACAAGAAAGAGGGCTGGCCAGTGCAAAGTCCCCATGAGAATGTTACCATGGGGACCGCCCTATGAGGAGCTGAGGAGCGAGGGATGAGTTGACTACACAAACATCTTAAACACTTCCACACACACACCTACACTTCACACCTGAACTACCGCCACACTCGCACAACATCCACACCTTGACATTACTCACATGGTTGGGTTTTGTTTAATGAGAATTCAGTCTTAAGATGAGACCAGAAGAGAAAATACAGGCATATCATACATATACATACTACTGTTCTGTGTTTTTGAAAGAAGTATTTTATGCTCAACAAGGTTGCATTTATTTGATCAAAAACAGTAAAAACAACTGTAATATTGTGAAATATTATTACAATTTAAAATAACTGTTTTCTCTTTAAATATATTTTAAATGTTCATTTAAAATTTTAAATATTGTCTCAAATTTAAAATATTTTAAATTAACATTCCTGTGATGGAAAAGCTGAATTTTCAGCAGCTATTACTCCAGTCTTCAGTGTCACATGATCCTTCAGAAATCATTCTAACATGCTGATTTGCTGTTTAAGAAACATTTCTTAAAATCTTGTTGTTTTTTATGTTAAAAACAATTGTGCTGCTTAATATTTTTTTGGAAACCATGACAGTTTCAATAGAAATCTTTTATAACATTATAAACGTCTTTACTGTCACACTGGATCAATTTAATGCATCCATGCTGAATAAAAGTATTAATTTATTTTACATTCATACTGACCCCAAACTTTTGAATTAAAGTCTGGAAAAAAATATTTTATTTATTTTCAATTTACTGAAAATGTGTCCTTGCTGAATAAAAGTATTAATTTCCTTCAAAATATTAAAAAGAAATAAACAACTAAACTTGCTGACCCCAAACTTTTGAACAGAAGTGTGTATATATGTTTATATATTCATAGATATGCCTGTACAATCAATAAGTGTTTTACAGCAGACCAATATAAAGACTGACCACAGACTCAGAGTATAATACAATGAAAGTATGTAATACTACTACATAAAAGCCTAAAGAAAATGATTGATAGGAAGAGACACCTACTCCTGTAACATACTGTACACACATTCTCATTTAGTTCTGTGCTGAAAACCAAAGAGAGTTAAAAACTAATCCATTATTGAAATTTGTAGCTTAAAAACAAAAGCTTTTTGCTTGTTTTCAAGTTTACATCTACTATAAGGTTGAATACAATGACTTTGCACATACGATCAGGACTATACGCAACATGGACTATCCTGGCATAAGTGCCTAATAGAAAATCTGCTGGCATCGGTTTCTCTCGTTATGAGAAATTGTGGTGATGCCTGCTGACTTAGATAAAAACCAGATTACCACAATGACTGGCCTCTCATCTGGCTCACATCCCAACAGAACCCAAACACAGGACCCATCATTTATCACAAAACATCCATTATCTGTCCACATTACCGCATATTTTCCCTGAGATGTGATCATCCAGTCAGAATTGAATATAATTCAGTTATACAGCCCAGATATCGTGGAAAACTACAAAAAACAATACATCATCTCAGGTTGTATGAAAAAACAAACACCGCACAATCAATGTAGTGTGATTCGTGAACACACAAATCTTACGAGTTAGCTCTTTTAATAAAACTGCTCAAACTCACAAGTTACTGAATCACAAATCAGTCTAATGTATCTTTTATCAGATAAAAATGACCGAACTGACTCACTTACTGAAACTTCTGAATCTGACTCTCAGCCTAAGTGAACTGCCTGTGGTTTATGAGACTGAATGCACATTGCATATGACAAAGTGAAGTTCAAGATACATCTATTCATCTCCTCCATCTAAGCAGTATCTCTTTCCGTCTCCATTTACAGAGGTGTGGTACATTGAATCGGACAGCTGATGCAGAAACAGCAGGGTGACTCCTGATGGAGGGCTCACTTCCAGCTCTCGATACGTTTCACCTGCGCTGACTCGGACAGCTAAGCAGATCAGTGCACAGCCAGCCTGTATCCGGACACAGCTCTCCCACATGATCCAAGAAATCTGATCAGTCTGCTGGGACTGCGGTGCCACATTCAAGCTCTTTACAGTCAAAGCTTCCAAGTCCACTATGAATACAGGACTAGTATTTTCATTCAGACCACATAGTGAGAGGTGATTCTGCTACAGCAAAGGTCGATTACTTCAAAGCCTCTAATGTGCTATTTACATTTTCTTTTCAGTTACGACTTCAAATGTTTTCCCATAGCCAGCTATTCAGCAAAGCCAAGGAAGCAGAAAAATGTAGCCTTATCTGAAGAGAGGTTTAGTTAGCTCTTGGCATGATCACAATACATTAAGTTTGGGTGCATTTTCTTTGGCTTTGTTTAGCTTTTTGGTACATCTTACAAAAGATTTTGTAGTTTGAAATGTAAATGAACAAATAAGCAATAAATAAATACATAAATAAAAATAATCACCAGATAATGAATGAAAAACATTGTTAAAACCATTATGAAAAAATGAGTAAAAAACAAACTGACACTATATTTTGTGCAAATATTTTTGTTTCTTTACATTTTCTGTTATTTAGTTAAATGTTTTTTTTTCTTTTGTTTTACCACCTGTATAATTGTGGTCAACAGTACATTTTAAGATTAAAAGCATATTTTGATAGTTTATTTAGATTATTAGTATATTAATATGATAACATTTAATGAAATATACAACAATATGAGGCACCAATATGCTATTGCATACAGGGGCGGACTAATACAAAGGTAGGCTGAAACGCTAAAATGTCATATACTATTAAGCGCGGACACGCGAACTGTTGCTACAGTGAATTTCTTGAAAGATCCTGCTTGTAAAATGAAAATATTATGCATCACGTTGATTGCTACCACATCTGATGTTTTTTCATTTTGGTAACAAATCTTTGTCTTTAAGTTAGGGAACACAGGATTTTTGTGCATTAACACTATTAACTAGTTGCTTGTTAGCATACATATTACACAGAGAGGCAAACAAATAGCATTTTGCACTGGCTGCTTGTTAAAGTATTTATTTCTATGTTCTTCTTTTTCAAATAGCACATTCTTTGATTAACTGCCTTATTCTGCAACTAATAATACACATATATTGATAAAACCATATTCTAGATTCCTTAAAAGTATTAATTTAAGGTACTCTATTTAATACCTAAACATAAGAATGAATGTGCTACTGCAACTAATTATTTTAAATAATATAATAATTTATACTGACTTACTATTTAATTTTATAATTTATTTTGTTTTTTGTTAAAACAGCAAATTAGGAGTTTTTTGAGGAATCCCATTATAACATAGAAAACACTTATGTGCAGCAGCAAGCATTCCCTAATCTAAAGTGTTACCATATTTTCATAGCGTGTGATTTCAAATACGATGAAAAGCTAATTTTTAAATGCATCTCAGTCATACGGGGATGTACAGTATCTAGCGAACGATATGATATTGTGTAGTCAATATAAATGAGTGAATGAGTCAGCAGTTTTAGACACAGTATATGCATGAATGTGTAAAATGTTGCTTCAGTTGTCTCAAGTGCCTTATGAATTCTGCACCTCGGCGAGATATCATGCAAAACTTCAAGTTTTCCATCCTCTCTTTCCACTGACAGCTACTCGCAGTTGTTGCAGAAGAAAGTCTCTCAGCATCGTGCTGACAATGACATTATTACTAAAGCAACTGATGCAGATACACTGGAAACTGACTACACTGAACAAACAAATCATATTTCATCACTTGCAAATTGACAGTGAGGACAGGGAGTCCTAAAGATCAGATATGAAAAACAAATTGGATTTTCTGCAGTACGGAAAAAATGAATTAAGTTCTATGGGCTACTTTTATGGTACATAAACAAGTAGATAATGCACATATAGTACCGTTCAGAAGTTTGGGATCAGAAAGTTCAAAATCAGCATTTCAGAATGATTTCTGACGGATCATTTGACACTGTGAAGACTGGAGTAATGGCTTTTCAATTCAACTTTGCCATAACAGAAATAAATTACATCTTAAAGTATACAAAATAATAATAATATATATTTATATTTTAAAATAAAAGTCATTTATTAAAAATAATTATTTATTTTTAATAAATAAATATTTAAAAAAGTAATAATATAACTATTTTTATTGTATTTTTAATCAAATAAATGTAGCCCTGGACTGGTGAGCATAGAGACTTCTTAGAAAATCGAAAATCAAATTACCCCCCCCCCCCAAAAAAATACTTAACTACCCCAAACAAAATAGAATAGTATTGTATATACATTTTAAAATTATAATAATCTTATTTTTAGGTGAACTATCCCTTTAAAGGCACCCAAACATGTGCACACAAGTGTATGCGTGTCCGCAGTGACAGATGTCTGTTGAGAGTTCAGTAGTAATTCATCTCAATCAAACTGTCACATGCAGTTCCTCTGTCTTGGCCACACTGAAACAGCCACACTATCACATGCCCCACAACACTCATACACTCCTTTCCTGGCATTACTTTATGAGCAAGAGCTCCTCACAAACAGATGCACTCAATTCACAAGGAGCAGCATGAGAAATCAGCGTGATTAAAATCGCGTCTCCTCCTCATCTGTAGTCTAACCGCAGCAGCTGTGGCCATTAGAGTATACAGAGAGAGCAGACACACCAGCAACATCACAGCCAGAGCCCACAGTCTCCATCCTGTTCCAGCAATCACAAACAAAAAGGGTGGGAATGCAACTTCTGGTTTGTCACCAAAGGTAACCAGCCCTAATTCAGCCCTGAGGCCTGTGACACACTGTTTGTGTAGTAATAAAGCAAAAGTGACTTTCCCTAATGCTATTAACAGCCCTGTTTATCCATTAATCCTCTAGCTGAAGTAAGATTTACAGCGCTTACACACCCGACCGCAGCACTGCGAAGAAGCAAATCACAGGAAAATCTGACAGAAAACAAAGGGCCGCTGTCCATGTGATACAACATCATCTGTGTGGACAGTTTTGAACAAAGGAGGTCAATAAAACCTGAAGAAAGCCATTTATCTTAAAGGCAGACAAAATAACTTATCTTAATGAAAACTTATCTTAAAATTTTACTAATAGCTGGACAACCTATTACTCTAATGAATGTTTATATCCCCCCATTCAGTCTAATGAGCTAATTACACATCTTTTCAAGAAAAAAATAAATAAAATTAAGCACAAAGTGTAACATGGGCGGTACGTTGGAAAGCTAACAAGTTATATTGATCAAATAAAATGAAATAAAATATTTATTTTGTTTAGAACAAATAGGAACTTTTAAATGGTGATTAATGAACATAAGATTGTTTGGGTCTAACAAAAACAAAACAAAACAAAATAAACACCAAAGCAAAGAAAAAAACAAAAAAAAAAAAACAAAAAAAAAAACAAAGCAAAGCAAAACAAAAACCAAATCAAACTATTTCAATCCACCAGAACACGATCAATCAATCGAGAAAGATTTTTTTCTTAGAAAGAAAAATATTTATTTTTGTTAGAACACATGGGAACTTTTGAATGTCGGTCAATGGAGAAAGATTTTTCAGGTCTAAATGGTAGTTTTGGGACTGCTAACCAGCCATAGTATTTGTAATACAGTGCATTCCACTAGGGGGCAGTAAAAAAAGTGCAGTCAAAAGGTTTTTCAGATCATGCCAAACATAAATTAAGTAAAATGAATCCAAACTTTTGACTGGTAGCGTAAGTGCAGTTTAAATCGCAGCTTTAGCGCAGTAGCTTCATTAGGGACGAACTGCCAGAACGGTTCTGCCAGAGAGCTGTCAGACTGCCTGAAAGGTTTAAAATGTCTTTTAAAACAGATCTCATGTTATGCCAGGTCCCAGCACAGCATACTTTCCAAACAGCTGCTCTCTATAAGACACAAGCATGAATTTAAGCAGAATTTTTGGCCTTGTTATACAAGCATCCAGCACCTTTTTTTGAATAGCTGCTGATAATTAAAGAAAAGTGGAAAAAGTAAAGCTATTGCTTTACCTATAAAAGTTTAGTAGAAAATATAATCCATTCAAATATATCTATTCAATCAGTGTAAAAAGAAACAAAGATGGCTTTGAATTTATCTGAAAGATAACTGCACATCTGTCTCTTAAATTCTGGGCAGACACACAAAAAAGACTGAAGGAAATTCAGTGAGGTTCAGTCAAAGTTCCCTCTGAATACATTTATGAGAAACAAACAAGCGTAAGTTGTACCTGTCATTTTCTGTTGGTCGTAGCGATGGGAGTCTAAAGCTTGTGTTGCGATCCAGCTTTGTTTGACTCTTCGTTCTTTTGATGGATCCTTTCAGTCGTTTGCTTAAAAAACCCTGTGAAGCAGAAGCACAGAGAAAGTCAGATGAGTTCCTATGAGAAACTCATGTTTTTCAGTTGATGAATGACAGCTGAGTGTGAGGCTGTGCCCAGCATGACTCAACCTTGCTCATGAGTAAGCGTCTGTATATACAACTTTAAAGTCATGATCAATTATACATGGACACCACTCGCTGAAAGACCCTGAGAACATATGACAGAGACAACAGCACCATCACGACAAAGCAGACGGCAACTTCGCAAAGACTTCATTGACCTTTCAAAAGCAGGTTTGAACATTAGAGGACAGGCAGCTGAAGTAAAATCCAACAGACCGTTTCAGCAGACATATCAGTCTATCTTGGCGGTGAAAACGCACTCGCACAGAGTAATATGGGACGGCCAAGGCCGGCTGAATAGTTTACCGTCTGCTTGTAGCATAGTCAGTGCTTGCTCAATGTCTTAAAGGAAAACAAAATATTAATAAGTAACCAAGTCAGAGAGTTCAAACGGCCACCTGTGGATATACAGTATAAGTGAGTAATATTTGGTTCTGGGTCAGAATGAGCTGTTCTTACGAGGTGTGCTAGTTTCAGCAAAACAGGAAGGAAGAAAAAATACTCAGCATGAGCATATCCATTCATGTCCAATGAGAGCGTGTTAACTCATTTCAGTTAGTAGGAAGTAAATTAAATAAATAGATTTGTTATGCCTATGAAATCTGATTGATTGAGACTGTAGGAGAAACAACCTAAATAAATAATTGCTATAATTATTAGGAATAATAATAATATTTTGTTCTAATTGTGAAATCTGACTGAATAAGTCTGTTCTTCTGGGAGAAGCAACCCAAATGAATGAACGAACAAACGAATAAAGGGGAAAATTACTATATTTATTTAATATATATATATATATATATATATATTTTTTTTTTTTCTGACTCTGAAAAATTGCCTCAATAAGCCACTTTCAAAGGAATTATAAAATATATGTTATATTGGTAATCAGGTGATATTATACATTTTGAATATGAAAATAATTACCAGCTAGAACTTTCCCTATAAGTCAGAAAATATGACCAGACATACTACTGTCTAACCTGTTTTACAGTGAATTTATTATAACGAAGAAAAGAGGAAGCAGGAAGAGAAAACCAGGAAGAAAAAAATCTGTAGTAAATCACAGAGGGTTATCTGAGCGGCTATACATTAAAATCATGTAGGACAATGACAATGTCTAAAAAAAAAAATAGGGCAGGGGAAGTGAGATTTGTCTTGTTCAGATGAGTGCCAGACTGTAAGTAGGAGAGCGTTTGGCTAGTAAAAGGCCATTAACAGAAAAGAAGCGAGATTGTATGTGATATATTAGTCATTCCTCATCAGAAGAAAGATGAGAGAAAGCTTTATGTTTGAAAAATGAAATAGAGAGGGTAAAGAGAAAAGAGAAGAAGAGAGAGAGAGTGATGAAGCACTAATGTGGAGGGTGTTACTGTATAAAGTCTGAGAAAGGGCATCGTTTGGAAATTGTCCAGCAGAGATCAAAATGTCTTTCAAATTCCCACTCTTACATATGTGGACACTTAAACGCCACAATATTTTAAAAGCATTCAATATCAAAATCGTTGGAATTAATACAAAGTCCTCACTAACAGTTTCCACTCCTCTGGGAATCATGTGACGACTGCTGATGTATCTTAAAATTCAGGCTGTCCTACAGACTGACAGGCTTCAATGCAGTCTTCACATAATTCATATATCAATTATATGCTGCATCAACAGAGCCCATTAATCCCAATGCACCTGTCAATCAATGCTTCCATATTCTTAATAGAAAATGACTTGAGCTGTAATGAGACTTCATATTAAAAACACATCCAACATCCAAGTCTTTTATCCGAGTGCACCAAATCAGTTCATTTGTCTAGGAATTTTGTGACAGAGAGCCAAATATGTACGATTAATCACTTATAAAATGACACACAAAAATGCTGGAGATATAAATATCTGCCTTGTCCCACTTCCTGCCTGGATAAAAATATCATCAAACAATTTCTAATGCATCGAGTCAGAGGCACAGACTGTTTCCAGAATGTGCCTTTGTTACAATATAGCTATCGGAGGGAGCGTCTGCTCATTGTTCATGCAGTGCAGCTCTGAAAATACTGCATAAAAAACTCAAAATGAATGTGAAAACTCAAAAGGTATGTGCATACACCATATATACATACAACATTGTGCTGAACCTCTGTCCTCACACATAGGTACTGGCCTGGAATAAGGAAGACCATTAGTGGCTGGAGATAAACGGAGGAGGATGACGCTTCACTAATCAGGGGCTCAAGAGGGTAATTAAAGTGGGGCATTTATCCCAAGCAGGAATTCTGCTCTATTTCTACATCAGTGCAGTGTGACATGTAACCAGCCTCTTGTAAAAGACGATGATTGATAGCGGGGACTAAGTAACAGCAGTGACACTAATATGAAAAAATACAAATATTTTATATTATTATATATTTTATAAGTAAAAGGGCTGCATGTTGTTCTAAATATCTTTAGTCTTCCACAGAATGACATGAGGGTGAGTAAATGATGACAGAAGTTTTGTTTTTTTTGGTTAAATATCCCTTTAAAGCGATTTTTTTCAAATGACAGCTAATGTTGAAAACAGGTTCAAGCTAGATTTTAGGTTACATTTGTTTGTTTAAAGTTTTGCTATTCATCATTCAAAACTTGACAAGCCATTTTGGTTTGGAACAACACAAGGGTGAGTACATGATGGCAATTTTCATTTTTGGGTAAACCATCCCTTTATATTTTTGTCAGCAGCTCAGCTGTCTCCACAATAGTATAGTTGTTCCAGTCACTTTTTCCAGAATTTAGCAGTGCAGCATTACAAAACTTCACATCATTTTTAATAAAACACTGAATTGTGAATGGAACTTTACAACCGAGTAAGCCGAGACAAAAATCAGATGCTCTCCTGAACAGTCATGAACTTTTAGCCTTGCTGAGTCTGATTCATTCCTGTGATTCAGCTCATTCAATCAGTTCATTTAAATGAACTGAAAAATTATACTAATACCTAAAAAAAAATACTGGATGAAGATTACACTGGTCAGAAAGCAAAACAGCAGAGTAAGCTCTAATAGCCCACAAAAAGACATTCAGGGGCCTAAAAATGAAATAATAGCTGAAGGACAAAGAGTGCTGGCATTGCAGACTGTGAGAAGTAACCGAGGCCACAGAGATGTGATGAATTAGTATAATGCTGATATGAGTGCTTTGCTAAATGAACTCACAGGCACTTTGAAGGGTGAGGAGTTGGGGACATCCATGGAAATGTTCTTCTCTGAGCTGCCCAGCCCCGATATGCTCCTCCGCCTGGGAGAGCGCTCCGCAGACGCTTCCGCTGTGAGAGAAGAGAGGAAAGCAGGGATTAGATCAGAGCAAGACTTCAGAGAGACTGGGAGGATGTCTTTAAATGTTTTAATAGGCACACTAATGATCAGAGAACTACAGATATTTAAAACATTGAGTTGGAAAGCTGTAACACTGGGGTAGTCGACTGTGGAAAACTTCCAGGAAGAAGTTTGGCGTTATTGATGAATTACTGATACTGCAGACACAGGAAACTTTCTAAGTGGAATCAACATTTGTGCCAAACATTATTACTACTACTACTGTGGCTGCACTAATTTAGAAATGATGGTTGACACATAATCAATAATTATTTCATTATGTTATAGCTTAGGTCTATATTATTAATACTTAAAGGCCAATCAGAACGCAACAGTGCAGAGGTGCATGTTCAACTGCATGGCAATTAAGTAGTTCTATGCCAGCATTAGTTGCATATTACATATTGTTGTCTGTATTTATAGTTTCTATTTATTTATCATACATTAAAGGTGCACCAAGCAATTTTTGAAAAATGCTTTTGACCGCAGTGTCGGACCATGTCCCAAAACACACTTGCAGCCAATCAGCAGTAAGGGGCGTGTCTTGTAATGATACAGCGCTCAATTTGAGTGTACAGGACGGATATTAGCAGTTCGACTATAGATAGAGAGAACTAGAAGATAAAAAATAGGAAATATCGGAGGAACAAAACATTAAAAAGAAGGGTTACGATCAGGCAAGAGGTAGGACCCGCATAAATATCGGAGCAGCTTTCCAGCGGTGGAGAGAACTCAAGAAGTGGGAAGGGCTCGAATCGGACGCCTATGGCTGCCGTCGCATCATCCAGGTGGATGCTGCACACTGGTGGTGGACGAGGAGACACCCCTCACAATGTAGAGCGCTTTGAGTGCTTAGAAAAGCGCTATATAAATGTAATGAATTATTATTATTATTATTATTAAAATCTTACAGACCCCAAACTATTTTTAATAAAAAAATATCTGAAAATAAGATTAAGGATGCACAAGAACATTATTTTATGAGCATCCCTAATAATGATGTTTTAAAGACAGGTGTGTCTTCTTTTACTTCCACATTTCAAAACTGCCCCTGCATCCATGATTGATCCTCCTGACCAGTCTTAAATGTAGTCTGGGGTCTAATAAAGTCACCTGCCCTCTGTAAATCTATCTCTCCCTTAATGATGCCCAGCGGGTCGCAAACAGAGAACTCACATCTTGCTAAAGTGCCAGTCAGACAGGTTTAAAAGAGTGAATTAACCCAAAGCTTTCAGTAAGTCCTCTTAATAAAGCACTCATCCATCCACTCATGAACGCTCACTCTACCTGCCACCACCAGACTTCCAGATGGACGCCCTGTGGCTCTCATATAAAGCCACTCTCAAAAGCTAAGTGGAATATTACTCGTTTTCCTTTCATAGCCAAGTTTATTTTTAATTTCCTCAGACCGATTTATTCTACATTTGCAGGGAGCCCCGCTGCCGATGCGTGTCAAGGATGGAGCAGGACGTAACCTACATCCGCACAACCTCCCAGAGATCCACCCCTCGGGCCGTCCTCATCACTGAAGTGTACATCACCCCATAATGAGTTAATACACCCAGAGAAATAAAAACCCAGTCCATCACGGAGCACGAAGTGCCGCAGAACTCCCGCCTCTCAGCGTCTGCACTGAATCAAGAAACACTGTTGAAATTGACCTAGAGGTCTTTGGCCAAGACGCTGCTTCTGGTTTCAGATTGCAGGCCTCAGTGGATCCATACAATAGAGATTGTGCCTGGTCTGTTGGAGAGCTGCCCACCGCTGCTCAAGATCAAACCTTCGGCTCACAATAAAGAGCTTAAAGACGAATTCACCCCAAAATTCCAAACTTCTCTGACTTACTTTCTAGTGTATGATACTGTTTTTATCCAAACAATGAAAGACAATGGGGTCCAAGACAACACCAGACCCCTTTTAACTTTCATTCTACAGAGAATATTTCTCAATATATCTGTTTTACAAATGCAAGAAAGTTGTATATGTTTGGAACAAAATTAGGGTGAAGAAATCTGCAATAATTTATATTTTTAGGTAAGCTATTGATTTAATATCTTGTATACACACACCAAATAACTTATCAAATGAACGGGACATTATAATGTCTCTTAAATTACGCATCAGTCACGCTCGCATTTGGCCGCTCTCAAGAGAACCATTGATTAACGGCTAAATTTAGCAGTTCAACCTGTTTTGCAGCTCAGGAGTGGCCCAGTCCATTCGACTTCCAAAGATCTCAAGATGTGTAAAATACATCCGTTTTCTAAAATACACTTAAAAATTAAGGTTCTTGATTGGCATTGATGGTTCCATGATGGTTCCCTTTTTGTCATTGCACAAAATGTTATTTATAACAGAAAAAAGCATTAAAGATTATTAAAATACTCTTCAAACTAAGAAACAAATGATTCTTTTAAAAACTCTTCACATAAAGGTTCTTTGGGGAACAAAAATGATTCTTCTACTGCATCGCTACCAAAATCCCCTTTTGGAACCTTCATTCGCATTACATTTGTGCTTTACAAGAACAGCAACTTCATGTTTTCTCCTCCACAGCCACAGCTGGGCTCTGTAGACCGCCTGTTGTATCATCGAGCTCCTCGGATCAAACTCTTCCATGCATCGCTCACACTCTCCGTGAAGTTGCTGCTTGTGCGAAGGCTCAGTGCTGAACTTGATGAATCGCAGTGATCCCTATGACTAAGCACAGCGGTACTTATATTACAATCTTGACGCTAGCAACACGAGATCATGGGTTCAATTTCCTGGGAATGCATGTTGGGATAAAACATACAGCTTGAATGCACTTTACATCACTTCGGATAAAAGCTAAATGCATAAATGTGAGTAAATGTAAACCAAGAGCAGCAAAACACCACCTCGTTTCGCCTCTGAACATGCACGGACAACTTATCAAACAGGAAATGACCTGTAACAGCATATTCAACTCAACTTCAATCATTATAGATTTTTTAATGACCCTCCAAGTCTGAGAGCACGACGATAACTTAATTTATTAAAGTTAATCTAATAAAACGCAGCAGAGAACGAGGAAAAGAGAGAGAGAGAGAGAAAGATACCTCTATCACAGCTGTTGCCCATCACCTGCTGAATAAATGGAGCTGGTCACCATTGGATTGGCTGAAGAGTGACCATCGCCCTCGTCCAATGAGCTTGAGTGCTTTCCCTTTAATTGTCCATCACTCTGAGAGAGATTCCGCCGCACTGATAAACTGCAGCCTCTTCATTGTCCTGCCGTGGCTTGCTGCCACATCGTACCGTCTTCCTCTCTCTCCAGCGCTCTCCCTCAAAGACTGAAACGTCCTCTGCTAAACCTCTCTCTCCCGTCTCAGTCCATCCTCTTCTCTCTATCCGTATCTCTGGGCAGCAATCCTAGTCCTCACTTTATCAGCCTCTTCCCTTTCTCTTTTTTGGCACAACAGCGGAAGAGATTTTACCGCATTTACTCAATCAATCGCTGTAACCTCACTCCTCTGTTCCTCTCAGCAGAACTGCAAGCACTTCCCATCTCTCTCTCTCTCTCTCTCTCTCTCTCTCTTCTCTCTTCGTTCGCTCGTCCCCCCCCTCCTCCTCAGCGCATCTGGCTCCGTCTGCCTGCTGCAGCCTTGCACATTAGCAAAAATGAAGAGGCGCTCTTTGCCTCGAGACTTTTGTTTTTGTACTTCATGTGGGACATGGCTCTGGAGGCTTGTGCTGCGCGTGTGAATGCCTGTCATTTGTGTTTTGGAGGTCGTTTAAGAATGGAGAAGTAAAAGAATAGAGAGGAAACACAAGTGTGCATCAGATTACACTAAGGTCAAAGCGTGTTAGAGCTGTTAGTTGGACGTGACCTACTGAAATAAAACAGAATCGAATGTAGACTGAACGGAAGGAGTATGGTGCACGACTTTATGTGCTATATTTAGCATGTCCTTCAAAATCCTTATTGAATCTAATAAAGCATTATCGGATACTATCAGGATCAGAAAATGACGCAAGGCAGACTCAAACTTAGACTGCCCACATTAGTCAACTCAAGGTGTTGGAGTGTGTGTATTAACTCCTAGGCCACAGCTGCTATATAAAGTAATAAATTTAATTAACATTAGCTTGCCAAATTAAATAAATAAACAAATAAATAACTTAGAAGCAAGCATTGATGATTTGTCAAATGTACAAATTAGTGGTTTAAATGCACCATACTGCAATAAGTGTTGTTGAATAAATGACCTTGTTATGTTCTCTTTATTGTCACCTTTTGGGATTGTTAGATCGTAGATGTTAAAAGGTTGACAAATAAATAATAAAATAGTATTTTATTTTATTATTATTTTGAAAGACTTTTCTTATGATTACCAAGGCTGCATTTATTTAATCAATAATACTATAAAAAAACAGTACTATTGTGAAATATTATTCGAATTTAAAACCTCTTTTCTATTTTAATATATTTTAAAATGTAATTTACTTTTGTGATGGCAAAGCTGAATTTTCAGCAGCCATTACTCCAGTCTTCAGTGTTACATTATCATTCTAATATGCTAATTTGGTATTCAAAAAACATTTCTCATTATCAATGTGTGAAAATGTTTCTTTGATGAATAAACAGTATTTATTTGAAATAAAAATCTTGTGACATTATAAATGTCTTCACTGTCACTTTTCTATCAATTTATTACATGCTTGTTGAATAATTTCTTTTAAAAATTCTTACTCTCTCCAAATTGTTTAACTTTATAAGTGTAAATAAAAATAAATAAATAAAGCAGTTAAAAATAGCGTTAAAAATATAATAAAAATGTTAAATTTTTATTAAACTGTCAGTTTGACAGCCCTAAAAATACATTCTGCTAATTTTTATTTTTTACTTGGGCCAGTAAGCAACCACCCATAACATCCTACCAATGAATAAAATGTAGTTTTCAAAAAAGGTCAAAATGTAACAAATAATATAAAAAAAAAATAAAAAAAAATTCACATATCGATAGTTTGAAAAAAAACTACAACAAACATTTCCACTGTTTACCAAAGCAAATAGAGACTACCTCAGGACACCAGGCTGTTTGAATCTTTGTACACTGAGTCAGCTCAAAACAACAACAACAACAACAAAAACACATGAGACAAAGGCAGCGTGGACAAACCAGCTATTCTCAGTGACTACACTTTGATTTAGTTCCCTTAAATCACAGCTATTACATCACACCTAGAATTATTCCTGTCTCTCTCCCTCTGCAGCTCTCAGCCTATCCATCACCTCACTATATGCAGCCCAAGGTCAGACTGTCCCTGACTGTCCTCTGTCCCCTGGCGTCAGAGTCATCAGGTCTCCCTGTCAGCCCCTCAGTGAGGCCAGCACAGCATAGCGTCTCCTTCTCTCCTACCCTCCAGGCTGTGAATGCCCCTGAAAATCCACTTACTGCATTGATTTGGCCCAGCCCTTCCTCGGATCAATACAGCACTGGAGATAACAGAGGGGTTAAAATCAACACTGCAAGACCTGAAACAGGGACCCAGGCTGTAATTAGAAGTGATGCGGGTGCTCTGGTGTTGGTGGATAGGAGGGTGGGGGATGGGCGAGAAAGGGTGGTCCCTAGTAAGTGCAACACCACCGCTTTTATTGCCTTCTGAGATAAGCAATAAATCTGTGGTAAAATGCCATTTGGAGGGTGTAAATGAATCAATACGGATTTGCCTAAAAAGAGTGAAAAAGATTTTGCCACAATGCTTTATCTAGAGCCAAACTGCCTGCAACATTAAGCATAACTGCACTTCCGACCATCACCCATCATTCTCTCCATGGATGAGACTGTTATTAAATGTATTGATATATGGATGCATTGTAGGAGAGACAATTTACTGGAAAACTAGATTTTTACATTTTCTGTGTGGTGCTTGGCTGTGCACAACTCTAAGCTAAGAATGGCTGGGTCCCTCCTTCACTGTAAGTCACTGCAAGTCTACGAGATTTTTGTTTTATTGTCCATTAACTGTTTTATTGTTCATCAACCACTGAAGCACTGAAAATCATAGGAAAACAGGGCAACTTTACTTTCCAACATTCGCAGGCCTCAAATAAAATAAAAAAAGTATGAAAATTTAAATATTAATTTTAATAGCATTATTTTCATTCAATGTAAAAATGTTACATGTATAATTACATAATATATTTAAATGTATATTATGCAATAAATGCACAGAATATAATTTTATATTATGTATAGCTGTGTATTTTATATAATTGTAGTTTTGCAATAATAACTGAGAACTAGAAATTATAGATAATACAACTTTGAGAAAACAATATATTTACAATCAATTCTTTTTTTTACCAATGTTACAAGGACAATAACAAGTCTTTCTTGCAGTTTCAGCTAAACGTTATTTATCTGTTGTAAAGTTTAAAAAGGTGACAAGCAGGTGAATCAGCAACCAACTGATACAGAAAACAACATTTTTAGGTTTAAGACATCAAAATATGCAAGATATAATAGGGCTGTGTGACTGATCAAAATAAAAACAAAATTGTGATATGGCTTAGTGCGATTAACAAATTTCAAAGGCTGCAATTAAATTAAATGAAATATATACATGCTGTGCGTTTCCCTTTGCGTTCATGGTAAATGCTGATCCACACAAACTCCATCTCTGAATCTCCTCTGAGTTTAGGTTGATTTAATGTGCTTTTAGGAACACAACGTGCCATCTATCTTCAATTATTATTATATTTAAAAACTCTGAACTTTACAGCATTACAACATTACAAAGTTAATATTGTTGCATTTTGTTTTGCATTTAGTATTTTTTATTTCTATATTTTAATATTTTAATAATAATAATTATTATTATTATTAATAGTAGTTTAATAGCATTTCATATTCATATTGACATAAATCACAAAATTCTGGCCAAATTGTGTAGCCCTACAATATGTTTTTGTTTGTTTTTTTAATTCGCGATTGCAATTTAATATATAACCACCATCATGCATGCTTGTTGTTGAACACTACCCAAGTATGAGCCTTACCAAGCTTTACTCGTTATCCCAACATGACCCTGAGAACAAGACCTTAAAGAAACCCTCAACTTTATCAATACTACATGCCTGAACAGTATGGAATGCATGAAAAGCCTACTTGTCAGGCCTCTCCACACCATCACAGTAAAGATGATGATACCTGATATGAAATGTGCAGGCCGGGTATTAATTATTCATATTTAGTGGAACAGCAGGGGCATCAGTGAAGCTGAGTAAAGCTCCACACTTCCACCACACGCAACTGCAGCATTTCTCTGCATCATAATGCTCAGAGACGGTAAGCTATGGGAAAATCCTGCAAAACGCAGTGGGGTTTTAGTCGGTTAGTGAAAACGCTGTGACCGGACAGGATTTACTCAGAAACACTTATCCACGGGCCTGTTATCCAAAAGATGTTTTCTTTTCAGTCAGATACCCAAAAGCATTTTATAAAGGGTTATATTTCTTTTTATTGCTGGGTTTATTATACTTCAAACTTCTATTCGTGGTGCTAAACCACAATAACAGATTGATGGCGCTTTCCAGAAGCGTTTGCTGACTAAGACAGCAATTTCTCTCTTGCCTTGTCTTGCCATTTTGGTTCAGGTTGGCGCACCTTAAATACCACCATTCTTGAGAACGTTATCTAATGAAACAAGTGCAAACAGAAGCACAATAGTGTATCTATTCTCTTCCTTTCCTCATGACAAGACTTCTGTCACTATTTACTTTTCCATCTATCTGTTTTTGTGTGATTCCAAATGTCTGGAATGTAGTGATGTCACAACACCAAGCTGTGAAACTGGAGACTCGCAAGATGTCTTTTCCTCTCTTACACGGAGCAGACAGGTGTGGTGCACTACATTAAGATCCTTGCAACTCACAGACCTTGCATTGTTTTATTTTATGACGCCTCAGAATCTAAAGGTCAAACAGGTTTGGTCAAAAACGCTGGAAATCCACAGACAGGTATTTCAAGTTTAACATTAGGTATTAAAAGTGTACTGAGGTACATATGACGGGGGGTCATACGATGTACTTACACACTTACTTTCCATTTATATATGAAACACTTACACCTACATGCACAATAGAGCAATTGTACGTGACAACTGTCATTTTAGATGATGCTATTTCAAGGTATTCAGAGTCACAAAGCAAGTTTCAGGCCTGTCAGTGTAAAAATCCTGTCAGATGGGGGCAGGGCAATGGACAACAAAGATCGAATGACGCCAAGCAGGAGTTTACATCCAAACAAACTTTTCCGTGACAAATCAGCCTAGGACTCTCAAATCCCAAGGGAGTTTGAGTGATATTTATAATTGAAAACTCATTTCACTCATGTGTTTTCCTTTTGGCATGCAAAACTATTGGAAGGTCTCTTGAAAGCAATCTCTGCATTAGTTTATTCGTAATCTTATTCATGTTCTCTGTAATCTAGCCTTTCCATACATATAAATAATAAAATCTAATAAATATATATTTTTTATTGCAGAATAGTTGCTTTTATACACACACATACAACAGTATTGCTATACATGACTAAAATGGCCTATACTTTCTATGTAAAGATGGAAAATAAAATAGGAACACCAGATTCTCTTATTAATTATTAATTCAATGGAAGCATCACTCTCCCTTTTAATACATGAGCATAATAGGGTAGATGACATTAAAAGGGCAAATAAATAAATAACAGCAGTGGACGCCAGGAGGGGTGACCGTTAATGAAGGAGAGGGGGGCAGGCAAGCGGAAGAATCGATGCTTTCTTCTACTTAATGTTAAAGGCACGATGACAACGAGCCATTGTTAATCTAAATTAGGCTTTAATTAAACCGGACAAAGGAAAACGTCTACTTTTAAAACCAGAGCCCTGAAAAATGAGGAATGGGTATCCTTCCGAATCTGGTTCCATGAACGATTCTTTTAGTACTTCAAATTTCATTCATTTATCTTTATAAAACACTACTGATTAAAGTAACACGAGCTTTAAGTACAACACAAACAGCAACAATTCTTGGTTTAAAACACAACAGTATAAACAATAGCACGCGTTTTAGTATGCCAATTTTAATTTAGTAACCTCTCCGAATGATTCATTTAAGTGCATCATATTTTGATTCACTAAAATAAACCGACTCAAAAGAGTCATTTACTCGGGAATCGGACTACTTCGGTCGGGCTGTGCTTTAGGAGTCAGTTCTTTATAGTAGTGAATCAAAGAGTCATTCTTTGGGGAATCGGACTACACTAGTCACGCTGTATGTTTCAAACACAAGATTCAGAGTATTTTAATACGGCGTTTCGTCCGAAACGGCGGGAAACACAAGTTTACGAAACGTACATGAAATTAAAAAGAACAGTTTAAAGATTCCAAATCGTAAACAGAACCGTAAAGCAGTTTCAACTTCACAACTGTTGAATACACACTAACTTACATCATCATATGGCTGCATTAGTATAACAACACTATAACAATGCTGCTTAGTAATAAGTAGACTAAAGTCTCAAATGTGTTCGTATAACTTAATATCAATTCAAACTCCCACAACTGCCGAATATGAAGTGATGCGAAAAACATACCTATAAATTCCATGGTTGATATCGATCCCGCAAACAGTTATAGTCACATCCCTCCGCAAAAACAAAACGAAACAATCCCAGAGAACAGATGATTTGAGCAGAGCCGGTGTTTGTTGAGTGAAGTCTCTCACACCTCTTCACGCAGTCGATAACACTGAGGAATGCAGTAAAGCCTGAGTCCGATCCAGTCAGACTCGGTCAAACCCACTCCGCTTTTCTCTGTTACTCGATTGAAAAGAGCACAACAATGGCTGTCCTCTCCGAGGATCCTTTAATCTACAGACGATTGCACACTGTCCATCTTCAGACATTACATTACCAGGAAATGTTTGAACCAATAAATCAAGCAGGTTGACAAGCTAAATCCCTTGTTTTGAAAGTATTTCCCCCAAAATGAAAGTTCAGTCATTTACTGGCAATTATGTTGTTCTGCCAAAGAAAAAGCCAAATAACCTTTGAATATGATGGTTACCAGAAAAAAAATAATGAGGAACAAAACTATGGCTTTAACGCAAAGGTGCCAATGATTCAATATAGCACAGATCCTGATAATATACAGAACAGAAATATAAAAATATGGCTACACTATTATATTTCACTCATTGTGTAACACTGAAGAAAGACATTCAGCTGTTACATGCGTGAGAAAGAACAGGACACCCTCACTGCTGCAGAACAACAGTGGAATGAATGGAGGAAGTGAGGCAACTGGATGAACAACTCAATTAATTTTTCTGAGCATTAGCATTGTGTTGAATGCCATTTCATACCATAGTTTTATTAAAGATAAATCATTAAAAAGAATGGAAGTCATGAGAAAGCAGTGAAATACTGTAACTATGTTTACATTTTCTGAATAAAACATCAGGAGATGCAATACAGAAAAAGAATAGTTTACATTTTAAATAAACGTAGGATTTAAGCTTTGTTTCAGTGTAAACAAAATTTGGTTGGAGTGTTAAAATGCTATAGATTATCATTTAACTATCTTCTGGGACCCGCTGTTTAAATCAATTAAGTAATGCTTATTTTCCCACTTAATATGGGTTGAAGCTACATATAACAGCAGCTCATACTGTGAAATGTATCATAGCAACAAGTCTGGCAAGGAAATATTTGCAATTTCAATCTCCCAGCATGCCAAAGTCGCACAATATGGTCACTACCGAATGACACCATGCTGACTGTTTTAGATCAAATTTGGCAATCTTCAGGTATTTGATCTGTAGTTTTCCTCCGATCCTTAAAATATTTAGCGATAGAAATACTGCAACATTGCAAAAAATAAAATATGAGACACTACAGAATCTGAATATTGCAGAAATGCATACTTAACCGTCAACAATTTTTTTATGTTATTCACACAACCAAGCCAATTCAGTAAATCATAGCTGGATTAAACTTTATAGAGTGCAAGATGGTTGCTCTGAGAGGAACAGACTAAAGCTTCTGTCTTCTAGCGCACTGAAAAAGCTTTTATAGAGGTCAAAGCATCTGCACTGCAAGCCTATAACTATGTATTTGGAGTTACTTTATAGGGGAGTCTGTGAGGTGGAGGAATATTACAGGATGACAGAGGAAAGCTCTAAGATGAACATATCAGAATTTCAGCCTTCTAACTTGCTATAGGAAGGCGTCAAGACAGTTAAATCATACTATCGCTGTATAGGCAACAACATGGTGAAATTTTGTAACCCTAAAAGCCCAGCATTGCAATTTTGCAGTTTTACATTTCTCTAAAATTCACCCCAAAACAACATATGCATAAACCTCATTCAATTTTTGGAAACAGTGGCTTCCTAAAAACATATTTAAGGAGAAAAATCCAAAATGCAACATCAGATGATGGTCTCAAGATGACAGAAAAAGGAGCCCGAAAAAAAGACCAGTTGCAGTACAAATAGTACAATGATTTTCATCTAAAATTCAAGATAAAGAGAAACTGAAAATTACACTGCAGCATCCAAAAGGCCAAAGCAAACAAGTAGAATTATATGCATCTATAATGCACTGAGAAAATTGTAGGAAAGAGCTGATAATAATACTCCTATAATGACCATCCAGATAGATCTGATACATATAGCCTTGAACTTTGTTCCTTCTTCCAACGAGCATAACAACAATATTCTGCTATCAACACACTAGTAGCAGTTTTTCTTGCCCTAAATACGCCAGGAAGTTCTTTTGATCTGCCTTGCCCACCACGTAAAATGTGAATTTCTCAGGACAGCATGCCCCATGACACCGCTCACTGAACTATTTTCATCCTTTTTTTATTTGTTTCAATAGAACACTAAAATATGTTGCACAAAGACCTCAGGGGGAAAACACAGACTTGGGGACCAATATTAGTGGATTCTGTAAAGCTGAGTCATCTTCCTCGCCTCAACATGTATAAATAGCAAAATCAATTGGACATATTCTTTAGTGCAACAATAGAATGAGATGCATTTCATCTACCAAAATAGATCTCCATTATTCTATTTTAGTCTCGATTAAATGCTTCATTACTACTAGCAAAGAGGATAAAGAGAACATTGCTATTTCAAATATTTCATTTATTAGGGATAGTGTACCTACAAATTAAAATTGCCATCATTTACTCATACTCATTTAGTTCCAAATGTGTATGACTTACGTTTAATGTTATTTTTGACCTCTTTCATTGTATGGACAAAAACAGCTGAAACATTCTTAAAAAATATCTTATTTTGTGTTCAGCAGAAGAATCTGATCTTTAAAACCAGATTTTGTGTGGAAGTAACATCCACAATTCAAACCTAATTGCAAGTACATAAATAGCTCAGTTGAGAGAAGTCAGAACCTCACTGTCTTGACAACCGTGAGAAAGACGGAGCTGGAGCTTCAATAAGTGATACATCTCTCATCATTGCAACAAAAAAAATTGCAAAAAAATATATGTATGATTCACAGATCGAAACCACACAAACTGAAAACCACATATGATCTCACTAAATTTTTGGTTGCTGTGAATCTAACAGCCTCTCGAGACTCAACCTGTTCTGAATGGCCATAGAAATCCTGGACTCTCCCTCACCACCCTGGCTGCGGAGTGTCTCATTGTCAAACAGAGCGAACATTAACATATAAATAACCCTCTTCTCTCGCTCTCTGAATCCGTGGCGGTGCAGCTTAGGAGGGTCTGGAGAATGAATGACTCTCTTAGTCACAGAGATTTGTGCATTTCTCTGACCGCTGCCTTTAGCAACCGGCCCACTGGGTCAGTGTCCGCACCCCCGCACGTACTGGCACTGAATGCGAGACCAGTCAGAGGGCAGCTTCAGTTATTGCCCCCTAGGCCTGGGAGCGAACAAAATGCTGTCCAAAGAGAAAGAGAGAGAAAACTAACAAAGTAACAACAGTGAGTTTTGTTCTGCAAAATTACATTCCTCTAAACTCCTTCTCGCACAAGCTTGCCCGGCCCACAGAGGTCGCAGGATCAAACGTACCCAAACATAATGACTCATTATGAGAAAAAGGTGCGGATATGGAGAGGTGAATCAGATGATTAACCTGTTTTCAGAACAACTTGAACTTTGAAAATTCTGGATAGGGAGCGTCCATCTGAGTCAGTTTACATTAAAGGGATAGTTTCCCCAAAAATGAACATATTGTCATCATTAACGTATCTTCTTGCCATTAAAAGCTTGTTTGACTTACTTCTGTTGAACACAAAATAAGACATTTTGAAAAATATCCTTTTTTGTTCATACAATGAAAATCATTGGGGTCCAGTGTTGTTTTGGACCCCATTGACTTTCATTATATAAACAAAAGCAGACAAAACATTCTTCAAAATATCTTAATTTGTGTTTCACAGAAGCCAGTCAGTCATACAAGTTTGTAACAGCATGAGAGTAAATACATTCTGAAAAAAGCAAGACTAAACGGTCTCGTGTTGTAACAATGAGGGCGGTGTGTATATATGCGAATAATTATGCATTTGATACTGTTGTACAACTGATCTTTGTTTTGTGAAATATTCTGCAGATTGCATGCATATTTTCGCCCCCAATCTGGTGTTTTTCAAAGCCCAGCCTGCGGTGTTGCAGTTAAATCCACTGCTTTGTTATCCTGATCCTCTGTGCTTGTGGCAGTGGTTTCAGGAGTAATGGCTCCGATGTTACAAATGCACCTACTGACATGATTTCGTTCATGATTCACCTCATGCTCTGCCTGCTAGCGCACAAATCCGTATGCTATAAGCTGCAGTGTGAGCATGCCTGTTAACAACATCTTAAAGCTACAGTAAATGCTAAAAGAGTGCCATTTGATCCCCTGGTATAAGCTGCATCTTTGAAACCCTACAGACAGAGCAAAAAAGCTTCTGTCAGAAGTAACTAGAGGTCCTGCTACTGTTTGAATCAGCAATCCAACACCTTTTGAACAATGATATTTCCAATTGAAAATATTTCCCAAAAAAAAAAAATCATTTTAAAGAGACTGCAAAAGAGAAGTTTCTAGTGGATAAAAAATAGTCTGAGGCTGAGCATAACTAGAAATAAATATACTTATAAAAATTAAACTGATATATAAAAAAATAAATCATGGCTTAAAGCTTAAGGTGACAATTAGTTTGATTTTATGTCTGATAACAGATAAATATCAGATTTTAAATCTTTATCCTATTTTTGTACATCAAAAATGAAAAATTATTTAATTATTTTTAATGCTACAGTGAATATTGGTGAAAATATTAATTGAAAATTTGAAAAATTAATTTGCTAAAATTAAATATAACTTTTAGCAAATTAATTTTTCACATTTTTAATTAATATTTTCACCAATATTCACTGTCGCATAAAAAATAATTAAATCATTTTTCATTTTTAAGGCAATAATTACTTAAAGTGCTACAGTGAATATTGGCATCACAATATTGACAAAAAATCTGAAAGAAACATTATTTGATAAAAATGACATTATAACAGTATTACATTTTTAATTGCTTCAACTGATAATTATTTTGATACATGGCTGATATTAAAAGTCTACATTATTTTTGCATCACAAATATAAAAAATCTAACTATTTTAAATGTTACAGTAAATTGACAATATTATTAATTAAAAACATGAAAAAAATCTTTATTTGATATAACTTACTTTTAACTATTTAACAAATTATGTTATTAATGTTATTGTTAAATTAAAATAAAGTTTGAGTGTTATATAATCTAACATGTAAAAACAGATGGAAATAAAGCTGACAAACAAAAAAATAAACATCACTAAAATTATCTGATAACCCTATCAAAATTCTCTAATATATTCAAGTTTCCTCTTGAATATTCCTGTGGTTATTTTGCCTGACAGAGAGCATAAATAGTAGTTTTGCTATCATAACAGAAACTCCACATACTGTAAATCTTACCTAACAACATGGAGGTTCCCTCTGGTGGATACTCTGGGAACGGTCCTTCAGAGGGCACACTGACTGTCCTTCTCAGGCTGCGACCCTTTGATGAGGATGCTGTGGGGCTTTCATGGACCTCAGATGGCATCTGGGAACAAGTCAGAGGTCAGAGGTCACAGGGGTACACATTCTAACAGCGGGCCAGAAAGCCCCTTTTCCTGACAGCGCTACTAATTAACTAACCGTTTAAACGAATCTGAAAGCAATCTGTCAATCAGAAACTATTTCAATACATTAAGTGAATTGATTATTCCCTTTCATAACCTCAAGATGAAATCGGTTGTCTTGCACAGCGAGAGTAATGTGCTGGAACTCATTAAAGAAGAGAACAAATCATTAAACTGTGCAAAATGAGGCTCTTTAACTATCAAGACCAATTCGGATGGGACTAGTTTTCCTTAAAGGGATAGTTCACATAAAAATGAGAATTCTGTCATCATTTACTCACCCTCAAGTTGTTCCAAACCTGCATGAATTTCTATCTTCTGCTAAACACAAGAGAAGATATTTTGAAAAATGTTGGTAACCAAAGAGTTTCTGGTCCCCTTTGACTTCCAGTGAATTCCATCAACTGTTTTTACCAACATTCTTTAAAATATCTTCTTTTTTAGTTCCACAGAAAAACAACAACATGACAGTGAGTAAACGACGACAGAATTTTCATTTTTTTTTAAAAGAACTATCCCTTTAAGGAGGTCATGTAAATTTACTTTATGATTTTGTTCGAATCGCAGACATAACTGTCTGGAAAACTAATCCAAATCCAAATTACATCCGCAAACGATGCATTTAACCCTCACAAGGGGAAATGTACAACAAAGCACAAACATCATCTGCGTGTCTTCATTTAACTGTCCTTCGCTCTTCATTCTGATGGAGAGGAAGAGAGAAGAATGAGGGGATAAAGCATAGGGAAGGAGCGCTGTTACCTCTTCCTCCTTGTTGAGCAGGATGAGCTGGCTATCGGTCAGGATGCAGTACTTCCTCTCCCAAACGCAGGGCTCCGTAAATGGCGACTGGCCGCAGGACAAGTGGTGGCTGGGCGGCCCCTTCACATCTGTGCACAGGGGACAGAAAAAACACCTCAGAATGGGTTGCCACAGAAAAGGACCACCACAAAAACAGGCTTTCTTCATGTCAGCAATGATTCTCTTTAGACTAAAACTTCAGGACTGAGCAACGCTTTTAATGGGACTTCTAAAATATGCGACTACATATTCCCTCACAGCTTGCAGAAATAGACAAGGGCCCTCAGAGAGGCACAGACTCTCTTCTCTTCTTTATTTAATCACCAGTTCACCTCACAAAAATAGACTCTGGACAATGATGCTGCTCATAAGAAAATGAGTCACACTGGACTCATTAAACGCTGCTGTGAGCAATTTCTGCATCAGTAGCAGCATCAAATGGATTTATAAAAATAACAACGGTCTCCACAACTGTCCTCCACTGTTAGGACAAACAGCTAGTACGGTTTCAAATGTATCTCATTGGCAGAAAACTGTTTTCAACATTTCTGATTGGATAATACAATGCAGCAATTACATTCACAAATGTGTCAGGTTACAGGAAAACAATCAAGTATATATATAAAAACACTACACTACTGTTCAAAGGTTTGGGGTTGGTTTTAAAAGTATTTTGTAATCCTTTTTTAAAAAGTATATTATGCTCACAAAGGCAGCATTTATTTAAATAAAAAAACAAAAAAAAAAAAACAGTAAAACAATATAGCTGAATTTTTAGTATCCATAACTCCAGTCTTCAGTGTTACATGATCATAAATCATTCTAATATGCTGATTTGGTGCTCAAGAAATATTCCTTATTATTATTAATGCTGAAGACAGTTGTACTGCTTAATATTTTTGTGGCAACTGATGCATTTTTTTCAAGATTATTTGATAAAAAAAAAGAAAATCCAAAAGAACAGCATTTATTTGAGATGTATTTTTTTTCATTACATCGTTAATGTCAATTTTAATGAATTTAACGTACCCCTGCTTAACTATTTTAAAATAATTTTAACAATTACTGACTGCACACTTTCACTGTGACTTATGTTTGAGTAAAACAGAATATTCAACAAGAAAATAGCAATGCAAAATTGTATTTATTCTAAATGAGAGTTTATCTATTAGTAATTGACTGGAGTGAGAAAAGCAGACGTCGGAGGGTGGCTGGGAAGGGTTGAAAAAAAAAAAGGGATTGGTGATGTCATCTGAAAGGAAAGTCGTTTCAGAGGCGGAGCAAATTTTTACATTGTGATTAAAAGATTGTAAAGACTCACATTCTTCTAAATAACTTGCACAATAAGATGTATGATCAATGTAAACGCAACAGCTGTAATTGAACTGTATGGTGTTCTGCACACTGCTGCCTGTAGAGGGCAGTGTTATACTAGTTTATAGTGTTGCAATCCACCTCTTTCACATTCAATCTCAGTGGGGGAAAATGACACCAGGAAGCTCATAATTCTTTGCATCTCTCTCAGAGCAAACAAACAAACCCTGTTAGGGCAAACATCTGCTTTTTGAAAGCAAGAACTGAGTGATTTGATGCGTTCTAGGTCACCTTCAGAGCGACACTGAGTGCATTTTGGGAATGGTCACATATCACATACCAACGAGTGGAAGCACTTGTCAGAAAAAATTACTAACAAAAACCCTGGCGGTCCTCCTTGTCTATTAATTGATCATTTAGACCTTCGCTAAGCTTCATCAATCAGTTCTGGCTGACAGTTTTGCTGTACGGTTGACCAGAGCGAGACACAGAAAGAACATGTCAGGACTCAAGGTCAGAGGTCAGCCCGCCCTGATGTCACTCTGGATCAGCTGACTGGGCCAATAGTGGCCGCACTTCAGTTTTTCCCAGGCCTCATGACTAAATTAACACCAAACAGACGCAGAAGAAAGTGACGCAATGTGTCTCAAGAGGACGGGTGTGACTGCTGCATCCCCGCTCAGTTTATTGAACGCAGTCATCTTGCCCATGACTATTTTCCACATAAGCTATCGGCCTAAAGCAATGCTATGACGAAAATGCACAAGGGGGAAAGATTAAACACTAGCTCTTTGAACAATGTGAGATCAGGAGATAGAGCGGACAGAGAACTGATAGAAAGATTCAGAAAAAGAGCCAACTGACCAAAATAAAGACAGAAAAATACACTGCGAATACAGAAAAAGTTTTTTGATGATATTTGATATAAATTATTTATTTTTTGCACTCTTTTTTCTATTTTTTTTTTAAATCAGAGAATCCATTTCAGTAATATAGCACGAGTTGCTATAGATTTAAAATGTTTATTGTAAAATAATTTAAAAAAAAAAGTTACAAATAAAGCAAAAAGTATTAAAACATTTTAATATACATGCACCAACTTACACCATGATTCTTTTTTAAAATCTTTTTTATTCTTTTATTCAGCAAGGATGCAATATTTGATCAAAATGTCGGTAAAGACATTTGTTACATTTCAGACAAATGTTGAACTTTCTATACTATTCTATATCCTGAAAAGATGTTTCATGGTTTCCACAAAAATATGAAATTTTTGAGCACCAAATCAGCATATCAGAATGATTTTTGAAGGATCATGTGACCCTGAAGACTGGAGTAATGGCTGCTGAAAATTCAGCTTTGCCATCACAGGAATAAATTACATTTTGAAATGTATTAAAATAAAAAGCAATTTTAATTAGTAATAATATTATTTCACAATATTTAGTGGTTTTACTGTATTTTCAAATAAATACAGTTTTGGTGTAAACCAATTCCAAACTTCTGAACATAACATATTATATAAAAATTGAAGAAATATATATATATTTTTTAAATGAATGAAATCAGACAGATATAACAGATTTAGAAATGAACCAAACTTACCAAGTCATTTAAATGTTGTTTTCGCTAATAAATCTTAAATCAGAAATGCTATTAAGATTCAGTTGGCTTACATTTTATGGAAAAAGCAGCTTGGACAAACAGCTCCTTTTATTTTCCATGGAAAAAGTCAAATGAGTCACAAATGACATGAGGTTGATTAAATGATGACAGAAATATACTTTTTGGGTGAATTATCTCTTTAATGACCCATGAGCCATTCACAGTGTTGATTATGTTATATCACCAGAGATTGATCATCATGAATATATTGTGACTATTGGTAATATCACCCAGCCCTAGGTGTGAACAAAAGAGTTTGGAAGAGAACGAGCTCAACACTGACAACGACACAAACAGTTCTTCTATTTACTGCTCTGCAAACAAGCATACAACTGTGTAAACAGACATGCTTTAATGGGTGTTTGGATAAGTGCTGGAAGGCAAACGAGGGAGACTGGCGGCGCTCCACTCAAGGCGGCTGAGGAAAGATGGAGGTGAAATGTGTGGGAGTGGAGGGAGCCGGCTCAATCTAAAGCCTGTCTGTTTGAGACGACAGCTCGAGCTCAGCGGCACAGTGGCAGCATATAACATATGGACGGGTGAGATAAAGTGACTTCTCCAGAGATCTCATATGCCATTAAGAAACGTGTGAAGCTGTTGGGAAAGCAGTTGTCAACTCCATCTGATGGAACACAATATCTTCCATAATTATCTACGCACATTGAGACTCTCCAGGCACGAGAGATTTGAAAATAACCCTGTTCAATAACACCAATATTTGCATTACAAATGTGTAAATTGTGTGCCACTAGCATCTGAATTTCAAAAATAGCTGTCTATTTTAATCTGTGTATCAGTGTTATTTAAACCTTGTCAACCAGCATCATCCACTGACTGTCAAGGAGATTTATTTCAGGAATTTTAATTGCATCCTGTACAGATTCATCCCGTTCTGGTGAGGATGAGGGCTTCACCTGCGCCTGTTCATACCAGCTATGTGCAAATTACGGCTTCTCTCTGGGGAGAATAAAAGGCCAGTGAACATTGAGGATCAGAGATCTCTCAAAACCAGCAGATGGAACAGCCTCTCAAAGCCCTTTATTCTCGCCATTGGAAAGAATTCAATAGTGTTTTCAGAGCTAAGAATTCTCATTTACATCTCACTGAACTAGTCTTGATTGCATATGGAAGGCTATACATTGCAGATTAATTTATTTGACTTAATTTGCAGGAATGTTATGCAGAATTATGACAACTATTTAAAAGCTTTAGAAAACCTTGGGAGAAAAACTAATTGTGACCCTGGACCACAAAACCAGTCATATATAGCACGGATATATTTGTAGCAAAAATGCACTGTATGGGTCAAAATTATCGATTTTTCTTTTATGCCAAAAATCATTGGGATATTAAGTAAAGATCATGTTCCATGAAGATATTTTGTAAATTTTGTACCGTAAATATATCAAAACTTAATTTTTGATTTGTAATATGCATTGCTAAGAACTTCATTTGGACAACTTTAAAGGTGATTTTCTCAATATTTCGATTTTTTTTGCACTCTAAGAATCCAGATTTTCAAATAGTTGTATCTCAGCCAAATATTGTCCTATCCATACATCAATGGAAAGCTTATTTATTCAGCATTTCATTTGATGCATAAATCCAAATTTCGAAAAATCGACCCTTATGACTGGTTTTGTGGTCCAAGGTCACAATTCTCTGTGCAAAATGCAACATACAGGGTTGCCACCCTTTTTGAAGCAAAGCATTTCTATAATTTTTCTAGTTGTTGTTCATGATGGCACAATTATTTTTACAGTAATTGAATAAAGGTTGTTCCATTTGCATTTTGGGTACCAATTATTTGAGTTAACATTTGAAATAAATAAATTTATTGGCATACAAAAAGATGCAAAAGAGACTTTAATTGCAGCTCAGTGAGGATTCAGCTTCCTGAGGCTCCGTGTACAGCATAACCCTTCCATGATTTTTAACTATTTTAATGTTATGAAATTTTAAGGCCTGAGCATGTATATTTTTCCAAAAACCATTAATATTTGCAGGATTTCCAATGATTATGGGAATTCTGAACGTAAGCTCCATTAACAGCATATTGGGCACATTGCCAATTGTTACACAAAAATCATTTGACATCCATTCGTTTTTAAAAACAAATATCTTATTTACAGTAATGAAAGTACAAAAATGTAATCAAATGTCATCTTTAAAAGGTGTCTAAACCGACAGTTTTCAACCAGGGAAGGCCTCAGCAAACTTTTAAGAAGGCCTCAAGACAACATTAATTATTTGAAATGAGACATTAAATTAAGCATTATAAAACGGATAGTTCCGGTCCTTGATTTTGATTGGTTGAGCCAAGTTCGAAGCTGTTGTAAATTACTCTACAAACATCCTTAAACACCTTTGTTTATATTTGTGTGTTGCTCGGCAACCACTTTGTTGGAACCACAACCATTTCTGAGGAACTACATTGTTTGGCGGAAGAATAATGGGCGAATTCCAAACGGAAGTGAGCATCCCTATGCCCTACTCCCCTCGAAGGGCAGAGCCCTTGAAGTGTGTTCTTTTAAGGGTGTAGGGCATTACTGTCTCGTATAAGCGTTTGGAACTCCCTTGTTGAAGGGAATGAAGGACAAAATGTTCCCTTGACAACGCTGCGCATGCGTGCAGCATTCAGCGCTCCAACAGTTGTTGCAAATAAATATTTATTTTATTGTTATTTTATTCAACTACTGTCTAATCGTGTCTTATTTACTATTAAACTTTTCAAACTAAACTTGCTTAAACTTGCTAACAATACAGTCTTAAATCATATTTCTATCACTGACGAAAATATTTTGTACTACATAAAAATAAAGACAAATTTAATTTGATTATTCTACTTGCATATGTATGTAAGGTCAAAATAAACCGCAACTTTGCTTCAAAATGCATCGCAAGATCTCCTAAGTGAGGATCACATGATCACAAAATCCGCTTCGCGTCGTGCCTAAAAACGCCCCTTAGCTATTATAAATTCACTGTAAACCACGGTTTCTTGGGGCTTATTGCTTTATTAAACAAGCATTAAAATAAATTAAAACAACTAAAAATCAAGCAATTTCATATTCTAACTCACCCCCTTCACTTTCTTTTCTTTTGGATGAACCAGGGTTAAAGTTATACAAAAAAAAATGATATATGGCAATATCACTTCTAGTCCTGGAAATGTCATGTAAATTAATTAAATCGTCCATGTGCTTTTTTCTAGAGAAAATCCTAATTATGCCTGGTCTGAATTATTCTTTTAAATTAAGACTATTTCTCTATGTGGATGAATGTACTGTAAATTAGCAATAACAGCAAAACAAACTAGAGAGTCTCTAGTAGAGGTCTTCACGGGTCCACTTGGATCCGAAAACCCGAGACCCGACCCGAGACCCGAGCGGGTTCGGGTCCAAAACTTCTACGAGTGCCTCGGACACGGGTCGGGTTCGGTATTAGCAGGCTCGGGTCTCGGGTAATTAAAATAAATGTGCTTTTCCCAAATGGACCCGATATGACCCGAATTCTTTTAAACTTTCCCGGATGCGTAGCCTACTTGTGCGTTCATGTTAAGTTCATTTTTGAGAAACGCACTTAAAAAAGGAACACGTTTGTAACCTCAGAAATCCATCTTATAGATATGAGATCCATCAGGAAATCCACTCACTTCATTACGCTGCGTGTCAATGCAAGGCTTTTCTTTTTTGTGTGTGTGCAGAAGCCCTTCACCGGAGATGAGGTAAATAACGTTGCAGACAAAACTAGCAAATCCATGATTTATTAACCTATCGATTAATTTTTTTATAAAACTATCATGTTTATATTTCAAATCCACTGGTTACAATTAAATGCCAAACTCAGAAATAACATGTATCCATCAGGCAGGCAAAAATATAAAGTAATAGGCTAATAAGTAAATAAACTGAATGAAAGTAATGGAGCAGCGGCCAAATCAGCAGGACCACGGGATTTTTCCGGACCGATGCGGGGCTGCAGGCTGTGCACACGTCAATGCCGTTTACGTTCGGGTCCAGTCGGGTTCGAAAATAAATGCAGTCAGGTCGGGTCGGACTCGGGTCTAATTTCATCGGGTCTGTCTCGGGTCGGGTTTATCTTTTTTTTATTATTATTTATGCACGTCGGGTTCGGGTAAGAAGTGATTTGGGTCGGGCACGGATTTTAGGACCCGAGAAGACCTCTAGTCTCTAGCCCACTGAGAAGGCAAAACATTTAACACTTGCTCAGGAACCTAATTACTGTGATCTCCTGCTAAATATATCAGCGGTATATAAAGCCCCCTCTCTGAGGTGTTCGGACAAGAGAGCATTTAGTTAAGTGCGAGTATGTCATCTGAAACCTAGCGTGAAAATCACATCTGTCCTGACAAAGTCCTTCAAAAAGTCCTGTTACATAACCTCTGCAGAAACTCATTTTAACAAGAATGTTATTTCTGCAGAGTTCAGCATGTCCATCATCCTCAACTGAACTCATCTTTCACTCCAAATATCCTCTAGATTGTAGCACAGCATCAGCAATGACAGACTACACGCAAAGGATGTTACCCAACATGCTCTGTGAGGGGGGCGGCAGCTCTGGAGTGAGAAAACAGATACTAATCAAACCCTGAAATGACAGAAAGGTTGGTTAAAATGTCAAGAGACACGGGGATGAATAAAACCCCCACAAAAAGGCAACATCTATCGCTAAATAAATGTATTGCTATAGTATTTCAGAAGAAAGACTTGAAGAATGTACCAGAAAGAACAAACACTCATTTCTCCGGAAAGGAAATGCAACCACAGAACCAAAGGCTAGATCAGGTGACCTCTGTGGGGGAACAAAAATGACACACACAAATGAAGCCACCTCTTTCGATAGGGATGTGCAAAACTAAATCTTTTTAAGATGACTAGTGAGTTGTCTGAAAGACTAGTCGACTAATCGGTGTTAAAGAAGCCCTGTAAAATAAGGCTGGTTTCAGGTTTACCTGACCTCAATTGGACAAGCTTCTTAGTGGAGGCATATTCTAGCTGCTACAAGAAGTGCAAAGGAATGGAACAAAGGTCTCAAGACTTGTTTTGAAAAGTATGGAACTGTTAACTTTACACACAATATTAAAAATGCAACGCTTGGAATGTAAAAATAAAGGTGTGAGACATGGTGCAACAGCAAAAAACATCTGTAAAAATGTGTATGACTAAAGCAGTGGTGCTTAAAAGTAAGTCAAAGACACTAATTATAATAAATGTATAAATATATATATAAATGTTAAAAAAAAAAAATACATATATAATTAACAATAATAATGTATACATAACTACATTGACATTATAATTATTATTACTATTTGGAAATAATAATAATAATAACTTTATTTTAAGGCAATTTATAAATATAGGCTGTATTATTATTATTATTACTATTATATTATTTATATATTTATTTGTATTATTATTATTATAGTTTATTTATTCATTAATTTAGGGACACTATAAAATATAATCTTAGCTGACATAAAACAGCTAATCTGTACCTCAGTACACTACAAGGCTTTAAAAAAACCATGAACAATTAAAAACAAACAAACAAACACAAACAAACAAACAAATAAATAAATAAATATATATATACACATATACACACACATACATGTGAGTATGTCAAACAATTATTAAGCATTCAAGTTTTCAAACATACAAGTTTAAGTTATTTTACATTTTTTAAATAAACAAAATTTATTGATAATTCAAAACAAAACAAACTAACAAACAAAAAAAGTTTATCTGTAACATGTCAACCATTGTGACCAATTCCTACGACAGTGAAATTTGCAAAAAATGTATAAAAAAAAAAGTGAAAAAAAAAAGTGAACATCCAGCTTCTGCACTGATATTCTTGGCCTTGAAGATACACATTGAGCTGTATATAAAGGAATGACTTTTGGGATATTGAGTATATGTCTGTAGTTTTTTTTTTATTATTATTTTATGGATGTTGTGCTGTGATGTTGTATATGAAAATAAATAAAAATGTTGATAACAAAAAGAAGATACACATTGAGCTGTGAGGGCAATTCTTTTAACAGCAGTGAGCCGTGGTGTGCAGAGGACACCTGGGCTCCAGAAAGGGTCTAATAAGACTGTAACCGTGTGGGTGTTCTAGACATGGTCCTACGTGCACCCATATGTTTGTTTGTGCAGCAGCACAGCTTGAAAACAATTACTGCAGGGTGGCTGCCAGCTGATCCCAAGAGCTGCCAGTTTGTGACCCCGTAATGGAGCTGGAGCCCACAAATAGAGCTCACCCAAGGGGTCAGCAAAGGTTCAGACAGACTAGCAGGAAGTGAGCGTGCATGTGTTAGATTAAAGCTCCATGTGTGATACAGGATGATAATGTGATAGCATCATGTTTGTGAGACATCTGAGGTAATATTTAAGAAATAAGGCATGTGTGGACTATCTATGCGAGTATTAAAATGTAAAACAGATGAGTCAAGTCAGTGTTGCCTCAGCATGTGTGGTACACCACGGTTCATGATGTTTGAGTAACTTGGCACGCAGATATGTCACAAGCAGATCAAACATCTGTGAGGAGCATGCACGTGACACTGACCGGGACAGGCCTAATGTACATCTCTATGATCACAGACACCCACTGAGGCCCAGACCGGCCTTGCATGTGTCTGATGAAGGGTAATCCTAACCCTTGCAGCCCTGCCTGGAATGTCTTCAGCTGAAGGAGAGGTCATACCACCTGTCCGGGATGAGGTTTCAGACGAGGGAATGCCTGGGACCGCTAATCACTGCCAACACAGAGAAAACTCAACCACCTCCTGCTTTTAAAACACTACTTTGTCAAGAAACTAAACTCTCATCAACACTCCTTGCAGTTTCTTTCAGCCTAGAAACAGTTCCCCCAAAACATCATTTATTTACCCTGATGTTGCTACAAAACCCATGACTTTCATTCTTCTGTGGAACATAAAAAGAAAATGCCATATGAATAAATGGAAATGGGAATGTGTGCAATCAAGCTCCAAAATTTGAAAAAGCACAATAAAACAGGCCCATATGTCTCATCTACTAAATTCCAAGTCATCTGAAGTCAAACATTTGGTTATGACATATAGACCAAACTTCGTCATTTTTTATTGAAAATCTTCCTCTAAGCTAAATTAAATATGGGAAACTGAGATCGTTTGACATCATTTTAGAGTGAACTATCATTTAAATGTTGCAGTTTGTGTGTTATGTATTATTTATAAAAGTAGTTAATTCAACACTAAGCATCTATTAAGCTATGTTATATACACAAAACTCAACATTTTTAGGTCGCAAACATATTGGTTCATACTGTTGAGAGATTCACACTTTATGAGCCACTTTGATTGTTTGATCACAAATGGGACAATGTTACTTCTCTTGTGTTTTCTCATGACAAACCACCCAATAAAAGTAGTTCATAGCATACTGCAGACATATGAGGAAAGCAGAAGTGTAATGAAGTGAGGCAACAGGGAAGCATGAGTTGCTGCAGAACTAAAATACGGATGTTGATGGTCTAGCTCCTTTTTAGACTACACCACATTCTGTTCTAACTATATACTAAGTATTAAACAAAAACATCTAATACAAATTGAAGCACTGTTTATTTACACAAAACTGTGAATATGTACACTGCTGTTCAAAACAATTTTTTACTGCTTTTTTGATTAAATCAATGCAGGATTGAGCATTTTTCAAAAAATATAAAAAAAATATCTTACTGACTACCAACTTTTGAACACTATAGTGTATCAAACTATGCAATGTAATGTAAACAACAAGTTCAAAATTACACTAATTTAAGGGCTCATCCACACGAAGCCAGAGTTTTCCCAGTCAGATCTTTTTTTCCTCGTGTAAACATGGCGTGATCTCAAGAAATATCTGCGTACACATGAAACCACTGAAACAGACTCCAAACGATGTAGTATACATGCCAGACCAGTATGTGGCACTGTAATTATCCCACAGAGATACACTAAAATGGAGAAGACGACTTGGAGCATGCGCATAAATCCTGCGCGCTGTAATCAAACACAACAACACAAAAAGGACAAACATGGAACAATAAATGTATTGATCTGTATTAATGTTAGTTAATAAAAACACATTGTTTGTTCATGTTGTTGTTGCTGTTACATGACGTAATCATCGTTTCACAAAATATACGGATTGGCTGTACACACGAAAACGCAAGGCTGACATTTTCAGATTTATCCACTTTGGGTCCTGGTTTCAAATAATAGCAGTTTCAGGCTCCCAAAACACTGGATCCGTCTGGACGAAACGCCGGTATGATACAACATTTTTACATATACAGCTAAACGCGTCTCCGTATGGACAAGCCCTAAGTCTCACATGCCTCAAGTACACACAGTTCTTGGTGAAGAGAAGAAAAAAAAAAAATCAGGATGAAAATAAGTTTAGTAAATCAAAAATTTCACTCTGTGACTCACTGTGTGAGTGAGTTGTTAGGTTGATTCAAACTGAAAACTCGTAGTTTGAGACCGATTCATTAAAAAGAACCACAAAAGAGTCATTTGTTCACCAACTGCCATATGCTGGTCCCAGTATGTTTGATGGTTTTGTGAAACTAGCAAGAACACCACATTAGAAATGTCTGTTTTTTATTGCCTTTGTTTCACTCTACAGCCATATTATTTTTTCTATCAATTTTAAGACATGCTGCAAGCTCAGCAAAAACAATTTCTTATTGTAATGCCACTCAATAGAAAATCAATTGTCCTTGTTTGTTTAATGGAACTGGTTCTGTTTAAGAGGGCTATTGATTCCCAACCCTACATTCAGTGTACATTAAAAGAATCAGATTACATCACTATTAAGCAGATACTCAAACATCCAGTCTATTGCGCAGTTTAGAAACATGAATTGGCTGATTATACTGGGATCTTTCACCCAAATGTGTCTTTTCATTACGTTGGACTTTCATTAGTTTCATATACGTCCTAATGCCAAATTCCCACAGTGCTTGCCAGGTGTGCGCACACCCTGACACACAAATAGATTGCGAAGGAGAACAGAAGATGCTTTGTGTCGCTCAGCCGTGGAGGCCATGGAGCGTTACCCTCCTGCCCTCTCATGAGCCAACCTACACTGCGCTCAACCACCTCCACAACAATAACAATGCCTGAGCACAGAGGGAGGGGTGTGGCCACACCACGTTGACAATTTGTATGGAAGAACACTAGAGTCAGCACAGGGAAAGTGTGCATGATATAGTGGAGTAGTTCTCAACCGTTTTTTCCACCGGGCCGAACTATGGTCCAAGTGCAAGTCTCACGCATGTCATTTACATATTACGTCATCAATACAAACCAACCAGATTCATAATATTATTTATAGCCTAAATATTATGATATCTAAACGATTACATTTATTGAAATAAATAAAATAATTCTACTCGCCATTAATAAAACACCTGATGCTGTCGGGAGCTGACCAATTTTGTGAAATTCTGCTCAAAAGGAGTAACAGCACCATGAAGTTGCGATTGTAAGTTGCAGTCTGTAAGATGTGCCAGCGATGTGCACGGAAGCGTGACTTGACGCACGACAGTGCAGGAAGTGTGCGTTCACAAATGTAGCCTATGTTGATCCAAATATGGAAAGCATTTTCGAATTTAATAATCTGAGGTTCTCTCCAGAGATGTTTTGCCACATTTCTGTAATTAAGGATGATTGCTGCGTAGTAGTCTATGGGTGCTTCTTTTTGCCTGAACATCTTCAAGTGAGTGGCGGGGGGGCAAACCGAAAGTTGATGCCGAAAGTCCAGCACTCTCTTCCCTGCTGATGCTTCGACTATTATTGTTTGAATGCGTTCCTTCGCTGGCATTTTCCACATTTCGTTTTCTCCCTTAACAAATTTGTCCATTCTGATGCTCAGTTTTACAGAACTAATGGCTGCTGATGAATATTTGAATTGAATTCTGACAAAGTGCACGCTTGTAAGTGTTCGTTAAATGCGTAACATTAATTACGTATCTGCTCATGTCTGAAAATAATATATGAAAAACTAAATTATTTTACATAAAAACATCATAGCTTATATTTGTTTAGTACATTTTTAAAGTAATGTAAAAACTAAAATGATTTGTAAAACTGAAAGTTATTTTTTAATTGTGTTCAGACTGTAACATTCAGCATGGTGGGCCACATTTGGATTCGTGATGGGCCGCATGCGGCCCGCGGGTTGAGAACCACTGATATAGTGTTTATGTAATGGTGTAAGAGAAAACAGCGAGAAGGTGTGTATGGTGCAGAAATGGCCCGTATACCCCTGATTGACGGCTCGTCTCATGTTATATAAATAGCCCATATGAAACTGTGAGAGAGCAAATGTTTTCCACTGTTACCACAGACTAACGGCAGCACTAAAAAAAAAAAAAAAAAAATTCAGTTTCTGTCTAGCACTTCCGCTCAGCCTATACAACATACAGCAGTGAGTGGTATGACAAATCGTTTATATATACACACACATATACATGTATGTATGTATGTATGCATGTATGCATGTATGCATGTATGTATGTATATGTATACAAATAATAAACTAGAAAAAATACACAAAAGCAGTAATAAAAAAAAAGAAAAAATATTTATGCCTATTTTTTGTTAAGAATTGTATTATGCGTATACATATTTCTGATGCAAAATGGGGTGTAGGCAGTAACCTGAATGGCTTCTGGTGCCATTGTCTTCTAGTTATTTTTAGCACAAATAGTTTTACTGTTTATGGCACTTTGTTATTCTTGTATGTATATATATATATATATATATATATTAGGGGTGTAACGATACGCGTATTCGTATTGAACCGTTCGGTACGAGGCTTTCGGTTCGGTACGCATTACAAACCGAACGATACGTTGGACTAATCCATTGACTAAGCTTTTAAAGTGTGTGAAATATCAGTGCCACTCCGCTCAACAACGCAGCCCAAACGACGTAACAGGCAACGTGCTGTCTGCCCCGTGATAACCTCCCCTTGCTGGGGAGAATCTTCACTTCAACTGAATTGCTAAAATATTTAATTATAACTGCAATATGCTGTTATACAGCAGTGAATTATATTATTTTATATGGAGAACAAACATCCGTCTGTGTAACAAACTATGTGCATATTTACAGATGAACTACACTCCTGTTCATATGCCCAGACAGTCAACAGTGATAGGTTTTTGGAAATGCTATTTTGTACGCGTTCATTCACAAGTCTGCTGCGGTTCGGTTCTTTGAATGCGCTGCTAACTCTGCCGGTGGAGAAAGACTGCGTCAGGAAGGCGAAACCTCACACTCGCAGGGCGAAACCGTTGACATTATTCTACTGAATGAAAACTTAAGGTTTATCCAAAATGTCGCTAGTTGCTATGCGCTTTGTCTTACAAAAGAGTCGGTAAACACTGCAACACTGGTTCATGCGCCTGCGTGCGTGTGTGTGTGTGTGTGTGTGTGTGTGTGTGTGTGTGTGTGTGCCATGCACGGAGGTCCTGAGTGATACGAGTGCACTTGAAATACGAAGTCGAGATGGGTCCGGATTTAATTCCCTCCCGGTCCGGAGTCCGGACTTTGAGAAGCGCTGGGCTATACCGTTATCAGCATGTTGAAGTAGATTCGTCTCTCTTTGTCTCTGAGAGAATATGCGGCGTCAGATGCCGAAAGCTCCGTCATTACTCCATCATCCGTTTTTACTTTCACTTTCTGTTTTGAATTGACTGAGATTAAGATGTTCACCGGCCTAAATCTTGCACGTGTGCAAACCCTGGTGCAAAAGCGTGCTTGTTTGATATCCATTGGCTCGCCTTCATGGTTTAAAACAGAAATATTTCCAACATTGCGACATAACCAATTGCCCCGCCCCCCCATATCGAAAACATACCGAACCATGACACCACTGTGTCGTATCGAACCGAACCGTGAATTTTGTGAATCGTTACACCCCTAATATAAATATATATATATAAATATATATATGTACACATACATGCAACGATGGATATTTTTTTTGTTAAATCCAGTGAATTGTTTACTTTAATAAATTTAATAAATACATTTAGATACCAAAAATATAAATCTATAATGTTATATAATATAAAATTATATCGGACTCTAAATTCTGAATGAATAAGCCATATATGAAGTCATTGTAAAACAGACAAAATACACACACCTAAGTTGAATTTTCATTGTGCTTTTGCAAGGCATATGTCCAAAAACAAATGGCATTACCATGGTACTTTTTTGAGTTAAAAGCAGGGCAAAGTGCAGGACTCAAATTCTTGCAGATCATAATAAGAGATTCAGTGTAAGCCCACTACAGATGCATCCACAGCCACCTCACTCTGGAATGGCAATTCATAAGCCCTTCAAATTAGCAGCTTTAATTGGTGTCTGGGGAGTTTGGGGGAGTTGGGTCCACAGAGAGAGGAAATGACTGCAATTAACAGATTGGGCTATGATTGCAGCTCTGTGAGGATGCGTTTGTGGAGCTTCCAGCTGGAGGAACAAAGTGGGGATGCTTAGGGGAAGTTGCGACTTTGTTTTGACACAGTTGGTTAAGCAGGATGTGATGTGCTGGGACGGGCTAATCAGTAATCTAACAGGGACTGGTCCGGCCTGGGAGGAACAGCTGTTGACTGCGGGGCGAGGTGGGGCAGCGCTGTCCTCTTACCCATGATGATGTCAGACACGCCACCATATTGAAATATAAACACTTTGCGACTTAAGGCACTGCTCAGCCACACAAAATCTAGTAGGGATGCATGACATATCGGTAACATATTAGTCATCAAGCAAGATTAGAGATTTTATTTTTTAACATAGCCTACTGGATATTTGTCCACACTCATTTACCTGATTTTTACATTTATGCTGGGTACACACCACAAGATAATCGTGCTGATTTTGGGCCTATTTCTCCCCTTCCGACAATCCTAGGTAATGTCCTGATTATCTTGGTGGTTCTAAAGATTATTATTATCTTATCAGATTTTCCTGTGGTGTGAGGTGTGTTAAGAGTGACTGAATCTGCTCAGAAGAACGTCGGAGAATATTCACGATCAAAAATCCTGATGTGTGGGGGGGAACCCCGAGAACACCACACACTATAGGAGCAAAACGGTTAAATCTAGGATTTTTTCCCCTCATGTTTGTGGTCTCTCACATTTTGAAGATAGTGTGTACCCAGCATTAGATGAGCTTTTCCACCATTTAACTCTCACTTAAAGGAATAGTTCATCGAAAAATGAAAAATTGTTAAACATTTACATGCACTCCAGCCACACAAGATGTAGATGAGTTTGTTTCTTTATCTAAACAGATTTGGAGGAATTTAGCATTACATCACTTGCACACCAATGGATCCTCTGGAGTGAATGGGTGCCATCAGAATAAGAGTCCAAACAGCTGATAAAAGCATCACAATAATCCACAACAATAAACAACAATCAGTATAGTAAAATAATAACACTAATTTATCAGCTGTGTGAGCTCTTATTCTGATGGCACCCAATTACTGCAATGGATCTATTATGCAATGCTAAATTTATTCTTGTTTGTTCAAGAAACAAACTCATCGACATCTTGGTTGGCCTGAGGGTGAGTACATTTTCATTTTTGGGTGAACTATTCCTTTACTGTTAATGTTTAAACATGAATTTGCAAAATAAATATAAAAATTCATACTGTACATTATAATAACATGGCAAAATTTAATTATAGTATTTTAACTACTGATTTAATTTTTTTGTATTATATTTTAATAGAATATTAATAGTATTAGTCAGAATTTTTAAAAAGTGCATCCCATATAATAATATAATATAATATATATAAACAAAAATCACCAAAAATGTAAGCATTCATATAATTTAGAAATCCAGGCCATGGTAAAGTCAAACTCACCCAAAAACACCTGCTGTTAAATGGATTCCCCTTTTCTTTAAATTACCATTAATTACATTTAGAAATATAAAAGGTGCCCTTTCAGGTCATTTCCCTAAAGCAAAATTGCACAAAATGCTTGCGAACAGCAGAATGGAGCTAGTGGGTCTGTGCCATCGAAGTGACAGGAGAGTGCTTCGTGTCATTCATAATTCACATCATCAGCGTCACAAGCCTTTTACCATCGTGCCACTCTAGTGAAGCAGCTCTGAGACGACACACCATCATCCTTTTGCCCTTTAATCTGCACACTCAAACATCTTCCTCCTAAGTCTGGATTTGCTCAGTCAGTTGTAACTCCCTGTAGAAGCTAAAACACCACACTGCTCAGAAAGACACTACACCCACAAAACATGCCCTCTGCCCAGCTGAGCCCCTCTAAATACATGCATACTGTTGAGGGATGAGTTACAGGCACTGTTAGGACACTAGACCCAATAAACTGAATGTAATAATAACATTTCGACTTCATTTGTATTGGAATCACTTACATTATTGTGCCATTCAGTCAATGTTTAAACTGACATTTATCAGGACTGAAAAAAACAGTGGTGAGGAAAATCAATTTCACTTCTTTAAATTTGTGTGCAATTAGCACATTTTTCATGGCTACGTGTTGTTTTACACTCGTCAAACTTTATTGTCAGACAAGGAGGTCATGCATTTCTCACAGTCCGACATCTGTCATGTTAAATAATTTGCAGTGCTGGTATTCCTTTCCTCCATTGTTACAGACGGGACCGTGCAAGAGGCAGGGCACTAAGCGCATGCTCTTTTGTTCAAGTCACACGTACGACAATCCGCCGCTGAGAGACTTTGTTACATATTTAAATAAGCTGCCGTCAGCATGCCTGGAACATTTGCATGTCTTTCCTCATATCCCCACTCCTGCATTAAATCACCTCCCGTGTATGTGCTTCAAACCTAAATCCACTATTGTTTTATGATACTGTCATACTGTTTTAACAACAATTAATTAGACAACAAAGCCATTATTATTATTTTTATTATTATTAACTAACTACATAGTAATTAAATATTTTCTACTATTATTATTATTATTATTATTATATACTAATAAAGTTAATAGAATTAAATAATAATAATAATAACAATAATAAGGTTGTTTTGCAACTGAAAGTATTATATTTTTCCACTTGAATAAACATGTTAAAAATAAATAAATAAATAAACAAACAAACAAAAACAAACAAACATTCAAACAAACAAACAAACATTCCTTTTACAGTTGTTTCCTGGCATTGTTCAAGCAACCCAACGAAATTGTTAAAAAAAAAAAATGTAATAAATAAATGATAAAATAAATAAATATATTTGCCAGTCTCTGTCAATATTCAAGCCAGTTGAATCTTCATTGGCAGCACTTTCCATCCTAAAGGATTAAGTGTCTTTACTGTTCCTGCTCGCTCTCGCTGTTAATGCACAATGACAACGGTTTGTGTGCCAACTCTTGTGGGAATATCTGCTCGACAGAACAAAGTTATCTAAAGCACGACACTGGGACTGCAAATTCAGCATCGCCCCATTTTCAGCTGCAGGTCTAAAGCCCAATTTATACTTCTGCGTCGGACCTGCGCCGTAGCCTCTACGCCGTAAACTGTGTGTCAGTTTTCATTTATACTTCTGCGTCGTCTTCCGCGTCGACGTGCAGTACACATGCGGACCGCTAGCATGCAGTGTCCACGGGCATGTTGCTGGTGTAACCCGCAGTACCACGGCAAACGCCGAAGAAGAAGAATAAATAAATATCATTAAATCATTATTTAAGACTATTAAAAGGAGACAACAACGGAACAGGAGAAGATGGCATTCTTTCAATCTCCACAAGGACGTGTACCACGGCAGATCAACATTGTTTGTCGCGGACAACTAGTGATAATGCTATGTACTATAATAAATGATAAGACACTTGTTCTTTGCTTTGTTTATTGTAAATAAGAAGGTGTAACAAACTATATTACAGTGCTCATAAACGCACACAAAACTCAAGTACATACGGAGGGAGGGGGTAGCAGACCAATCACAGTGCTTGCGGTCCACGTAGAATTGACGCGCTGTTAGATTTTTGGAGAGGTGCACGTCAGGTACGGCGCAGGCCTGTGCGTCTCTGCGTAGGCTACGGCGTAGGTTCGACACAGAAGTATAAATTGGGCTTTAGACTAGCTGCTCTCCCCACCCACTGTGTTTCTGTCAGGCTAGGGGCATTCCTGGAGCAACCAGCCCATGATGAGAAGACCTAAATGAGGAAACTGTGCTTACTAATGTGTCAGAAAGACCTAAATAGTACATTCTGCTTTAACACGGAAATTGTCTTTATTGAAGTTACAGTTCTGCCTATCTCTCCTTCTAAAACTCAATTCCACAGGGTGCTTTCTCATGACTTCTGCAGACCACCTCTGCCCCAGCTTTTCAAAGGGTAATAAGGCTAAAAGGTGGCAAGCCCACAGTCTTTGTACCCTTGCAGGAACACGTATTAGCATACAAAAAGAGGTGAGTGAGCTGCCTCCTACATTTCTAAAGGAATGGAGGAAAAAGTTGGACTTAGGAGGGGGCAAGCTCCTGCTGTCACCCCGAGGTTTGTTGACACAAACTCCAAGCCAACCCAGGGATCTGCATTCATACTTCCAACCTCAGTTGAATAGTGTTGAACCCAGAGGAGCCGAAAGCAATAATTACTTTATTAGAGCAAGTGAGGAGCTGCGAGCTCAAAGGGAACACTTTTGCTCAGTTTACCGCTGTATCAAATTTATGCATTTGCCTTTCCGTGCTAGGTAATTAGCATTTATGCTAATAGTAATGGGAAGTTTTCAGCGATAAGTTGGAAAGCGGGAAAGGGAAGCGAATCTAAAAGAGGAAAATGTGTTTACTCAGATAGTGAGACGCAGTATTCAATGTATTACCATTTCACATGCAAATGCTAATGGAGTCAATAGAGAGGTCGGCAATAACAATGCTTGCAATTAGATCATATTTTTCAAGGTTTCAAGGAAATGTAAATACAATACAATACTACAAAATGTGTAAAACATTTATAAAATGTGTTTATAAATGCCATTTTTTCATGTTACGAATCACCTCAGTAAAAAATTACGGCAACACTTTACTTAAAGGGTTAGTTCACACAAAAATTAAAATTCTGTCATTAGTTACTCACCCTCATGTTGTTCCAAACCCGTGAGACCTTCGTTCATCTTCTGAACACAAATTATTATATTTTTGATGGAATCTGAGAGCTCTCTGACCCTCCGTAGACAGCAAAGATATTACATTTACATTTACATTACATTTATGCATTTAGCAGATGCTTTTATCCAAAGCGACTTACATTGCATTCAAGTTACAGTTTTACATTTTATCAACTCTTGCTTTCCCTGGGAATCGAACCCATGATCTTGGCGTTGCTAGCGCCATGCTCTACCATTTGAGCTACAGGAAAGCCTATTATTTACCATTTAATGATATTACCACGATCAATGCACAGAAACGTAGCAAGGACATTGGTAAAATAGTCCATGTGTCATCAGGGGTTCAACCGTAATTTTACGAAGCTATGAGAATACTTTTTGTGCGCAAAGAAAACAATAAAATAATGCATTTAACAATTCTTCTCGCAGAGTTACTGTCTTCCGCCATTTTGGAGAGTACCCAGAACGTACTCAACGTAATCAGCATTGTTTACGTTCAGTAGACAGTAACTCGGATCAGAGAGCTCTCAGATTTCATCAGAAATATCTTAATTTGTGTTCCGAAGATGAAGGAAGGTCTTAAAGGTTTGGAACGACATGAGGGTGAGTAATTAATGACAGAATTTTCATTTTTGGGTGAACTATACCTTTAAAGCCTTTATGTATAATGCATTATAAAGGGTTATTAAAGGGTATAGTGTTTTATAATTATTCATTATGTGCGTTGTAATAGATTATATATTGTCATAAATAAGTACAACTAGATTTAAAATGCATAGTGTAACAATGAATTGATAAGTGTCATGTATAAACTGTGGTTACAATTATTCAGGAGATTGTACAATGCATTATAAGCTGCATTAAAAGGCATACTTAATGCCTTAAAACTATTTTATAATGCATTACACATAAAGGCTTTGAGTAAAGAGTTACCAAAATTACTAAAGAATGACTGATTCTACTGTAGATATGGAAAGCTTGAAGATATACTCCTTGAGCTTTAATTTTGCATTTTGTGGTACACAATGAGATTAGACTCAAACACCATATTTTTATAAGCCAGAAACATCTAAATTGGCAAGACACAAGAAAGCTAAATAACTTTCATATCACTGTTAGTAACCAAAATCCTAAAGATGAACGATAAATCATCCTGTTACTCAAAAAGTCAGTGTAACATCACCTTAACTGATGTATACGTGACTCAATATGACTGGCTTAAACCCATGAACGCTTCACTGTGTTGTATCATTCTGAAGTTAGTCAAACCATTACTTACAGTACATGGGATGGCAGCTACACATCTGACAAAGTCAGTGCTCAACCAACACTACGATTGAACCAAATTTTAAACAAATCATTGTGGAGACTGCACTTAAAGGGATAGTTCAACCAAAAATGAAAATTCATCATTTACTCACCCTAAGGCGTCTTTACAGAGCTGAGTTGAGGCTGCTATGTGCCTGCTCAAAATTCAGTGTAAAGATGCAATGCTTCAATAAAGCCAGACTAAATAATGCCTTCTCAGACCCACCTCAGCCCCTAGGAATCAGATGTAATTGGTTGTGTAAGTGCATTTAAGACATTAAACTGTGTAAAGACACCTAAATACCACTTCAGAAGCACTCTGACACTACGACCCCCCCCCCCCCCCCCCCCCTCCCCTCACAATCTGTGACCCGCACCAGTCACTTTGTGCAGCATTGGACTGATCACTACCTCATTCAGCATTTACTGCAAACTACCTCTTCTGACAGTCTGATAAAAGACTGTTCTTTTTTTTGCACTACACATATATCTGCACAGTTTTGTTTTATTTAACTGGTTTGCACTCTATCTGCCATGTGCCTTATGCCACTTTATCCATCTCTTTTTTATTTTTCTACAATGTCCTCATTTGTATATCTGTATAGTTTGTATGTACATATGTTTAAACTGTATTTATCTGTATTTGAACGTCTACTGTCAGTGTTTAATGTTAACTGTATGCACCAAGGGTCTGAGAGTAACGCAATTTCAATTCTCTGCATGTATGTACTGTACATGTGGAAGAATTGACAATAAAGCAGACTTGACTTGACTTGACTTCTGTGCCACCCTTGCAGTGCAAATTTGGCAACAGTTCTAATATCATTCCAAACTTCTATGACTTACTTTCTTCTGTGGAACATAAAAGAAGATGTTTTGAGAAATGTCTCAGTGTTTTTATTGTCCATACAAAATAGTAGCCAAAACTGTTTGGTTGTCATCATACTTCAAAATATCATATTTGGTGTACCGTGGAAGAAAGTCATACAGTTTGGAACAACAACAGGGTTAAATAAACAACGACAGAATTTAAATTTTAGTGACCCATCTCCTCAAGTAAGAAAACTTACACTGGCATAATATCAAAACCATTTTGGACAAAGAAAAACTCAAGTTTTTAAACAAAATCTAGTCTAAATGGTAAAGCGGTTGCATCCCTGCTGTGCCTTCAAACATGAATCGAATTTCCTACCGTCTTCTGAAAGTTGTCCAACAGCCGGCTCAGGAGAGGTGTTTAAAATTTGGCTAATTCGTCTTGACATGGACAGCAGAATCCCTGAAAACGTTTGAGAGCTCAGCCCCCGTCTGAGCGGTGGAGTCTCAGTAGTTTCGCTCCCCAGTTCAGATGTAGATCTTAAAAAAGGGGTCGAGCTGCGAGATAACCAGTCCCTCTGAAGATTAGGATGCTCCAGGAGGACACCACAGTTGGTGACCCTCTGGGGGTCTGGGAGACTGTGGACCCTGGAGATAGGAGGATTGGATCGAGCCATACTGCTGCTGCTTCTGGACCATGTCAAGCTCTGTGTGCGCATGTCCTGTCCAGTCAGGTTCCTTCTGTCAAGTGTGTCCAAGGGCTCCTCGGGGGCTGAATTTGAACGGTGCTTTAGCCAAGGCCTGCTGAGGAGACGCCAGCGACGAGCGCTCTCCCTGCCAGACGAACAGCGTGATGGATTCCTGTTTGACCCCGTTTGCTCCTCCGATGTGGCCTTCCGTGGTAAACTCATGGTTGATGAGGAGAGAAAAGCTAAAAAAGCTTAACAATATCAAGCAGCAGGAAGCCAAAATCAATTTCAGTCCATTGCAAATGCTAACAATTGCATCACAGTCTCATCTCGATGAGCTAGGCTGGATCTAACCAAGTTATCCGAGCATAATACTCTAAATTTGATGCCTGACATAGCGGATAACACCGTCCCCGAGATCTCCTTGAAGAAACATGCTGAGCAAATGTGTCTCAGCGAGAGAGCAAGACATCCACTGGTGAGCCACCACTTCCTGGATTCTGGGTTGCTGCTAGGGTTTCTGGGAGGAAATAAGTGTCAGATATGTGTGCGCAGAAACACTTTGCCTCACTATCCAATCAGCGCATGTGCTGCCCATGTAGTGGCCCCACTCTGTGGTTGGCGCAACACCAACCATTTCATGAAAGTAAAATCGGAAGAAAAAAAAAAAAGTCATACGTCAGACATTGAGAATGTACGTCATACGGCTTCTGTGCTGCAAGTATAAATTCAGCGTAGTGATGAAGATAACCATTTTAAAAATAACAGCAAAGTGTAACTTACAAAGAAAACAGAAATGCTTTCACTGAATTAGAAACTGAACAGTAACTTTAAGGGATTTCCCTACAATCTGTTGTGCAATAGAGGGAAAAAACGTCTCCGAAAAACAGAACAAACATGGAAGTTTCATATTCTGGATAACAAAATGGTTAGTTCTGATTGGTCTGATATGCTCTTATATATTGCTCTTGTCTATGTTCATGATGAATCACAGCTGTGATATCCAGTACAACAGCAATTTGATGGTGTGAAGATCAAAAGTATTGTACAAAAGGAGACATGGTTACAATGGATGTCATTTTGATCTTGATTACATGAAGAGGTTGATAATCATATCCTTTTATAACATTTGCGGTCAATAGCATGTCGGCGCCACATCAGTACACCCACATCTGTACAAAAGCCTAATGAACTCAAGAGCAACCAATGAACCAATGAGAAAGTTAAAGAAGAAAATTCCTTCCGAGTCTGATCCTTTCAATGCTGATAACTAAAAAGGTTTTCAATGCGACAAGGTGAATCAGAAACATTACAAACAGGTCTTACATTCCCATACTTTGAAATAACCAAGCCACTGTAAAAAGTGTATGTCCGTGTGTCATGTTAAGAAGAAACATACAGCTGGTCAGCAGGACTCCCTGTCATATGCCAGATTTTGGGCTTGGGCAGTACATTTCCAGAGCAAAGGATTTAGTACAGAAGGTCAAAGCTGTGAATATTAAAGTCGACAATCTCTGCTGAGATTTACCATGTGCATTATTGACTCTTCTGTAGATTATGAATAAACCTTGACTTACAAATGTATAGAGACAAAGAAAATTAAGCAAGTTTTCTACATCACAGACAAATATATTGGCATTAGATCTACTGAGCCCACCTGGCTGATTAAAAAAAGTGAATTAATTCCAAAATCTACCAACAGCCTTTTAAATGGACAATGTGCATTGGGATGATGGGATCATTGGGTAAACACGTTTGTTTTACAGCAATTTTGTTTACTTATCTTATTTGCTGACATATGACCACAATATATATATTAGGGCTGAAACGATTCCTCGAGTAACTTGAGTAATTCGAATACAAAAAATCATCGAGGCAAATTATGTGCCTTGAAGAATCGTTTAGTCCATTTTACTAGGGATGCACTGAATTTTCGGCCGCCGAAAATATATGCCGCGCTGCTCAGCAGTGTTCAGGTTTCACTCTCCTCCAGCCATCATCACTGCGCCGTGTGACGCTCCGTTCAATATTCCGCTCTATTAATGTGCATTCTGCTCATTTACCGCTCATGCTCACCGGAAAAGCAGAGTCCACTCAAATAACGCACCGACAGGAAGTTTCTATGTAGTATACTTGTTTCTGTTTGCAGTAGCGCTGCTTTGCTGTGGCATGCTGTAGAACAGCTGTACTGGGCAACGCTGGTAAAATCTCCTTCACTGATCTGCTCCCCGCTCTGCTCACATGCGCTGATAATATAGCTTTGCCAGGGTTTTTATACGTTTACTTGATGTTTCTTTCCACGGAATCATCATTTCTATTCATTTCCCACTGATTTACACGATATGATGAGCATTAACTCATATTACGCGATCATATCTCTGTATGAATGAATGGCAGAGATGTTTCCTTTACCACACACACACTGAAGCGCGCATGACGCTCACGGTGATTTCAGCATCTGCCGTCTCAATGAGGACATAAACACACGAACAACATCTCCAGAACTGCTTCATGAGTCACTTCATGGGCATTTTACCATTTCATTGGAGTAAAACTAGTGTCATATCATATACAAACACAAATGTAAAAGGTATTCATGGCAACCCATCAAAATAAAAGTCTGGTTTAATTTGAAGACATTGCAGCAGAAATATATTACTATTGTTCAGCAGAATGTACATAGTACATACTACTACTGCTAAAATTATGAAAACTTTATTTTTTAAGGAATGATCACACAACATTTCTTCCATGTTTTACCTTTAATTGTAAATCCCCTTTGTTTGCCAAAAAGTTTAATTTTCAATAATTTAAAGATAAATGAAATTAATGTTTTATGCCTTCATTTGATAACCAGATACACAACAGAATTTCTGAGGAAAAACAAAACATTTCATAAGGCTATTTTAAGAATAAATAACAATAAAACATTAGGTGACAGAAAATAAAACATAACTTTATAATTGTCATTTTCTTTAATCATAGCTATAATTACTTATAACACCTAAAATACGTTGCGTGTAAAAAGTGTTTGTTTCAGCCAGTTGAAGGGGGGTACATTGTGTGCACATGATCAGGATGGTACCACCTCTGACGCATTTTGAGAAAAGAAAAACCCTGTTTGCAGGACTATACATTATTTGGATAATTAGTCAAAAACAACAACAACAACAGTTATGTCTGATTCTGTTGCATAGAACTGAATAAAAATAATACATTGATATTTAATATTAATATATTTTCTGTCCAATTTTCTTTCAATAGAAGTGTGGTTATTTTATTGGCTTGTGTTTTTTAAATTCTGTGTCATTAAAATGGAGTTAAATTAAAAAGAAGTCTTACAAAATTACTTTATATTATTTAATAAAATAAATAACTATTACAAAGAATTTTCGGTTTTGGTTTTCGACCAAGCACATCCAGAATTCTCGGTTTCGGCCCAGAATTTTAATTTCGGTGCATCCCTACCATTTACTGTAACTACATACAGAGCACTGTGTTTGCAACCACATGCTCTTTTGAAGGATTACACACACACACCAGTATGCAGAGAGACATTTAAAGAGGGTTTATTCTCCAAATAACTTTAATTTCATGTTGCTGAAAAATGTGTTAATAAATGTTATGCATATGGACTCCACGTTTTTGTTCCACGTTAGCTTCCTGTCCACTAATTTTTGCCTCTTACAAAAGCCATAAAGCCTTCTAAGAAGACAGTAAAGGCTTGTGTCCTGCCTGAGCTGTAGTTAGGCTGAAACTTGAAAGTTAAGTTGCACAATGTTTAGGTTTTATTATATATTTTTTATTACTATTATTTTGATTTATGTCTTAGTTTTAGGTTGTACTATGTTTACCTTAAAGTTTAAAGTAATTTGAAATTGATTTTTATATTTTTATATATTTGTATTTGCATTTTGAATGTATTACGGCAATTAAATGCACTAAATGGGTTTAGTTTTCACATTTATTAATATATGCAATTTCAGCAATAAAAATTTTCATTTTTCTAAAAAGGAAAATAATTACTTGTTCATTTTAAGAGACCCGTCTTATTTTCTCTTGTATATTTAGTATTGCTCTTTAATAAAGAAAAGGTTGTTCTTACCCGATTACTCGATTGAATTTTCAGTAGCATACTCGATTACTAAAACATTTGATATCTACAGCCCTAATATATATCACTGTATATATGGCTACAAAATTATTTCAACCATTTAAAGGGATAAATTGATGCGCATTCACAAGAGTACCACAATGCATAAGTGTGCATTCTGCTTGTAAAGAAGGTGGTTAATCTAGGTTCAACATCAGAAACATCACATGAATGCATTGTGGTACTCTCGTGAATGCGCGTCGTAGACTGACATGGAAGAGAAGAAATTGTTCAATAAAGTTTTTTTTTTGCACACAAAAATTATTCTTGTAGCTTCATAATATTACGGTTGAACCACTGATGTCACATGGACCATTTTAATGATGTTCTTACTACCTTTCTGGGCCTTGAATGTGTCAGTTACATTGCTGTCTATGCAGGGTCAGAAAGCTCTCTGATTTCATCAAAAATATCTTAATTTGTGTTCCAAAGATGAACGAAGGTGTTACAGGTTTGGAAGGACATGAGGGTTAGGGATGCATCGATCCGATACTCAGGATCGGTATCGGCTCCGATCCGGTCATTTTCTGTGGATCGGGTATCGGAGAGAGGAGAACGATCCAAATCCGATATTCTGTATATACTATTCTGTGTTATTGTTAAGCCCCAGGAAAGCACAAAAGCATTATAAAGCACCATAGAGTCCAAGTCCAAGTGTTCTGAAGCCGTTCCATAGTTTAATGTGAGGTACAGATGAATATTTAAGTCGTTAAATTCAAGTTCACGTAAACTCTTCTCTCCTCTGCGGTTGTCTGTTATCCTCCGTTCAGCGTTCAAACTGCGTGTTGCGTTCGGTTACTACAGTCAAAACAATGAAACTCTCTTCAAGAGCGCTCAATAACTGAGATTTAAAACCGTTAAAAGAAAAGGCTCAATAAACTATCGCACAGATTTAATAAGCTACGCATCAATCTCTCTTTCCTCTGTGCTTTGAACTTCTCTGACCGGAGCTGCGCGCTGTGACTCCGTGTTGCTTCAAGCGCATCATTCTGCGCACGGGAAGCGCATAAGCGGAGCTGTTCATATTATAATACTTTTGCGCAATGAAATATTATTTATAGCGTTTCTTGTACTGTCCTATCAAGGCTATTAATAATCTAATGTATAGCACAGTAATGGAGGCAGGATAGATAGGACTCCTCTATCATATGTTGCTGCCTTCATTACTGTGCTATATTTAAAAGAAATGTATTTTAATTTTGTAGTTTATATTTATAAATAAATACATTTACTTGTTTTCATTAATGTATTTTAGAACAATACAAAGAGCAATGTGTAACATTTTACCAGATATAGTCCTTCACATATTCACTTTTATTTGTTTCCCACTAAATAATGTTATTTCACTAAATGTTTAGATTTTATAAAATTGTGCACTCGTGATTTTTCTAGAATAACTTTTGCTGCTAAATTATCCACTAACCTAGTTTAAAATCTCCCTTATAGTATTTTTGTCATAGATTATGAATGGGCCTGTTTACACCTGGTCATTTCATGCGTTTTCTCTGATCAGATATCTCTCTGATTTGATTAAGCGTTTCCATTTACACTTGGCCACATAAATGGATATAAATCCGAGCTTCAATTTAGTGCAGTCATATCTGACTAAAATGTCATATAGCCTATAACACGGTCTCACACATTTATTATTTTAATATTTTGGGAGGAGTAAAATTCACATATGTGGTTTCAACAACCAGATGCATTTACACTTGTCCAGTTTCGTCTGGAATGCGGCCCAGACCTCCTCCTGAAATGTTTTGAGCGATAGGATTTATATTACAAAACTCATGAAGTGACCAGGTGTAAACAGCCCCTATATATTTTCATGTTATTTTTCATTAAAATTAAATAGTCTATTAGCTTGTGTTTAACACACAAAAGAGTGACACAGAAGTATAGAAACTCTACATTGATTTATAAAAAAAAAAAAAAAAAAAAAAAAAACTGTGCTAGGATCGGATCGGAATCGGCCGATACTCAGACTTTTCTGGATCGGATCGGATCTGAAAAAATGGTATCGTTGCATCCCTAATGAGGGTTAGTAATTAATGATAGAATTTTAAATTTTGGGTTAACTTTCCCTTTAAAGGGGTCATGTGATGCTTTTTTAAAGATCATTATTTTGTGTATTTGGTGTAACATAATATGTTGACATGCTTTAATGTTCAAAAAACACATTATTTTTCAAATACTGTACATTATTGTAGGTCCTCTCTACAAGCACAAGCACAGTCTGCTCTGATTGGCCAGCTGACACAGTGCATTGTGATTGGCCGAACACCACAAGCACTAGTCGGAAATGTAATGCCTCTTTCCATAATCGTGAGCTTCATCTTTCAAAATAAATGTAAAGACAATAATGTCCTTAGTTTTACCATCAGCTCAAGCCCGAAAGAGGAACAGAGTCGCGTGACAGACACAGTAATGAAGCTCATGTGTTTGCACATAAGCCGCGATTAAGAAAGCTGACTCCACTGTGATGTGACCCTGTCTCTCTTTCTCCCTCTCTCACACACACACACACGCGCACACACACACACACGTGCACACACAACGCGCAAAACTCAGCATTTGAACAGTCAATAGCAAATACTTAAACTAATAACAAAACATGCTTACAGTCGCTGATTCAGAAGCGCCAGATTGTCATAGCAAAGTCAGAATTACCTCCTCTCCGAGGTTCACGAAATGGTCGTCCATAAAACGCGTTGCTGTTCTGTTGTAAGTAATCTTAATGATTCCTAACTGCATCTACTTTCGGAAGGACAAATAAAGTGCTTTTGCGTTCGCACAGAAACACACAGCATCCCCTGACATGACTACCTGCTTCAACACTACTGCGGTTACTGAAACCACGCCTTCTTTCTTTGCGTGAACATTTGGGCAGCATTATGCAAATATTTCCACATCGTGACGTAGACATGTGGGGGTGTGTTTGAATGAGCCGTTTTAGGGGGATGTGGCAGAGTCTTAACTTTGATAAAGAATATCTCTTTGGTTTTGAGACTTTAGTCTTTGCAACTTCAGGGATCTTATCTATGCACTTATCTATCTTATCAGCTTGTAACACTCCAAAGAGAAAGGAAAACTTGAAATCGCATCATATGACCCCTTTAAGCCTAAACCTTTAAATCAGAAAAGCTTAAAGATAATCAGGGCTCGCAAAATTTCTAAATCCCTGGTAGCCCTTCGGGCAGGTACTCTTCAGATTTTGGTAGCCCGAAAATTAATATAACTAGCCCAAATAAAAAAAAAAGACCATAAATGTCAATCAAAAACATTTTCAATACACAAATATCAACGAATATCAAGGAAAGCGTTTTACTTTACTATATACAGGGTATCTGCAGAATTTTTTTAAAATCAATTTAAGGCAATTTATGACTGAGCTGCACAAGTAAAATGAACAATATGGGTTGGACAATATCTATGGTAACATATTAAGCCATAAAATGAAATGATTTACAATTCAGATACAGGTTTTCACAAAAACAAAAATCTTATAAAAATGTATTTCATCCTTTAAATCATTTTTATGAAAAGGGATAAGTCAAACATATGAATTATTATATTAATTTAAAACAAATATTACTGTCTAAATTGTTTAGATTTTAGAAGGCACATTAACTTCTTTCACATTTACAACTCTATGGGTTGATCTAAACATAAGATAGGCTTTATGGAAATGCAAATTCATTCTCTGCCACGAGGTGGCGCTTTAAGAGCGGCCGCTGAAATAAAGCGGTTCCCCCGGTAACGGCTGTAAACAAAGCAGCACCGGGCTCATAAACGATGCTTCATCGGGCATTTTATAGGCAAGATTAAATGAAAATGCCAGCGACACGTTTCTGAGGACAGTCGGTTCCCTTCAGAGATACATTCACATAAAGACATCTGCACCGCGTTTTGACTTTAAAACGTGCAGCACTCATATTTATTCAGTAACATAATTGCCTTTTGAAGTTTAATCCAGCCATATCGTTATTCTTGCCTTCCCACCCCAACTGTAAGACCTTTTGAAATTACAATTAAGACTTTTCTTATACCATTTAACGTATTTAAAACTTTTTAAGGCCTTAAAAACTCCCTGCCCTGTATTTAAGGTAGCCCGTCGTGCAGGGCGGTGATATATTTTGGTAGCCCGACTGGAAAACACAATAGCCCCAGGACGTCGGGCTAGCGATTTTGCGAGCCCTGATTAATGATAACTTAATTCAGTCAAGAGTTTCCAAACGTTTGACTGGTAGTGCATGTCATTATTATCTATTATATTGGCCACTCTCCCTTCTATTATCAGTATGAGCTGTTGAAAAACTCCACCTCTCTCAATTCATTGCTAACTGTACCACACACTGTATAAAAGAAACTCAAGTCTGGTCTCTTTGTTGCTCAGTGCGAGTATTTTAACATGGTATAAAAGATGATTGAGTAAACGTCAGGTGGAGAACAGACGTGCAACTTGCATCTGTGTGCTATTGAACTTCACATCATTCATCTGGTTGATGCAGGTCATCCATACAAGGCAAAGCATTAATTGCAGGTGAGCGAAAGAGCGCTGAGATAAAGTCACGTTAACACTACATCCGACATCCATGAGCTTCTATTATTATACTATGTTCAGAAGTCAGTGAAGCAATTTCCTGCCTTTTGATGCCCTGCGAGAGTCCAGTCTGGACAGTAGCAATTAGCACCCTGTTACAGCCATCAAACAAGTTTTGTGCCTGGAGGCAGCGCATGAAAGCAATCATTAAACACCAGTATCCCACTCCACCACTACGAGCGTGAGATGCAAATAAACGCCATTATCAACAGCACAATCTGATCTGAAAAAGACCAAAGGTCACGTTTCCTTTCAGTGTTTCAATAATTCTACTACAAAGCAAATACGGTTCGACGTGTAGGTAATTATGTCTGCTTAAAAGAAGTGCTAATGCAGGACTGATAACATTTGTTGAGTTGACATTGCTCAAAGCTTGTTGTCCTATCCTCTTTCTCTTCACAATCTCTGATCAGCCATCGCCTTAAAAAAATCCACCAACCTCTGCAGCAAAGGAGGACACATTGTCTACACGTCTGACCACAGGAAGTAATGACACAAGGCCCCCAGCTACACCTACCGCCACTTTGTCGGAGTGATTTTTTTAGCTCTACTATTTAGTGCAGGAGGAAACCAGGAGGGACAGGGCATGCACGCACACCCCTCTCCTAAAAATAGCATTAGGCCCTACAAATCTGTCAGAAAAGTATCAGGAGAGGGCAGAGGGGACAACAGGCCACATTAAAAAAAAAGAAGCACAACCACAGCACATGAAAGTTACACCAGCGGTTTGAATGCACTGTAACCTTTGAAGGTTACTGATGATAAAGATAACAAAGATCATGAATCATATTATGAAGACCCGACAGTTTGAACCATTGAAATGAACCAAGTCTGTAATGGAGTTTAGATGTTTTGTCATTTAAAAAGAGGCACTATTAAAACATCCATCATAACACTCCCACACTTGTAAGTTTACAATAAAAAAAAGAAATCCCTGAAATAAAAAGAAATTGCATGAAAAAGTATATTAATAATGATATTCATGATGCTGCTAACTGTTGTATAATTATATTGTGAATATCTGATGGAACGCCCAGCCCTAGATCCTGGCAACATCCCATTAGTACAGTAAACACACAGACATGGACGAATTCTTCCATGCATTTATTTCTCTCAGCAAGGACAGACCCCCCAGAAACAGAGGAGTTGTGTATTTTTAACCCACACATAGGTTAGTGCTCTCGCTTTGGCTCTTAAGTAGGGGAAATCCTGCCACCCCCAGACATCACCCCAGTGTGGAGGCTGAAAAAAAAAATTCCGTCTCCTCCTCCGTACAGCAGGCCCAAACGGGCATCAACAGCAGCCCGGACGTAATGGTGCTTTCAAACAACAATCTAATAAATACTCGGACTTGGAACCCCAAACGCATGAAGCAGATCAAAAACTGATTACAGAGGAAAAGACATGTAAAAGAGATAGTTAACCCCAAAATGAAACTTCAGTCATCATTTAGGTTACTCTCTCTCATGTCATTCCAAACTTGTATGACTTTCTTCTGTGCAGCAAAATTGAGGTGTTTTGAAACATGAGGTGTTTTTGTCCATACAATGAAAGTTAATGGTCTCCAATGTTCTTCAAAATATCATTTTTTTGGCATTTATACAAGCTTGGAACAACATGACACTTTGCAAATAGAGTGCTGCAGGGATGACATACTTTTGTAGGCCAAAATCCGGAAACGACTTAGCATTTTGACACTTTCGGTTCCATCATACTGAAGCCTATGTTTTTTTTTTTTAATGGGTTTGGTTAAATGCCTGAAATAAGGTCTGTGGTTAACACAAGCTCAAGATATTTTCCCATTTTATTCCATGACATAAAATAAAAATCCCTTGTGATTTATTTCAAGCTTTTAAAAAGGGCAGTTGCTACTTAATGTACTATTGAGTTTGTCAGGGACATTAAACAAGTAAACTCATCTACTAACTTTTACAGTCTCAATGTGTTTATAATCATGCTCTTGCAAAATATTTTAACTCAATCTTTCAAGGAAAATGCTTTCTAAATACAGACTGAAAGAGTTGTTGGAAGCTTAATGGTGGTGACGTTAGCCTGTTTATCTTTTTATTTCTGACATTCGAATTTAGTCTTCAAAATTCATGAAAGTTATGTTCATTTGTGAAGATTATCATGATAAACATTTAAGATACATAATTGTTTGTTATCTACTTTAATAATCCAAAAGCCAATGGAAAAAAAATCAATGGGTTTTTGTAGAGGGAACCAGATTGAATTTCTGGGTTGGCCTACAAAAGCACGTCATCACTGCAGCACTCAATGATGACAGAATTTAATTTTCTATGTGAATTCACTTTAACATTTTTATTTCGATCTTACTAAGAATAGCCCTTTACATTTGAGAACTAAGAGGAAAATTATGACCCTTTTGGAGTAGAACTGCTCCCCCATTGTTTGCGCCTCAAAGGACTCTTTAAGATGGGAAAAGGATGTCAGGAACAAGAGCTCGGCTTCACCTGCCTCACTGTACGTGTCCAGTCCAGCTGAGCCGCTTTCTAAAGCTGTTCACTGCAAAGCCCTGATAAGATAGTAACAGACTGAGTGGAAACACAAGACTAAAGGTCTTGTGCAAAATAGATGAGATGGCCCACACAAAACCTGGAAAGACATTTCACAGTGATGCACATGCACAAAACAAGACTGACAATGCATTTACAAAATGTACACAAATAGATAATGTTGAAAGCAAACGGAGCGGCAAACATACACACCCTGTACTCATACCTTCAATGTCTTAATGATGCAGACATCTATTTATGCGAAGGCGCCACATCAATGCAGCTTATCTCAGACTAAGTGATAGGCATCTGAAATCTTTTATGAAGTAACCGTAGAGCTTTTTCAATTATGGTACTGTAGCTGTACATTAGCATGGTAAAACTCTGGATGCTTCCCACAGTAGACTTCGGTCAGTCAGACACGGAGGAGCCCGCAGCGCCTGAGCCCATATAGCCATTCTCGATCAACGAATCAAATGAGGCTTTCAGAGTTGCCTAATATCCTTAGGGTCTGCAAAGTGCATGAAACACACTAAGGGAAGTCTGATTTCTTCCCAGAAACTTCCATGTTCCATGTCTCTTTTGGCAGCTTGCACAGCATTGCTAGCAGTGAAGTGTGATCTGTGACTCTTACCAGTCATTTGCAGAGCAAACAGCGCACAATATGAACCTCTATATCAACCGTCAGTAACAACCGTCAGGCTGAAATAACAACCGTCAGGCTGAAACACGCAATTTCAAGATTCAAAGAGTAAGACCTGACCGTCACTTCTGACAGAACTGCCTGGCACCCACATTAGAGATAATGTCTGTAATGGCTCACTATTAAAGTGAAGGAACAGTGGCTTTCAACTGCTTTTGCTTTCCGACCCAGATTTTACACTGAATAAAATTGGCAACCAAAGCAAAGAACCAAAATTGTTCCAAAACTGAACCTAAAAAAAAAAACCTCAACCATCAAAATAATTCATATTACTATGAACTATGAATATATAAAGGACATGTTAATCCCTTATCAGTCCCAACGTCATCTACGTTCCTCTCAAAATATGCTCCTAACCGTCCGCGGTCTCGGTTGAGGCGTAGTGGAGACCGCGCTTTTTCTGTTGCGGCTCCTGCACTCTGGAATGTATTACCGTTATCCATAAAATTATCGTCAAGCATGGACATTTTTAAAAAGGACTTGAAGACCTATCTTTTTTATCAAGCTTTTGGTGTTTAATTGAGTTGGAGAATTGTGAAGGATTGGCTTGTTATGTCATAGTAGGGCTGCACGATTATGACAAAAATCATAATTGTCGATTATTCCCTTGAGATTGTAATTGCGATTATTAATAACGATTATTTTGAACAGATTTATGCCATTGAAGCTGCATGCCATATTTTTATATAAAATATATATTTAAAAAAAGGCTGAAAACACTCTTCCTGAACTTTTATTGCTTTTCTATAGCATTGAGCCTCAAATATCAACTATACATTGGTTTGGTTTCTTCTTTAAACAAAAAAAGGTAAAATTATGCATAGCATAATAATGTAATACCAAAACTAAAAGAAAAAAAAGAAAAATGGTCTACTAAAGCTATATATTTCATTTACAATTAAACAGACAAAATTTCAAATTATACTAACATTTTACAGTACAATTTATATTATCAGGGCTCCAGACTAATATTGGAGAGCAGTGGCACCAGCACCTGATTTGGTAGCACTGAACATGTAATATTACAAGTTTTGTCTCTTAGAAATGCACATTAGAACAGGAGCATGAGTTCAGAGTAGCAGGAGCTTGAGTTGGGATGCAGATGTACATTTGACAGTACCATTGTGAAAACTGTAACAGCCTCATCTTTTATACATAACCAAAAGTACAGCACCTCATTACCATGGTAAAAAAGTAGCCTAACTATATGGTTTCTATGGCGTTTGCATTGAAAAACAGTAGCCTAAAGACATTCAGTCAAGTACAAATCCACATCAACTGATAGAATAATTAACTAAATAATGTAATTATATTCCATTACTCCTTTAACATATTTAGTATATTAATAATATAATAATACTCAATATGAATATCCTACTTTTCTGCCACCGTACCATTGTTACCATTAGTGTTACTACAGTAAAACTATGGTAAATGTGGGTGATTTGTGGATTGAAACTGGATCGTTGTTGCACTGTTTCTGCATCAGTGTTGATGAGAATAACAGCTCCGATTTATTTGGCTTTAAACTAGTTTAAATGAAAGAGACGTGATTTGTACTGGAGAACTCTGCGCTGAACTCGAGTGCTTCTTACTGGATTTCACAGTGTTGTTTAGTGCGTGATCACGACTGGTCACTATAATAATACGCTCTAAGCTCACGCTGCGCTGTTTTCTTTTGAGGCGAGCGGATAAAAGGTCAGTGTGGCGCGCAGTTCAAACGAGTTCCGCTATTTTGTTCCGCTTTTGACACGTTTGACGTTTAACATATCTATCATGCACAAAAGAGTGACAGCGACTATCAGTTAGACAAAATGTATTTTATCCAGTGTGTTTGAGTTTGTTAAATCCTGCGCTGCAAACACCTCTTAAGCATGCAGAATAACGCAAGCAGGCATTTTTAATTATTTATTTTTGTAATCGCGGCTTTGAACGATTATGTAATCGTGGCATCCATAATCGTAATCGCGATTAGAAATTCGATTAATTGTGCAGCCCTATGTCATAGTTATTTTATGTTGTATGAATTTTAGTATTCTTATTAACTATGGACAGCACTTTGGTCCATTCTAATGGTTTGAAAGTGCTCTATAAATAAAACTGTGTTGAGTTGAACTGAACAGCTCAAAAATACGCACAATGAACATAATGAGCTGTATACAAAAACTGCACATTCTGATAAGGCATACATAAGTAATGCAATTTACATTTTTAATTTATCAAAAATAGATTTCCTCAGAATAATCAATTAATTACATTGATTGATCGGATCCAATGATTGGTCGGATCTGTGTTTTATGCATGGAAATCTTATAAGCAGCAAAAATATAAAAATAAATAAAAACATAAATTGGTACACTACTACATTTCAAAAGTTTGGAGTCAGTAAAAATGTATTAGTTTCCAAAAATATGTATTAGTTTCCACAAAATAAAGCAGCACAACAATTTTCAACATTGATAAGAAATGTTTCTCGAGCACCAAATCATTAGAATGTTTTTTGAAGGATCATGTGACATGAAGACTGGAGTAATGGATGCTGAAAATTTATATTTGCCATCACAGAAATAAATAGCATTTTAAATTGTCAAAACAGAAAACAGTCATTTTGAATGAAAATATTTCACAATATTACAGTTTTACTACATTTATACATTCTTGATTAATTAAATGAAGCCTTGGTGAGCATAAGAGACTTCTTTTAAAAACATAAAAAAAAACATTTGAATGGCAATGTAGGCCCTATTAAACGCAGAAAATAAAGCCTATTTTTTTAGACCATCAAATTTTTTTTTTGCATTATTATTAACACTTCCCCTTTCCAATTATATGTAGCCTACTATGATATAAAAAGTATTTTATAAACTGTAATAAAAAAAAAAACAAATATCTGTACATATGTAAAGTATATACCATATTATTTATTTACTATACAAAAAAAATGATGACTTTCACTATTGGATTGCAGTAATCTTTTTTTTTTTTTTAAATAATGATAATCAGTAGGAAAAATTTAACCAAGGACAAAAGGATTGCTTGGTATAATGCAACTGCTGCCATCAAGCCCTCTACAAAACAGCAGCTACACCTACAAACCATCCATCTACCAGAGGAAGACATGCAAGAGAGCACACACATGGACACACACAGCTGGTGTCGACCAATCAAATGCTAACACTGCTAATGGGAGGGGCCTTGTTATACATCATGATGTCATTCAGTCCCTCATGCTTTCCTCAAACAAGCCAGCTAAAGTAAAGCATTGTGTATGACAGACATTGCGTTATATGTGCTTAGTGGACTGAGCAAACCATACGCTGAACCAGAGCTCTATAATACCTGCTCCAAATTTATTGGAACAAAGATGCTAAAATCCCTTCAGGCTCAATGTTTACATACGCCAAGCCTTCCTAAATCAATGCGGTTGCCTTAAGTGTACCTACAAAACCAAACGGTAAAAGCTTTAGAACAGACTAACGTGAAGGTGCTGCTGAGGGCGAAATCTAAACGCTGAGGGCTCTGGTTCCTGTGAGAGCATATCAAATAACCTTGGCGTCACATGAGTCTCTGTCAGTAACATGAGATTGTGGAAGTCAGAGTGCAGCGTGGCTTTTATTATCCATTTTATTCAAGCATTTTTGCTCAGAGTGGTCACGGTGAATCAGAGCAGACAGGTGGAAAATTACCATCTAGGCTTTTACGATGAGGAAGTGGCTACCAAATATGAGCAGTCATCAATTATAGCAGCGCTGAATGTTAAACAAAAGAACCTGAAGGTTTATCTTGGATCAGACTGCCTCGTCTTTCTCATGTTCCTCCATCCCTTATCGTTTCCCTTTGGATATCTTGCTCATTTTCTTCCCTGTATCTGCAAACCATGTGTATCTTTATCAATGGCAGGTGTACCATACAGGCCAGGGAAGATATACTTCCCTCTTGACAGCTTGGCTCAGATGATTCCAGATGAACGGAAGCTTTATTGATGCGTTTTTGCATTCGACCTGCTCACCCGTAATGAATCATATCCATCAAAGGGCTGTGATAAAACACACGAGTTACATTAACCTGGGGCAAGAGAGCATTTAATTAATAGAATACACCGCTCTGAGGATACAGCCCGACCTTGAGCAACTTCTAATGAATTATCACTGAATGCACAGCTACACTGGATAAATACAAATTGAGGAATATTATAATTGGATTGGCCTACTTACAGGCACAGAGGAGTCTCATTCCAACCGTAGAAATTCAAAGGCACCAAATCCTCAGTGCATTTCTAATGCGAAGACATGAGCTGGTTAACAAGAAGATGTTGTTTAACCTTAGGGGTGTTATCGGAATCAAACCAATTAAGCCAATCAATTCTGACAATCCATGAGTCCTAGGGGGGAAGTAACACTCCTGTATCAGAGTCTTTAACAGAGCAGGCAGGAAGCACATGCCACCGGTCTGCTGACACGCTCTAATCGATAGCCCAGAGTGGCAGGAATTCTTTCATGAGATCTCTTGCACGTGGAATTAATGTTCGGATGGGAGAACACATGCTGCAGAGGTTATCGGGGTATTGAAACAGACATTCCCAAGTCATTTATAAAGAAAAAAGTTAAAGCAAAGTTCAATTATATGCATAATAAGTAGCTAATTTAAAAATATGAGGGTAACAAAATCATTAGTCACTAGAAACAAGACAAATTTTAAATCAAACTCCGCAATCAAAACAAAGCTAATTGAACAGCAGCAATAATTTAAAAGTAGCATCGCACAGCATTTTCCCCACTAAACATTTTAGGCTGAAAACTACACGCAAAATGACACATTAAAGCAATTAAAATATTAAAAATATCAAAATTAGAAAATGAAAACATATGTAAAAGTTATAATCTAAAACTAATTTTCAAAATAAATATTATTATTTGTTTATTGGCTTTTAACACTGAAAGCAACTAGGCTATTTGCACGGCAAACACATGGTAAACAATTCAAGACATGCAATATAAAACGGAGACATTGTAATATTTAATATATATTGAATTATAATTAATACAAGACAGAAATTCTAAAAAAAAGCAAAGGTAAAAAAAAATTATAATAATTAATAAAATGTATTTAGTTACTTTAAAAATAAAATGCAATTTTTATTTTAGTATAATTTTACATTTTTGATGCACTAAAATACATTTTTAATTTTAGTGCATCACTGTGTGAGTGATATTGTCCAATCAGGTTTTCATTATAAAAATAAGTCTCAATAGGGTGACTGGGACCTCAAAGTGAAAACAGAGGGATCTTGTATCATCCTGAAAGGATTTATTTTGTGATAATGACCACCTTACTGTACATTATCCTGCTTATTGCATGACTACTTGCCAAATAAATAAAAAATGAACATAAAATATTGATCAGAAATTACCTTATTTTGTGAGAAGAGTAATACACAAGATATGAAACTACCACAGCTAGCGGTTATTACAGAAAAATATTTTACCACAGAATGCTATGATTGACAAACAAGTATCATCAAGTCAGAGCATTATAATGTTCTTCACCATCACGTTTTATGGTAAGACTAGGAGCAAAATATTTATCCAAGAATGATCAGGAAAACAGGAAAGGGGGTTTCCTGTGTTTTCAGGTAACGCCTGGAATCCCAGGACATTGTCTTCCAGCCACTCAGTCTCCATGAGTGAAAGGAAAGGGTGGAGAACTGACAGATACCTGCCTTCGTCTCCTGGAAAACACCAGACCGCCGCACTCTTGACCCTCAAAACATTCCCCCTTAAAACCAAAGCATCAAACCAAAAAAATATATTTATCTATTTATTTATTTAACACAGATGACATGCCCAGAACTATCAGTATGTTGTTTTGGAAGATCTAAGGAGACAAAGGCACCTTTGAACCAGCCTTGGGAGAGGAAGCAAAGCAAGCAGTCTGTGCATCAGAGTCGAGCATGTGAAACTCTTGTGACTACAGTGAACTCAATTCAGGACTCTCCAATTAAGGGGCTTTTCAAACTGAACGTTCAGCACCGCAGGCAACTCACCAACACGCTGATGTGGAGTACCTGGGCACTGCATCAAACTTGATGAGGAACTTGACTAGGCAGCATGTGTTCCACACAACTCATCACTCTTAGTGACAGAAATCACTGAAAAACTGTCATTATCCCAGTCGGTTCCTCAAGAGTTAGTGTTAGAAGATAAGCTCCTCATTTTCCCCGTTTCCAGCAAACCTTTAATAAGCTTAGACACGAGAGTCTTTCTCTAAGTAAATTGACAAAGTGAGCATCCACAATCCGCATTAAACAGGGCCTAATCCTTATCTATAAGGTGCTTAATAGACTGAAAATCAGGGATTAATGGAGAGCCAAGTCAAGGACACATTTAGTCATTTAAACTTAATTAAATCTGACTTTGCAATTGAATTTTAGACAGAACCTTGGATGTAAAAACTTAACTACAAAATTAGAGATCGCTGCTGCTCTACTGATCCATAGATACACAGCTTATATTGGCCAACATGTGGGATTTGTTTCATTTATCAATATCAAAAGTGGATATGCACACTACCATTAAAAGTATAGGATCAGTAATTTACACTTTTATTCAGCAAGGATGCATTAAATTAACCAAAAGCGACTAGACATTTATAATGTTACAAAAGACTTCCATTTGAAACTAATGCTGTTCTTCTGAACTTTCTATTCATCAAAGAATCCTAAAAAAATTATCACAGTTCTCACAAAAAAATAAACACCACCACAGTTTTCAACACTGAGAAGAAATGTTTCTTGAGCACTAAAACAGCATACAATAATTATTACTGAAGGATCAACTGTTTTCCTGTATTTTTGATCAAATAGTCTTGCAGTCTTCATCTCAAAATGAATATCCATTTTTCATACAGTATTTCCACGTTGCAATCAGCGTGTAGCATTGCAATGCCTAGCATTCAAATAGTTTCTTAGTGTTTTAGCATTTCATTTAGATTTGACAAAATAGTGTAGAATTTTAATATTAACTAAAAATAACATGAAAACAATCATGTTAGCCAGAATTAAAAGCAGTGTATCCCTAACTTCAACATACAGATCAGTGGCACAGGAATCTGACATCAGCCTAACTTGCTAAAACGGTAATACTTTAGTATAGGGACCAATTATCTCTATTAACTAGATGCTTATTAGCATGCATATTACTAGTATATTGGCTGTTTATTAGTACTTATAAAGAACATATTCTGCATGACCATGTTCTACATCCCTAATCCTACCCACATACCTAAACTAAACAACTATCTTGCTAACTATTAATAAGCAACAAATTAGGAGTTTATTGAGGCAAAAGTCGTAGTTAACGGTTTGTTATAGGGCTGCACGATATTGGAAAAAACTCACATTGCGATATTTAGTTTTTCTGCGATATACAGTGGGTACGGAAAGTATTCAGACCCCCTTAAATTTTTCACTCTGTTATATGAGCCATTTGTTAAAACATTTAAGTTCATTTTTTTTCCTCATTAATGTAACAAGCACCCCATTTGACAGAAAAACCAGATGTTGACTTTTTGAATATTAAAAAAGAAAAACTGAAATATCTAAGTTTCAGACCCTTTGCTCAGTATTTAGTAAAACCCTTTTGATCTAAAAGCAAAAAGATGCAACAAGTTTTTCACACCTGGATTTGGGGATCCTCTGCCATTCCTCCTTGCAGATCCTCTCCATTCTGTCAGGTGATGGTAAACGTGGTGGAAGCCATAAACTTAATTGGGTTTAAGCAGGGCTTGGCTGGGCCATTCAAGAACAGTCACGGAGTTGTTGTGAAGCCACTCCTTCGTTATTTTAGCTGTGTGCTTAGGGTCATTGTCTTGTTGGAAGGTAAACCTTCGGCCCAGTCTGAGGTCCTGAGCACTCTGGAGAAGGTTTTTGTCCAGGATATCCTGTACTTGGCCGCATTCATCTTTCCCTCGATTGAACCAGTCGTCCTGTCCCTGCAGCTGAAAAACACCCCCACAGCATGATGCTGCCACCACCATGTTCACTGTTGGGACTGTATTGAACAGGTAGAGCAGTGCTGGTTTTCTCCACACATACCGTTAGAATTAAGGCCAAAAAGTTTACTGTCTCATCAACCAGAGAATTATTTGTCACCATCTTGGAGTCCTTCAGGTGTTTTTTAGCAATCCATGCAGGCTTTTCATGTTCGGGCCACTCTGCCAAAAGCCCCGACTGGTGGAGGGCTGCAGTGATGGTTGACTTTCTACAACTTTCTCCCATCTCCCGAATGCATCTTGGAGCTCAGCCACAGTGACCTTTGGGTTCTTCTTTACCTCTCTCACCAAGGCTCTTCTCCCCCGATAGCTCAGTTTGGCCGGACGGCCAGCTCTGGAAGGGTTTGGTCGTCCCAAACATCTTCCATTTAAGGATTATGGAGGCCACTGTGCTCTTAGGAACCTTAAGTGCAGCAGAAATTTTTTTGTAACCTTGGCCAGATCTGTGCCTTGCCACAATTCTGTCTCTGAGCTCTTCAGGCAGTTCCTTTGACCTCATGATTCTCATTTGCTCTGACATGCACTGTGAGCTTAAGGTCTTATATAGACAGGTGTGTGGCTTTCCTAATCAAGTCCAATCAGTTAATCAAACACAGCTGGACTCAATGAAGGTGTAGAACCATCTCAAGGATGATCAGAAGAAATGGACAGCACCTGAGTTAAATATATGAGTGTCACAGCAAAGGGTCTGAATACTTAGGACCATGTGATATTTAGGGTTGGGTACCGAAACCCGGTACCAATATGGCACCGGTACCTATTAACCGGTTGTACTAAACCGAATCAGAACGCAGATTTCGGTGCCTCATTTCGGTGCCATGCCTGAGCGATCGATTAAAATATTTGTCCTTTTTTCTCCGAAACGCACGTAAGAAGCATCACAGGCTACAACTACAAATATTTCAGAAAATGTATATTTTAGTCAGAGTTATTGCGCTCTTATTTCATTGCGCGCCGTCTGTTTGGCGCGCATGCGCACGGCGGCGCTCATTCTAAATGAAGTCTGTGAAGTTTAGCAGAGAATCGCAAAGCAGAAGCTCACGCACTTCTGACAGCAAAATGGAAATATTTCCATGGATCTCTAACATTTACAGATGGATAATATACCTGTGAATTGTAAGTTATGCATTACGGAAAACAGCAAACACATTAAACAGCGCGAGAAGCATCTCTGTCAGCGGCACACGCAGCCTTTCTGTCAGAGCATCTGACGGGGCGAGCGCGAGCCGCTTTAAACTGAAACAATAACTATAGGCTACTGTATCTTACGAGTTTTTTTTTTTATAGCCCTTCATATAAAGCTTGTCACATGTTTAGAACAAATTGTATTATGCACTTTCTCCGCAGCAGTTCAGTCTGTGTCCTCCCTTGATATTTTATCAGATGCGCTCGTATCAAACTACTGTATATCAATATTAACTGTATTGCTTCATAATAACGTATCGATTATAAAGAATATATCGATATATCGCGCCCTAGCAAAAAATGCCTAAAGCTAAAATTCTCTTGTATTCGCGTTTTTAAACTGTTTAAACCAACAAAATAGAACATTATAACGTTTTTAGTCACAACACCAGTTAAATGCTTCCTTTTGTGATCTGATAGCTTCTTGTCTCAGAATGAGGTAGAAAATATGTTCTATAGGCTACCAATGCATTGATTAGCAATGGATTTTAAATATACTTAATTATTATTATACCAGAGATGCGAATAACACAGTGTCGAGTCACATTCAAAACGATTATATCTTCTGTTTACTCAGTTACAGGAATAGCAATGCCTTTGTCCATATTGGGGATTTCCTGGAGCTTCATTAGTTCCATATACAGTGTGTGTGTGTGTGTGTGCATGTGTATAAATATAAATATAAATATAAAAATAAATAAAACAAGTATCGGTTCAGGCACCGTTTAGGCACCGGCACCGTTTTAAAAGTATCGATTTGGCACCGGTATCGAAAAAAACCCAAACGATACCCAACCCTAGTGATATTTCAGTTTTTCTTTTTTAATAAATCTGCAAAAATGTCAACAATTCTGTGTCTTTCTGTCAATATGGGGTGCTGTGTGTACATTAATGAGGAAAAAAAATGAACTTAAATGATTTTAGCAAATGGCTGCAATATAACAAAGAGTGGAAAATTTAAGGGGGTCTGAATACTTTCCGTACCCACTGTATATTGTGATATGAAAAAATCAAACAAAAAACAATTCACCAGATGACTTGAATAGCTCTATTTTGAAAAAAACAAACAAAGACTGGTTGATGAAAATGAAATAAACAGCTTTGTATTTTTAAGGCGTTCAGTATTCAGGTACAGAAATTGCACACTGCATAGTCTTTACTGTAAAAAATCTAATAAATCTGTGTTAAAGGTACAAAAGTGATTTTCTCGCGTTTTGTTGTTTGATTAACTGACACAGAAAGCAACAGGGACATCTGCTTTCAATTGTTTACCTTCAGCTAAGACATAAGCAACTGTTTTTTACAAGGATACTTGCAGAGACATGCATTTTGACAGTTTCGCGCATGTGTGTCATTTCAGGCACAAATAGTAGCGGAAGTGAATGGAATTCAGTGTTCACGTGCATCTGTGTGGCTCTCACCATGTCTACACTGGACACGAGCAGCACGACGCGACAAAATACAATAGAACTCATTATAATCAGTGATGCTGTGTGACTGACTACACCGGATGCGGTGCGACACGGCAAATCCCCGCTAGTAAATTGATGCCTCGTTCTATTTATGACGTACTGACACAAAGTTCAAATGATTGGCAACCGTCACTTTGTCGCATCCAGTGTAGACAGACTTTGGGGCCGTTCACATGGCACGCCTAAAAACAGCGCCGCTTTCTCCTTCTTTCAAAGCGCTCGGGAGCTTGCGCTTTCGTGGCATCTGCCATTGCTAAGCAACCGTGACCTGCGCTCTCCTCGACGACGCGGAAGTGTCAACAAAGGATAAATGGATTTCCAGCACTGAAAATCGCTTGCATTAGCTCTGCTACTAAATTTATTTAAAATGGATATCTCTGTTGCGTCCGGTGTAGATGCGGTGTCTGTGTGTCAGCAAAGAAAATTATCAGTATATATAACGATCAGTATAGGCCTACTAAATAGGGGTCGACCGATTATCGGCCTGGCCGATTATCGCCGTCGATATTAAGCATTTTTATGATAATCGGTATCGGCCATTTTCAAAATCGATGTGCCGATAAAATAATTTAATTTTGAAACGCGCTATTTGGCTCTGATGCAGCCTGTCGGAGCTCACCACTCTGTGGGCTAGAGCAGTCTCCGCCCACCGCGCATCTGATTTGTTGGAGTCCGACCAATCAGCGTGGAAGATTAAAGGCACTCTCATACCGAAAGCGCTTTCTAACTGGAGCTGCTTGTTTCAGTGATCACGCATCAGATGTCTCTCAAAGGCAGCAGCAGACGTTGCTCAAGTTGCAATAAATCACAATCCACTACACTGAAGTTGCAAAACACCTCAATATTATCTATTTATGGTTTCCGCGATGGGGAAAATGCGGACGGAATCGCGGAATCCAGTCATATAAATAGAGGTTACTGTATAACGCGGATTCACGGAATTTGTCAAAGTTTGGATGAATTAATCAAAAGTAGGTCAGTACATTTAAATCGACTCGCGCTATGGACTAGTATCTGTAAACATTAAGCCGCAAAAAGACTATTTAAATATGAATTCTGCATGTTCTGCGTGTCTCTGTATATGTGAATGGCACAGACGCGCGGTTTTTACTTCACACACACACACACACAGACACACACACACGCGCGCGCGCGACGCTCGCAGTGTTTTCAGCATCTGCCGTCTCACTAAATGAGGACATAAATACTTGAACAACATCCCCAGAACTGCTCTGAGAGTTACTTCATATTTGACCGTTTCATTTGAGTAAAACGATCGTCATATCATACATAGGCTACAGAAACTTAAGAGGTCCTCATGGCTACCCGTCAAAATAAAAGTTCGGTTTATCTAGTAATACTACTACAACAATTATTACAACTTTGTTTAAAAGAATAATCACACAATACGCTATTTCTTCCATGTTTTAATTTTAATAGTAAAAATTGTTTGCCATTATTCTTATTTGATTAAAAGATAAATGAAATTAATGTTTTATGCCTTCATTTGCACTGCACTGTAAATTAAAACTAATGGAAATTACTGTCACATAGGCCAAGATTAAGATACTGTCACATAGGCCAAGATTAAGATAGGCTATTGAACCAAGTGTGCCTATAATAGGCTATTAGTGTTATAGTTTCATTAAAATAGTTGCGGTCTTCTTAACTTCTACAATGGAGCTATGAAGACAATTAAATTATTTACACTTATTATATACATTGTGCATTTTAAGTTAATCAATTGATGTGCATTAGATGATGAATTGATTAGTCACCTCTTGTAGGCTATGATTTAATCATCAGAAAATAATTAATGAAGAATTATGAGAGGTTATGCTATTACACATACATTTCCAACATGCAAATTAGTGAAGCCAAATACTTACATTTCCCCAAGCTGTTTAGCTGTAGTACAGTATTCATAGGCTTAATCATGAAGCATACAGTGGCCTAGGGCTGCACGATATATTCCATGCGATAGTCATGTGCATCTCGTCAGTAAAGCCGGTTCTGTGATTAGCAGTAAATCTCCATCACCTGCTTTCAGATGGAGCGGCATTTAATACACAGAGCCTTAGATCACTGACAAGCTACGCAACATCACGTTCATTATCGAAGGCGATTCATCTGTGATTATGAGCACGAATTGCGTAGCTTGTCAGTGAACTACGGCTCTGTGTATTAACTTCCGCTCCATCTACTTTGTTGGAAAGCATGTGATGGAGATTTAATACTAATCACAGAACCGGCTTTACTGAAGAGATGCACATGACAATCGCATGCAATATATCGCAGCCCTACAGTGGCCCCACTTTTAACTCTCTCTTTATATTACACTTATTGTAGATGGATGCATGGAGGAAGACAAGAGTAAGAAGTGCAACCAACACCAGGGAAGGCAGTTTTTGTCAGAGCCTTGCTATTCTAAATTTTGACATTAATTGTCATTTTTACACCAGACATATATCGGTTCAAAATATCGGGGTCTAGGTGGTGCAGCGGCATATCGGCGCACTATCCGCACATGCGAGCTATCGTGCCGCCACTACACAATCCCACCACACGGGTTCACTCCCAAAACAAGTCCATGAATAGACTCATACCCACATACATCTCTCGGGAATGCCACGATGAACGCACTGGTGCCGGTTGCTCTGGAATTTTGGAATCCAGTCCATTGAGGTCATTCTCGGAACGGTCTGCTTACATCATAGCCCCGGCCCTGTCTGCTGACAGCTACAATGAACGAATGAACGGTTCACGTTGGGCGGAGGGGAGGTGGTGCAGCGGGGCGCACATCCTGAGCCGTCCGCCACTACACAATCCCACCATTCACTCCCACCCCTCCCCACCATCTCTCGGCTTCCTCTACAAGATTAAACACATCTAAGCAGCAACTTCACAAACATTCGACAGCATTCACTTTCATCCACCAAGGCAGAACCGTCACGGACCTTTCCATTTCAATATGAGGGGCATGATGTAAGAAACTCGTTGGATGTAGGCAAACTTTTTGAACCAGCAGGCCCAAACAGATGCCAAATCTACACACCCGCCAACCCCGAGCTTTGTGTAAATGACTGGAGGAAGCATTTGTATATTTCCAAAATTTCACTCCAGGCAACAACAAACCCAAAAAGTGCACAGATTAGGCTGCCTAATGCAATACAAACCCCACATTTAAAGCACATAAACAACATTTACAGAACACAATTGGGCCTTGAATAAGCCTGTGTGGGAGGAACATGAACTATAACAGAACAGTAATGCTATTAGTGTTACTCAGTGACTTGTTATTGCTATTAGACTTCCTATTAATAACAAGTCACTGAATGAACAACACCAAAACTAAAGCCCCTGCTCTGCTAATTATTTTAAAACTGTGATTCACTTCCCTCTATCTGAGGAAGTGATGTTTAACATGATGAGCATGTAGCTGCCGTGGTCATTTAATTATGGATGATATGACATCCATGCTGAGGCCAGCTTTTGAGAGGTCTGACTGCTCTCTGACTGTCAGTAATGACTCACTTCTGTCTCGCTGTGAGTTTGAGCTTACACCAGTGGGAGCGATTTAAAGACAAATACCAAAGAAATTTAAATTATGTCATAGGGTGTTGGACAGCACATGAACAGAGAAAACGTGAATTCTTTACACATTACAACACATCATCTGGATTTGAACTTTTTCCCAGAGTGGGCCTGGAAAATAAGATTAAGCTGCTCTGTATTTCAAAACAAAGGGATAGTTCACCCAAAATGAGAATTGTGTCATAGTTTACTCATCCTCATGTCGTTCCAAACCCGAATGACTTTATTTGTTCCGTGGAACACAAAAGGAGTTATTCGAAAGACTGTGATGGTCGCTGATTTCCAAATGCTATAAAAGTATTATAAAGGTTGTCCGTATGACTATATTCCAAGTTGTATGAAGTCATAAAAGCGCTTTCATTGAAAGACTATTCATTGATTGTTCATTACTCATTGTATCCAGTGAGTTCAAATCTAGACTTGTTTTGTGAACTTTACCATTTTAAGATTTGTCTCTCTTGAACAAATCAGGAATTTCTACTTATGAGCTACAGAACACATCAAGATTATCATATGATTTCAGAAAACATAGAACATGTCCAAAAGTCAAATGGACCAATTTTCTTATACATTTATGGTGCTTTTGTGTCCTTTTTTTAAAGCTTGAAACTTAAGTTCCCGTTAATTTTAAGCGTATGGAAAAAAAGATCTTGTAAAATTTCAATTTTTTTCCTCGTGCTCCACAGAAGAAAGAAAATAATACGGGTTTGGAATGACATGAGGTTGAGAGTAAATTATGACACTTTTTATTTTTAAGAGAACTTAACCTTTAATTTGTTGGTTGATCTATATTATCATTTTTAGAACTTGATTTTAGTTGGTCCAGCTCAGAATTAGTGGGGATGGAAAATGAGATGAGGAGTCAGTGGCAGTGGGTGGACAGAACTAGATGTCCTGTCTTTCATGTCAAGTCCCTGGTTTCGACTTACATCCTTAAATAAGAAGACAACAGGCTGCCATGACAACAGCCCCTGGCAACATGTCTATAGGGTGCACACAGCCTTAAAGAAGCTTTATTTAACAACACAGATCTGGAAACACAATCAGTAACCATGGCTTACTATTACTCTGTCTTGTAAATCAGAATTAAAATTGTGCATGTGCATTAACAAACTAAAAAACCCTCTTAAAACTCTAATTGAAACCGTGACAAGAACCATTTTCATGTTTGTCAACAATGTGCTAAAACCTTTTCTATTGCACCCCGTCTCCTATTACAACTAGGAGACATAATCCTCCACAACCAGATCAACATTCAAACCTATTATGTGTAACCTGGATTTTCCACACAGCCCTTCCTTTAACCACAAATCATAATGCACACATTGGAATCTATCATATATTCAGGCCATTGTTTCTTTACAAATTACACTACAGTTAAAGCAAACACACTAAAGGCAAAAAATGTATTGTACCATCAGACACACTGTATAATGTATAAGGACATATGACTTAACCTAGTATATTTTTAAGTTGAAAATGTACAACAGCATAAGTCACACACAGGAAGGAAAATGAACCATTAAGTCAACATGTTTCTATTAGAGCTGTGGTCCTATGGCAAGCCACTTTAACATTTCATTTTAATATCTCATACAACTAACCAGCAGCTATTTTAATGTTATTCATACTTTTTTAATTACCAGTAAATACGCCAACAGTGACTAGTATTTCCTCAATTAATAACTGTTCTGTAGATCTGTGGCTCATGAATCAATTATTAAATTACAGATAGGATATGTTGCTAATTGTTACTAAAAAACTTGAATATATACCAGTAATGATTATTTGAATAGCTACAAGAAACTAAGAAATAAACAACAGGAATAGAAAGAAATGGAATACGAAACTAGCAATGTGTATACATTTGAGTTTAAAATTAATAGTTGATATCTGATCAACAGACCCCTATATATTTAAACTGCAAAACAAGCCATTTGTTTCAATGTCACAGTTACTGGTATTGGGAATGACTAGTAGAAGAAGAAGAATTATTAATATATAATGTTCCAGTAATACTGACTAAATAAACAAGTATTCACTACTGGCACATAATGAACCTTTACCTTAGTGAAAAGAACGCTAGTTACAAGGAACGGGGCATCGCTAAACCATTTTAACTGAGGAACGAGGAGCAAGAACCAGTGAAAGACAACTGTGTTCCAAGACCGACCTGAGAATATTTTTCCCTGAAAATATATCAGCATGTTGTGTGTTTTAGCAGTTTAGAATCAGAACTAGCCATGCCAGATTCAAAAATGTATCACTCTGTTGATCTAATCTCATAAAAATGTATTTTGTAATAATACAAATGGAGCGTTGATTGATATGGATATTTACCTACAATCCACTCTAGGAAACAAAATTTGCAGATTCGTTTGTCAGCAATGAAACATCTTATTGTGTGTGGGTAGCTTGATTTTGTTTTTATTCATATAAATTTATATAAATATATCCATAACAGTATTTCAATAAAATCTAAATATTTGGCCACTTAATGGGGCTCATGAAACGCTAGAAATTTATCTGATAAGATACAGGCTAAATGTTAAAGCGGCTTGCCATAAACAGTCCTGTCTGACAATGCTTCGGTAAACATAAGACTCTGAATTCCCCTCGGTATTAAAGGGTGATAGAAAATAAAACCCCAAATCATTTGGTTATTTAATGTATTTAAGCACAGAATTATATTTAAAACACCTCTTTTGTGATTTATATCACCGAGGTAACGTTAAGGTGAACAGATCTGAAGCCAGCGCGGCCACTGAATATCACTCACCGTACACCCGCACCCATCCCTGCTGCTGGCAAAACGAGTCCATCAAAATCCCATCGACCACAGGGTCTAAAGAAATCATGCCTCCTTGAACCGAGTCCATGTCGCCACCGGTTACTGAATCCGTCTCCATGCTCGATACACCTCCACGGTAACGTCCAGGTAAAGACTCCAGTCCGGTGGATTTCCACGCGCGTGGCAGGAGAGCCTCACAATGTTTTCCGTTGGTTTGAGATGCTTTAGTATCAAACCATACAGCTAAAAAATAGTTTAAATAAAGCTGGATAAACTAGCGACAGTAGTATGACAATGTTCAAACTAATCGTTTGGAGTTTCCCATATTTTTCTTTGTTTCACAGTTGGAATTTAAATGATGTACGCGCGACTCTAACCTATGTTTACATTACTCAGCACTGTAGCTACGTTAGTCGGCTATAAAATACAATAAAATAAGGAAATACGGATATAAAAAAGCGTCGATAGTGTATTTAAACACTTATCAAAGCTTAAAAAATACGAAAGTGCAAAGTTTAAGATCACCCTAGTTTTCTTAAACAGAATCAGCAGCCAAAAGTTAAAACAGAAGCAACAAGCAGCAGTTCTTGAAGTTATATTCGGATGGACTGCTGTTTCTTGTCTGTGTCCATGAGTCAGGTCGTGGAAACAGCAGTGATAATTGAATGAATCCAGGCGTCGGTTTTCCTGGATCGACGGCAGGAGTTTAACGTTACTGCATTGTCCTTGCGGCAAAAATCATCAAAATAACAGCAAGTATCAGTTTATTGTTCTGTTGTCCACTTTAAGTGTGACTCGTTGTTTGGGACTGCCTCCCTCCCTTCCTCCCGGTCCTGTGGTGAGGACAGACAGCCCTTTTCACACTTCAAAATCCAGACCGCTTTTCCACCTCAATCACATGCCATTGCCAGCCTGTGCGCTGGGATTCAGGGGGAACTAGAGGATGACCGAGTGACTCGATCAGCACACATTTACGGTTTAAACCGATTCAGGCAGCTTTTACTACATTTACACATACATTAAAATTCAGTGATAATTTTAGAAATACATAATGTGCTTGTTGAATGTGAAATGAGGACGAATTGAGACTTTGACAACATCGATCGACATAGTAAAGCAGATGTGAACCGATTATCGAGTGAGACATCTGCTCGTGCAAAAATGTCATAAAAATATATTTAATTTGATTTGACTTTAATATGCGTTGCATTTAATTCTTGAATAACATATTTTGTAGCCATAACCTGAATGAAAAATACATGTATTCAATTTAATAGATATTGAGAGATAATTTAGCTGAACACGAAAGGTCTCCACCTAGTGTTCATTAAGCGCATCACAAGAACATCAGCCAGCTCTGCGTTTAGACTATAAACGTATTAATTTGTTACTATAATTTTTGATTGTTTATATGATCTTCATTCTCTTTATCAGTAAATAATATTAAAAGTGCACGTGCATGTTCTAAATTAAGTGCAGTTAAACAAAAAAATTAAAGTAAGTTTTCAATAAAAATAAATAAATTGTTGCAGTTTTGTGTCAGGAATCACACAGCGTTCATCTAAGGGTCTATTTTTTATATTTGAAAAGACTAAATACAGAGCATGTATTAAGTAAATATAACCAATTTTTGTAAATATATTTATTTTCATTTGAATGACAAAATGCTTCTAAGGCTTTCTTGTCTTCATTGTGGCTTCAGCTGTGAATAAATAAGAAACAAAAAACTTCATTTAGAGAATAAAAATAAAATAAAATAAAATAAAACACAAATATATTTTTTTTGGGGTAGAAATGCCCTGGGTTAAATAAATAAAAAAGTACATTAATTTTGCATCGTTTGATACTGAATGAAGTAAAATACCCAGTTGTCAGCTTCTCTGCAAATCGGATAAATCAGATATATCAGTTCTCACATTGTGTGTTAAGCTTGAGCATTATAGGTTCCAGTACGTCTTCAAGGTGTTTCTTCTGTTCAATGAAGTCTTGAACTGTTGCATTTTTGGTGTTGTGTATCCAGTCAGATTTTGCAGAACAGATGTTTATAAACATGGTCTATATAGCAACACACAAACAATGATTAGAGAATGTGTACTTTTGGGTTTGCTAAAAATGTTAAAAATACAATCTGCAACTTTTCACTAAGGAATTAATAAATAATTATTTACCTTATCCTCTTTATTGAGCTTCCCTTGAACTTTCTCTGGATCAGCTATAATGTCTCTGACATCTTGTATTAATGCTTGCAAACTTTGTTTGGCCTCTGTCAGGAGAAAAACAATCATCATCTGCCTTAATCATAACCAGATTTGACTCTGTGCTGAAATGTTTCACTTTCTCACCAGCCCATGCCAGATACTCTGCGCAGTCCAGTTTGTCATAACGCCGGGCCACATCAACAGCCTTCTCTCCACGGAAACTGACCGCTTGAAAATCAGCATTGAGCTCAACCAAAGCTTTTAAAGTGTCCAGCTGACCCCACATGGCAGAATAATGCAACGGTGAGTAGCCTACAGTAAGAGTGAAGCATATTGATTATTTATTGTCAAACTGTTTTATTGTGCAACAGCTTGTAAAGTCTGTTACTGTATGTTAATTGGCCCATTAACAGTAAACTAAAGCTGGTTTGCAGGTCTTGGCCAGGCTGGTTTTAGAGGGGTTCTGGACTCTTCTTAACCCTTCTGTGGTCCTCTGACATTTTAGTCCAAAAACAATTGGTGAACTTGGTATAGGCTATATGAAATTTCCAATATTTGTATTTTATATAGAAAACAAAATATTGTACACTTATTTTATTAAAATAAGTTAGGCTTACGTTAGCCTAAATGTCCTCGGTCTGTTTTGGATAACAAGTGTGACCTCAACACTAGGGTTAAATCAGCTCAGACCAGCAAACGAGTTCAGACTTTTACTCTAGGTGTTAAAGTGGGCAAGTTATAAGTATTTTTTTAATTAGGCCTACGAGTAATTTTGCTCGCTAATTACCGCGCGCTGTGAGTTCATTGACGTCAGCGCCGTTCTGTACGAGCTCGCGCACGATGCCGCTCCGACCAAAAGTACACGCCGCAAACAGCGCATTTCTTCCCACCTCATCTTTTTCCCACAAAATATTCTCCGATTGCTGAGTTTCGTCGGCACTCTTGCTTTCCAAAAGACTCTTAAGTCCCTCTACATCATCATCTAAAGCACATAAAAGTACAGTTTTCTCCTCAGTTGACCGCATTATGACTCGTGATGTTGTGTTTCGCTGTCTCTATGGAAACCGGGCAGTCATCTCGGTCATTACTGTCACCAGCCACGAGATGTCACTGTTGACTGCTTTATTAAATAAGAAGAGCTGAAAATCTGAGCTGAACAGAGAAATTACATATTATCTTGTTGATAGCAGTTATTGAAAGTAGATTCTAAGAAAAATAACAAAATAAGCTTAGCATAAAATATGTAAATGTATTTATCAGCTGCAATCTTAGACAAGAATATTTATGTATAGAACTAACTTGTATACCAATAAAGATATCATAAAAAAAAAGAATAGAAAGTCCTTGAAGGGTTCAGACTTCTCTGTGGAAATTACATAATAATCTGACATCTAGGAAAAGGACTGGCATTGAAAAGAAAGATCAGAATCAAGAGAAAATATGTATTTGAAGTCATATATTTTGATTCTTCGAAATGAAGTAAACTCAGATTGATGATATATTGGTATAGTATGTGAATAAATGTACTATCCAATTTGTTTAGTTTGCAATATGCAAATCTTTTTCAATGAGAGGAAGGGGGAAATTATTAGGAAATATAGGGACATTTCTTGTGGTAAAATTATGTGATATATTTCATTTAAAAGGGAAAAAAGTCATTTGATGTCCTAAAAGGTCATTTCTCTCATGATGATAAGGAATGGAAAGTCATCTGACAGGGAAATTTGTGAGTGCAAATTCATTTTTGTCATCACGTAATGTCATTGTACATTCCAAAAAAACTTCCTCAATCAACTGAAACCATGCTTGTTGTTAAAATAGCATGGCTAGTTTTAATGTTAGCCTCACATGAAAATATAATAATTTCAGTTCTGGGTCACACCAACTCAATATTTGCATCCATCATTATTATCATTAGATGAAATGACACAGGGAATTATGTGGCAGAATTCACTCTATTATACAAAAAAAAGCATAATTTACTTTTGGATATTAGTGACATCTTGTCATGCTACACTGACAGTCACGTTGCTCAAGGCATGAAACGATCACATGACAGGGAGAGAGAGAGAGAGAGAGAGAGAGAGAGAGTGTAAAGAATGTGGAATGGATGGATTTGTGTCAAAGGTTCTGACTCATGCCATTGCTCTGCTTTCAAGTGTTCACTCCTGACCTGCCCATAACTCCTGCTCTGTCATTGGAGTCTATTTGTTGCATGTGTGTGTTCAATGAATGACATGACTGTATTTCCAGTTTGCTCTAGTTTAGGCCAAAGGAGGAAACTTTTTATGACGTGGGTCTATAATTATAGGAAAATTGGGAATGGGAGGGAAGGGGAATGGCAGTATCAAACCCGGACAGATGTCAGCTATGCCTGAAAGAAAATATATGGAAGGCTGACATTAATATTACAGTATGTTTCTATTATGTAGATATCTGTGTGCCACGATGGGATCTAGTGTTTTTTATTTTATTTAATACTACATTATTTTATTTTTTATTTTAAATTGTATATTTTTAAATTATTTTATTTAATTGTTTTCCCACCCATCCATTCTCCAAACTGTCGCAGGGATGCTGGAACCTATCCTAGCGTCCCAGGTCATAGGCAGTGAAACAACCTGAAAGAATGGCCAGTCCATCGTAAGTTTTATTTTATTTTATTTGTCATAACATGTCTTAATAAAAATAAAAAAATCATAAAACCCTATGTTTTTTTACAAGATTAAATGAAAGAAAAAAGTACTACATTTTATTTTATATTATTTTCTATAATTGTCATAGCATGTCTTAATTTTTTAACAAGATTAAATGTAAAAAAAACAGTAAATGCTAAAGGTTCTCCCTTGTTTGTCTATGACTGATTTTACTTTTTAATAGTTATTAGAACAATTAAATTCTAGTTCAGTATAGACCACTTTCCCCACTATTTCACACTCACAGTCCTGAGTTGTGGTGAGACGAATATGCATCTGGCTGTTTTCACCATTTAAAGCGCGGCTGTCAGCATCTGTCCTCAGAGCTGTTAAAGCCCATGCAGTCATGCTTCAGTTCTCTCAAAAGCCAAAACAACATCTGTGCTTGCCCAAGGAGTGCTAATGTGCCTGGGGCTCTCAGAAGCCTCAGAGATTTCACTGATAGCTGCCATAATACAGCAAACACCTGTGTTTAAAATACAGTAGTTCTTTGCATGTATGTAGGCTGTGGCTGCTTACATCAGCCGTCCTTTATCTAGGGATGCTTTTGTAAGTGATGAATGTTTTAATTACAAGTTTACATTGACCAGAATCAACATAGTCTTGTATTGCTGTGTAAGTCCATTACATCATCTTATTAGGGTCACTGAGCTCCATTTCTGCCAATCTGTCCAAGAATGTCATTTAGGCTATAGCTGACTGAATGAAAGACCTTTGATCAGGGCTGAAAAACTTTCATTTTGCTTCATCCTAAACGAAGAGCTGACCTTCTGCCCTATTAATCTATAATAATCTCTTTCTGACGCCATATTCCTCGTAAATCCATGTCTGTTTTCCGTTTCTGCCTTGAAATTAGTAATCGGGCCTGGCTTGGCCTGAATTCTCCCAACTGCGCTTACAAGTGAATCACGGCACACTAAAAATAACCCCTTTAGAAGACTGGACTCAGGAAATGAGTAAGGCTCTCGGGTCCTGAGAATCGAGTGATGTCCGCCGCTTTACACTGACCCCTCTGCACTGGATTACAGCCTGACGTCTAGGTGACGTCTTCCACTGCAGGAGATCCAAAGACAAACAGATGTTTCCTCAAGCTGTAAGGCCGATAATGTGGTAGTTTCAGTCTTTATGTTTGTTTCTGCTGACTCGTGATATTGGATTTCCTCTCATCCTGAAACTTCAGCCACACCTGTAAAAGGAATACAGGTTTAACCACTTTGTACGTTGTACCTTGTAAGAAGTATTCACATTCTTTAAAGATTTTTATCATTTTTAGGCCGTGATTCAACCAGTTTGACAGTTACCCATATAACTTGCTCGATGTATTACTGTGATGTTTGGAATGACATTAATATGATTGAGTGCATTGAAGTACTATGTGTGTTGTTTAGGAGTGAGTATTAGATGTGATTTAAACACATACCAAATTAAATCAAGTCCAAAAAAGGCATTTTTGACTGATGGTCTGATTAGTGCCATATGTGACCCTGGACCACAAAACCAGTCATAAGTCGCATAGGTGTATTTGTAGCAATAGCCAACAATATATTGTATGGGTCAAAATTACCGATTTTTCTTTTAAGCCAAAATCAGGATATTAAGTAAAGATCATGCGCCGTGAACATATTTAGTAAATTTCCTACCTTAAATATATCAAAACATAATTTTTGATTAGTAATATGCATTGCTAAGGAACTTAATTTGGACAACTTTAAAGGTCATTTTCTCAATATTTAGATTTTTTTTGCACCCTCAGATTCCAGATTTTCAAATAGTTATATCTCGGCCAAATATTGTCCTATCCTAACAAAGCTTATTTATTCAGCTTTCAGGTGATAAATCTCAATTTCGAAAATATTAACCCTTATGACTGGTTTTGTGGTCCAGGGTCACATGGTTTTGAGAGGGTTGATAACAGTCCAAAATCTCTGCTAGCATGTGAGAAGCAGTTGATGAGACGTTGTAACTCTTTTTCATCGTGTGCTACCAGGACAGCATCATCTGCAAAAAGCAGCTCTCTGATCAGCACTCTCTGTACCTTAGCCTTGGCTCTGAGACACGTGAGGTTGAACAGATTCCCATCACTTCTGGTGTGAATGTATATACCATCGTCTGACTGGTTAAAGGCACACTATAACACCAGAGAGAAGAAAATGCCAAAGAGTGTTGGTGCTAGAACACATCCTTGTTTGACACCACTTCGAATTGGGAAGGGGGTGGAGTATGAGCCATCATATTGAACAGTACCCTGCATGTCTTCATGAAAGGATACAATCATCCTCAGGAGCTTGGGTAGGCACCCAATCCTCTGAAGTACTGCAAAAAGGCCATTCCTGCTAACCGAGTCAAAAGCCTTTGTCAGATCAATGAAGGAAATGTAGAGTGGTCTCCTCTGCTCACGGCACTTCTCCTGCAGTTGCCTTAATGAGAAGATCATATTAATTGTTGATCTTCCTGCTCTAAATCCACACTGTACTTCGGGATACACACGTTCTGCAAGTGGTTGCAGCCTGTTGAGAACTACCAAAGTCCTTCCCAACAGTACTCAGAAGTGATATCCCACGATAGTTATTGCAATCTTTTATTTAATCCCCTTTATTTTTTATAAAGTGTGATGATGTTTGCATTACGCATATCTTGGGGCACTGTCCCTTCCTCCCAGCACTGTAACAGGAGTTCATGGAGATAGTTGAGGAGATCACACTTTTTGCCAGCCTTGACGACTTCTGGAGGTATGCCATCACTTCCAGGAGCTTTACCCCAAGCTAAAGAGTTGATGGACTTATTGAGTTCCTCAATAGAGGGTGGAGCGTCAAGCTCTTCCATGACTGGCAGAGGATTTATGTTCTCAATCGTTGTATCAGCAACAACGGTCTCTTTCGAGTAGAGTTCCTGAAAATGCTCTGCCCATCTCTTCATCTGCTCACCTCGATTGGTTATGGTGTCGCCCGAGATGGACTTTAGAGGTGATACCTTAATGATGCTTGGACCAAAAGCCTTCTTCATTCCCTCATACATTGAGTGGATGTTGCCACAGTCAGCAGAGAGTTGAATGTTCTCGCAGATGTTCAGCCAGAAATCATTAGCACATTTACGAGCAATCTGTTTGGTGTCATTTCTAGCCTTGCTAAATGCTGCAAAAGCTTTCACTGAAGTAAAAACAGTAATATTGTGAAATATTACTACATTTTAAAATAACATAAAATTATTATTATATTCAAATAATAAAAATAATATTTTAATATTTAAAATGAATTATTATTATTATTATTATTTTTAGAAGCCATTACTCCAGTCTTCAGTGTCACATGATCCTTCAGAAATCATCAGTGTTGAAAGCAATGCTATCTTACGACGAATTCACACTTTTTTTACAAGGTGGCTGATTCGAACAGATTTGTACAACCTCACTCGTACGATTTTGTACGATTTCTGTGAGGGGTAGGTTTAGGGGCGGGGTTAGGTGTGGTCCTTCATATGAATTCCTACGAAATTGCCACCTCATAAAATATGTATGATTTTTCACAAATCATACAAATTCGAACAAGTGAGGTCCTACGAATTCGTACAAATTAGCCACCTCGTACAATATGTATCAATTGTCATGATAATGTGCTGCTTAATTTTTTTTTGTGGAAACCATGATATTTTTTTCAGCATTCTAGAAGGATGTATTTACTGTAATTTTTAATCAGTTTAATGCATCCCTTAAAAACAAAAGTATTATAAAGTATTACTTTCACTGTGTAAACCCTTTCTAAGCAACAAACCACAATTTCTTAAAGTAGGATTTGTACATTAAAATAGCATCTTTTAGTGTATGACATGAGATTTTGATTTGTCATATGCATAACTCGGAGTCATGCCCCGTTGATGCCTTTCAAGAGGGTAGGAAATTCTGTAGGTATGTACCTTGTTATCTTTTGATCATCACTTTGGTTTTGGTGATGCAATGACTTTTGTTACATTTGTTTTTCTTAGTTGATGTTTTACCAAATGATTTGCATTGTCTTAATCACCATAATATGTATCCCTCTAAGGCACTCAAAGAATCTACACTGAAAATCTAGGTTTTATTTAAATTGGCAATAATCAGAAGATTTCTGATTTTTTTCATTTTTTTAAACAAGAAAAGTTATGACATATAGAGAAATATTTAGAAATTCTGTAATATTTTTCATGTATGTTCTTTGTACAAAAGGTCAGATTTTCTTGAGACTAAGAAATACATAGAACATCACATAAAATTAATCTTGAATTAGTTAGAGCTAGTTGTGAAAGTAGTTGAAAAACGTGGAAGTAGTTGTCACCAGACTTCTGTCTGCAGCTCTCACAAGTTGAAACCATGTGACCTGCTCAATGGAAAAGAAAGTGGTTGGAAAAACAGTTCAGCTATTTTAGGCTTGAATGATGATGATCACACTTTGCAGTGTGTATGTTAACCACAAAAGTCAACAGGAAGCTGACATATCAGAAAAAGGCCATGCTGCATAGAAACAATCCAACGCAAGGAAACAACAGTACACAAAGAACTCTGATAGCAAAGAGGCTGTAAACAAACATTGTGTGTTACAAACAGGTGTCTATGTTGAGATACGTTTCCACAGGATGCATCTATAAATGGGTTGTGCGTTCATCTAGCATGGTTGACATACATTAAGACTTCTTTCCATTGAAATCTGAGGTGTAAGGTACACCTGTGGTCTCATTATCAATATTATGCTTTTGCAGATGATCTGAGTTTCTTATTTAGAAGAATACAGCCGCTAAAAGTGATATTTATTCAGCAGCAATATGATTTTTTGACCAAATATTGCAGCATGTGATGATATAAGATACATTTACTTTTTTACACAGGCTCATGGTGGTGTTTATGGCACCAACGAGCACAACTACCATTATAATGTTAATACACAGCAGATTTTGATAATACAGAAACAGTTTTTCTTGCTTCCTGTTCCCATTGTCTGTCATTAGGCAGTGCTGCATTCCAGCTGCAGAGGGCACAGATTCATCACCTTGATGTCTGTTTGGGTGAGGTCCAGTGCCCCACATCTCAAGCATATTGCTTCACTGAGCTCTGCCAGAAAGAGAGAGAGAACATTATGGAGTCAGGAGAGCTCTGCGTTCTGCCATATTTTTGTTCTGGCACATTCTGATCATTTGTTGCTCTTTTATTTTATTTTATTTTATTTTATTAATTTAAAATTTTGGCATATTTAAAAAATATGTTTTTGTTCTGGCGCATCTCTTTTGTTGCTCACTTTTTTGTTTTTTTTGTCGCACCTACATGAAATACATGATATGCAACATATTTCTATTATTTCTTTAACATATTTATTTTACACATGAAAAAGGAAAAAAGAACACTCGTAAAATGTCTTTTTTTTTGTCACGAACAGCCTAAAAGTTTTTTCTTTTAATTTATTTATGTTATTATTATTTTTTAATTATATTTTTACTTAAGAAAAAAAAAAGAAAAGAAAAAAGTTTAACTTTTGTTCCCCGCTCTTTGCCTCCATTTGCATAACCAAACAATAAACCTTAAAAAGGTGCATAACATGTAAAGTAAAATACAATTTCTTTGATCAAGTGAAGGATTTTGACACTGGCACAGAATAGCATCTAACCAAATGCCTCAGTTCTGTGCAGCATGTTTCTTGTTGTTTAGCAGATGCTTTTAACCAAAGTGATGCATATGCTGATTGCAGGGACGGTCCCTCTGGAGCAGCACACTTTTTATTTCACAGGAACAGTGATGGGAGGAGGGGATCTCAGCGACTTTACAATTCTTAGATTTAATTCTTATCTGTATTCAAATCTGTAACCTTTACACTGACAGCGTAATGAGACTGTCTGACTTATCAGCTTGCATCAACATTTGATTTAGAAAACATGTCAAAAAATGAATGTAGCATTGACCTTGATCAGTGTTTTGTCCTCAAATCATCCAATAAGTGAATGTAGGAATGGCTTTGGGTATTTATTTACACAAAAGCAGAACTTAGGACAATTGAGTGCCATTGATTGCCGTCAGTGACGTTAGTTCTGCATGACGCTCTGGTCTATTGTGTATGGCTGCTGAGTTCTGCTGCACATGACGTGCATTGTAATAATACCCTGCAAAGAAAAGTACCCAACAAACTTGCCTTTGTCACCAAGTTTTAAAATTCCCACAGAGTTTCTACAGTTCTACAGAATGAAGTATATTGAGTCACAAGGTTGACGCAGTGCTGCAGTTTGCACAGTTGCACCTCTGGCTCTTGCCCTTGTGCATGATGATTATGAAATGGTGAGGTCTGCTCACATGAACTGGAGGATGTTGTTTACTGAGCAGCTTGTTTATGTGTGAGCTGGTGCCTTGCAAGAGGGTTTTTGTGGTTATGCTAATCTGTTTCCTTCGTTCTGTTTTATTTTCGCATCTGCATCTTTCTTTCACTTTAGTGAAAGTCACCCTGGGTCGGGAGGAAAACACTTTTTGGTTTAGAGAAGATGCAAAAAACTTTTGTGTCAAGAATAATGTAATTTCTAATACATATAAATAGAGAAATAAAACCGGGAGGCTTTCATAAAGTAGGTTTTGACTTTATCTGTTCACGCTTAATACACATAATGTGGTCATTCAGAAACCAATCAAACTTTACCAGATAAATGTATTCATCGGCAATCTGTAACTGTCAAGGTGAACTTCCTTTAAACTTAACAACTGGCACTTCCTGTTTGTGTATGTATATGCTGATGGCTAGGCCCACACAGAAACTTCATCTGCAAAAATGCCACAGATTTCTATTAAATTGGGCCTTCTGTGAGTTCTAAAATGATCAAATCCTCTTTCCTTTTGTGCATGTTTATTAAATATTTTCATAATTTGATTATCCTTTCAGATACTAATAAAAGTGTAGTGCTCTCATTTTCAAATTACATATTTTATCATGTCCATTAAATCCATTGTGCAGAATTTTGCAGAATTTTCATCAAAATTGGTAAACAACAAATTCTCTCTGGGCCTAGCAATGACACATGACAATGCCATTACATGATTTTTGAAAATAAATAAAATAAATAAAATAAAATAAAATAAAATAAAATAAAATAAAATAAAACTTTAAAATATATATATTTTTTTTAATTAAATTAAATTACTTATTTATTACTTATTTAACAAATCATTTGTATAGTTCTATAGTGAAGAGTTCTGAATATAAGTAATTATATTTATAAAAAAATACCCTGTTGAAAAAAACAGCATATGCTGATTAGGCATGTTTTGAAGCATGGCAGCTGGTTTGAGCTGGTTTAAGCTGGTCCTGAGTTGGTCCTGAGCAGGAAATAGTTGCTTAGCATGTGACCAGCTTAAACCAGCTCATAACCAGCTTTTAACCAGCTCAAACCAGCTGCCATGCTTCAAAACATACCTAACCAGCATGCTGTTTTTTTCAATAGGGTACTGTTGGAGCTGTATTGCAGTGGAAGGTTCTTGTGTGATATGTTGGTTCAAGGGAAAGTAAGTCTGTGCCTGGCATTTTGTCTTGAGGATTGATTATCTGGAAGAATAAGTGTAAAAGTTCTAAAGTTTCATTGAGAACGATTGACCAATTCTAATTCTTGATCCTCTCTCAACTATCCTACTATTACAGCACTGTTTAAAGACACAAAACTCTGAACATTTGCCTCTAGGGTATGATAACAAGCTCAGTGTACTCTCAGATACTGAAGAAATTATTCCTCTCCATTTGGGAGTTTGTGAGTTGCTCTAGTTTTCAGGTTAGATTTCCTAATGTGTTTTTGTCCTGCTGAGTTGAGGATGTACAGCTGTTGATTTGTAGCCTGACGGCAGTAGCAGCTCTGCTGCCTGGGTGGCTGATTATCTGGGTGGCAGGCAGCAAGCCATTTAAACTTGTGCTTGTCCTGATTGTGGCTGTCCTATATTCTCTCTTTTTTGGAGTTTTCTACAGTATTTCAGTTTGGTAGATGGTTCTTATGTGTTAAATGTGGGGTTAAGTGTTTTACTAACTTTCTTCCTTCACTAAAATTCTTTATTTTGTGCAAATGCTGTGGCATAATCATTTTAATTGATGATCATGTTGCATTAAATTCATTTTAATTAATAAAATGTATTACTAACAGAACTGAGTGTTCTTAGACTAAAACCTCAAAATGTGTCAGTTGTGGTCTGCTTGCTATTTGTCGACTTGCTCTACACAGAGGTACCTGTCACAGTTCTCAGAAAAAAACTGGATGATTACATAAATGCGGCAAAAATCTCTTGAGAAATGTCACAGTTATGTTGGCACAAACAAAACAGCTACTTGACGCAGTTAGGTCAGACTTGTTTTCAGTTTTTACACATATATACTTAGGCTCACACCTTTATTGTGCATGTTTGCAACGCCAGTTGCAACCACAAGATATTTTCAGACACCACAAGAGGAGTGTCATGTGTGGTTTCAAGGTCGAGAGAATGAAATCAACACATTTGATGTACGGTGGTGCGTTAAGTTGTTATTCTTTGTCAAGTCTGAAATCGTCAAAAATTCAAATTAAGAAGGTTTGTATACTGCACATTTTGTTATGGTTACAGAAGAATCATCCAAACAAACATGTACACATTACCCAAGAAGTAACTTACTGAATGACACATTGCCTGGTTTAGTGGTGCTCAGCAGTCAGAAGTAAAAATAAATCCGAGCTTAGCTCCAGATAAGTATTTAAGTGAAATAATAGCAGATGACAACATTGCACTGTAACCATAACAAAGTGACGAAAACATGCAGCAAGAACATTGTCCTAATCAGAACAATCAGTGTGATAGATCATCACTATCACTGATGTCTGTGCAATTATGCGTCATGCAATATCAGAAAACTTTGGCAAGATGGAATCACAAGTCACAAAAGAGTTTAAAGGAATAGTTCACATTTACGATAAATGCGGACTGAAGCACTATATGTCAGTTTTGTCAACTGAATCATTCATTGAAACAATCTGACTCAAATGAACATGCCAAAAGAGCTAGAACTTAAGATTTTCAGTGAATAGTGACTTAAAGGAATATTTCACCCAAAAATGAAACATTTTGTCACTTGTCACAGATGGATCCTCTGCAGTGAATGGGTGCCGTCAGAATGAGTCCAAACAGCTAATAAAAAAATCACAATAATCTACAACATGACTCTAGTCCATCAATTAATGTTGAAAAGTGTTTGTATAAACAAGTGTTTGTATAAACTTTACTTCCAGCTAAAATATGAGTTCTCTATCCACAAACAATGGACTGGAGTCATGTTGTGGATTATTGTAATGTTTGAATCAGCTGTTTGGACTCTCATTCTGACGGCACCCATTCACTGCAGAGGATCCACTGGTGAGCAAGTGAAAAATAATCCTTTAAACTTTTCAGCAAATTTCATTAAAGTCACACTGTTTTTGAAACAGCATGAGGATGAGTAAATGATGACTACATCTTAATTTTTGGGTGAACTGTCCCTTTTACTGCAGCCTACTTGATGTGCAAATTATGAGTTCACGCTTGAATGCTTTTTTTTTATATCATCCGAAACTTACTGAACTATGCCTTCTCTATTTGTGTAAGGCTAATCAAGGCTGTAATGATAGCGATGAACGTAAATGTGTACAGTATCTTTTTAAATATTGTTTTTTTTATCTGATCACATGTTTGTTTATTGTCTTATCAGTGTCAGTGGAGCCCTGTAAAACACTCGAAGCCAAATTACTTTTACCACACCTTGTCAAAGTCTGCGTCTCACAGACATAAACGAGTGCCGATTATTACTCACACAATACAGTGCAATAAAGTGCACATATGCAAACAGACACTCCTTTCAGGTATAGTAAAGATAAAACTGCTATTTATAACATATGCGCATGTATATGCTTATGTGCACACTGCATGTGTGAACAAGACAGGAACTCAGTCGGATCATCTTTGTTTCCAAGGCAACAGCAAGCACCATACCACCCACGCAAGCTAGACAACGATCCCAGAACGGGGTTTCCTCTCACACCTTGCCTTTGCAGAGCCCGAGCTGATCCTGCATGTGAAAGCAGTCGCTTGTGCGTCACGGCAAGTGTTCTCCTGGCGTTTCACAAACACCCACAGCTCCCTGAGCTCTTTCCCATAGCTTCTCATCTCACGGCTCTGAGTGACAGACTTCTCCACACCTTAAAGAGTCACTTCCGGCTATCAACCAGACAGAACGCAAACAGCCTTGGGCACAGTAACATCTACCGTTTATACTGTGTGATCTCAGAAATGACTAATTGCTCACAAATTTGTGAGACACTTTATTCTCATTCGTATTAATGTCCATGAATGAATTCATCTACTGAAATGACTTCTGTTTATTGTATTCTTGGACTCTTATACCACTGATGCATCAAGTAGAAATGACATATCCTTGTGCTGTGTGTGCTGCCTCTGAGAGAAAAAAATGCCATATTTTGTTACCTCCAGTGAGAGTTCACTCTAAGACCACAGTTAGCATTAGGGATTTATGGAGCTCAGAGAGGTTCTTCTCAATTGAGTCTTTGTGTAGTATGCCTCTAAATAATCAAGTTTAACCCGCTTCTATTTTCAGCTTTGTTTTGTGCACAAATCAGTTTATGTAAGTTTAGAAATGGGTCTGGGATGAGGAAATTGGAATAATATTCTAAGGCATGATTTGGATCTTTGGGCTAATGCCTTGGCCGGATATCAAGGTTCACTTTTTATTTCAGAATTAGCCTGAAAATTGTTCTTTTGTGTGTGTAAATAGCTGTCTGTCTGTCTGTCTGTCTAATCTATCTGTCTGTCTGTCTAGGCATTCATACATCTATCCAAATGTCTGTTTGCCATACATATAATGGTTGTGAAAATCTTAGTTTTAATTGATCGATTGATCTGTCTGTCTGTCTGAAAATCCACCAATCCACCCATCTGTATGCCTGTCTGCCAGCCATCTAATATATTTACACATTATAAATATCTATCTATACACATTATACAACATATCTATCTATCCGTCCACCTGTTCGTCAGCCTGTCTATCTATCCATTTATCTATCTGTATGTCTGTCAGCCATCTAATATATACATATCATATACAATGGAAAATTTCTTTCTTTCTTTCTTTCTTTCTTTCTTTCTTTCTTTCTTTCTTTCTTTCTTTCTTTCTTTCTTTCTTTCTTTCTTTCTTTCTTTCTTTTTCTTTATGTCTGTTTATCCATCCATCTATCCATATGTCTGTCTGCCATCTAATAACATATCACAATGGAAAATATCTTTCTCTATCTATCTATCTATCTATCTATCTATCTATCTATCTATCTATCTATCTATCTATCTATCTATCTATCTATCTATCTATCTATCTATCTATCTATCTATCTATCTATCTATCTATCTATCTATCTATCTGTCCATTAGTCTGTTTGTCTGCCTGTCTGTCCATCCATCCATCAGTATGACTGTTTGCCATCTAACATATTAACACATATCATATAAAATAGAAAATATATACCTATTAATCTAGTATACACGTTATATAGCACTATACAACAAACTAGTGCACTAACAAAGAGCATTCTTCTCTTTCAGCCTAATGAAATAAAGAGACATCCCTCCCCCTACACCTACGGGAGGTCAGTGACAGATGGGGGCAGCTCTGAACTGGCTTCACAGACAGCTGCCAGGGTTTGGGGGTGAAATGTTAAAGGTCAGCTCTTTTAGACTGCAGATCCCTACATCGCACACACTGATGGCCTGACAGTCAGACTTGCTGCAGACCCACTGTCAAAGTAGATTAAAACTGTCCCAAAGAGAGTTTTACTTTGCTTTTGATCTGACGTGGGGGTGTCGCTTCAGCTGCTGTCCTCGTAAATCATGCTGCATGTGGGATTCAGGTATGAGTATGAATGGGGTGCATATGAGTGTGTTTGTTTGAGGTGGGTGAAGGGGATGTTGTGCTAACTGACTAGCCTTTTCCAAGAGATAATCTAACAAGTTTTTCCTCTTTACTCCAGTGTTAGAATATGTCAGTACACAATGTAAGCACAGTCTGTCACTGCTGCTCTGCCAGTAAAGGATATCCTTCCTGTGGATGTGAGGGGGTGTTTCCAGAATGCATCTACACAAAGTATTTTTAAGTATGAGCTAAAAGTGACAACATCAGTAACAGAATCTGACATGGTCCCAGACATGGAAATGTACCTTTGATTTATCAGTTTGACGCCTTCTTCACAGCGTATCATAAACTTGCTAAGGAACACCCAGTGGCATTTCCAATAAATCAATGAGTAAAGACGCAGAAGAGCAGTTCATTTTGCTGCTTCACATCAAACTGTGTAAAAGACTGAAAAAACAATGCCAAGTGCTCAACTGAAATCATTAGGGCCAAACTTAAAACAATAGCACAGGTCAAACCACAACTTCCTCCAGCTAAAGCTCAATTCTCTGGTCTGCAGACATAATCATTTTAAAAATCATTTTACAGGTGTGGGTGGGAGATGGAGGACAGAGAAAGAGGAAAAAGATATATTGAGGCGTTTTAATGGAAAATAATGCACTACAGTGATTGGCAACCTTTTTGATATGAGGTGCCATATATTTCACACACACACACACACACACACACACACACACACACACACACACACACACACACACACACACACACACACACACACACACACACACACACACACACACACACACACACACACACACACACACACACACATACCACAGTTTTAAAGTTGTTTTTAACAGGTTAATTTCCTACATAACATCAAGACAAACACACACACACACACACACACACACACACACACGCACACGCACACAGCATATATAGTATACAAATTTTAAATTTTCTGTGATTTGTATTTCTTTCTTTCTTTTGGAACCAAAAAGCATTACATAACATTGCATAACATTTAATTGTCGATCTATTTCATAAGAATTTTAAATAATGGCTGCATGTTGAGCACTGTATAAATAAACTTCGATTTATGCTTGACCTTTAAGTTTCTTTTGTGTTGAATGTTAATCTTTCTTATCTTATCTAACTTTTTATTTTCATTTTTAAGTTGTGTCTTGGCAAACTCTAGTCTAGTTTTTTGACATTATGAGAAAAGTTTTACGTGCACATTACATGTTCTCTCTCAAAATGACACAAGGAAAAATCCCTCCGGAAAACAGAAACAGACTTCAATGCTGCTGCTGGCTTGTTAAATGTGTAAAACCAGCTACAGCTCCTAATGAAAGGGCAAAGGATTTGTTACTGGTCAGCCTGTATCAGGTGTTCACTGCAGTTGTGCTTTTAGAAATGTGCTGAGCCCTCTGGCTATATTACAAACGCTTGCAAAAACACATAAGAAGAGAAAGACACCATGAAATAGCATTCCTTTAAGGAGTAACCAAGGCAATGCAGTGACAGGTGTACAGACACACACACACACACTCCATTTCATTAAGTGAAAAGCTAAAAGGGCTGTTTGGGGCCTCCGGTCTGTGTTATACGCCCAGAGTGACAGACGTGCAGACTCATCTATTGTGTGCGCAATGCCTTTGGGCCTCTTTCTCTCTACCGCCAGAGGCTGCGGCGGTGGGGGCTTCTACCAGGGTCGTGTGCCCCACTTTCACAGCAGCAGATGGGGGATGAACCCCACTCGCTGCTTCCGAACCTCCGGACAGAGGGTGTCTACCCCACCTGTCAAGACCACACAAAAGCCAGACCGCTACATCACAAAGCCCAAGATGAAACTGCAGACTGCTGAACCCAAAGCCGCTTTTCATGCAGCGCCAAGCGTGTATACATGGAACATACTGATATTTAAAACGGGTCTTGTAGGGGTCACATGAATACTAACAACACACATCTGCCATTGATTCTTCTTGTTCTCCTTCAGTCCTTTCCAAAATTCAGTTTTTGTGTAATTGCTGAATAGGAATGGTAGTCATAAAAAAATAATGATTTGGGTTCCAAATCACAATTCAGGTTCTTGAATGATTCATTTAATGAATTCCTTTAATTTAAACTGCAGTCCGTAACTTTTTTTGGTTAAAAACGATACGAAATCAATATTTGAGCAAGTACATAACCAGCCACATTACTTTAGCCCGATTCACAACAGTTAGTTTATAATAATGTTTTCTAATTTGAGTGGTACGGGTAGGTTTTCGCGGGAAATTCGAGCATGCTGCTGCGTCATTACATTACGTCTGTAAACATAAAGAAGTTTTCCCGGCTAGTAGGCTATCGCATGTGAGGATCCTGCAGGTGGAGGATTGTTTATAGCCTTTTCTCACAGCAGCAAGAATAATTAAATGCAACATTTTGACTATGGATTGTAATGCAGGAAGGATTATGTGTTTATGAAACACATGTGAAGGAAATTAAATTATATTCCAGTTTTAAATGTGCTTCTGATTACAGATAGCCTCATTACACAAGATTTGTATTTTAAAGAAAACCAGTTCGAAGGCAGCATAGTTTGCTTTTTGGGTTAAAATAATTTCTAAATATGAAATTCGAATGGTATGACAATTAGAGACTAGACTGTACAGAAATTGAAATCTACACGTTAATTCATACTCATAGTCACGCAATGCTGATGTTGTTAACATTAATAATTTGAGAATAAAGTATAACAATACGTTGCACGGTTTGATGTGATATGAGCAAACCGATCTTTAGATTAAATCACCATTGGTAGCATGATTTATTGTAATGCTTTTTTCCTCAGTTGGGCAGAACAAACGTGGCAGACTTGTTACTTACTTGTTCAGATGACATTATACGGTGAAAATTCTTATTTGGGTTATATATTCCAAGACGTAGGCTAGAATCTGTGATTGTGAAGAACAGTAAACATCCACACCGGTGCGGTGACTGACAGCAACACATTCACCTCAAAAGATTAATCCACGCTGAAGCCGTGCCGGAGTAGGCACAGCCCACACAAGCAAGATAATTCCGCACAAGGCTGCAATTCCAGGTTTTTAAACAGAGATGGTGACAAAGAGGCAAAACTTACGGACTGCAGCTTTAATTTGTTGAATAAAAGTTTGGAAAACATAAATGCAATTCTGTTGCCAAATGCTGGGATCATTTCAATCCCAAAATAAATGTGAAACAACAATGAACAAAAGATGTGGGATGTCATACTGTATATTAACATATTTCCACATTGTGGTTTTTATAATAAAAATCTTATTGTGTATCTTTAACTATTGTCGTATGAACACCGAGCCAGAAGCTACAATAATTTAAGTCTTCACAAGCTTTTAGAACAACAAAACACAATATAATTTCTTTGTTCACAGAAACTAACAACAGATTCATAAGAATTTGTGATTCACTAAAAAGAACTGTTCATAAGAGCCTTTCATGCTGGAATCAGACTTCTCTGTCCATGCTATATGATTTTGATTCACTTAAAAGAACAGGCTCATACGTTTTTTGCTCAGGAATCAGACTTATCTGGTCACTCTGTATGTTTTTGATTCACTAAAAAGAAGGGACTCGTAAGAGTCATTGCTTTGGAATTCTATATCTCTCACACTCTCTGCTTTTGTTTCACTAAAAATAACTGATTCATAAGAGTCAAATCGCTCATGAATCAGACAACCTTGTAGCACTGTGTGTTTTTGATTTGCTAAAAAGAACCCACTCATATGAATCATTCACTTGAGCCTCAGACTTCTCTGAATACAGTATATTTTTTTGATTCACTCAAAAGATCAGCTGAAATTCGAATGAGACAGTGTTCCGATCATGTCCATAGAAATGTGAAAACGATAAAACGGAATCAAGTGTAATGAAAATATTTCTGTCTGAATATTTTTAAAAAATTGTTATCAACACTAGTTCTGAAGAAAAACAAATAGCCTCTTAGTCTACATTTCCAACCATTTTCTGTCTGAAGTCCTATCAGTGACGAAACATGTTTTGACAATTTGAAAGAACATGAAAATGTACTTAGAGCTGGATTGTTGCCTGTGGAAATCCTTACAGCTTGGATTTGTACTCATAAATTATCTAAGCTGCTAAAAGGCTGCAAGACTTGTATCATCATCATCAACCCTTAAATTTTGAAACCTTACACAATGCATACTTATTTCACCTATAAGTGATAAGTGCTTCAGGGCTGAAGCAAGCAGTTTGTTTATGTAAACTTTGAAAATGATTCTATAATCAGTACATAACAAGATCTTATTTAACAATAACTTGTGCATTGACTTGAATGCAAGGATGAATGCATGTGTTATGTAATGGGGCATTTGTTTGATTCGATTATGAATGGAGCGCACGTCTACAATGAGATGACATCATTGTGCTGTGTCACAGCACTGTCTGAGTGTGTTTGCCCCTCTCCATCTGTGTGTGGGCTGCAGCATATTCATGGAGCTCCTTTAGGAGCATCAGACAGTCTCTGCCAGTCATAGCCTGAGCCCTGCAATTATATGTACTCTCTCGCTCTCTCTTGCTCTCTCTCTCTCAGCTTCTCGAAAATTCCATGCGCACATCTCTCCTCTCCCTCTACTTGTGAAGCAATGCTAATCGCTCTGATGAAGGTGCTTCGTGTTGATTCCTCTGATTGATTCTGCACCTGCTGCTGGATGTTTTAAGGGATATTTTAGCACAGTTTCCTCATTGGACAAGAGAGGAGAGGAATTCAGCCAGAACCTGCAACAATCACACTGTGTCCTCAATGCATATTTGATGTTAAAGGGATAGTTCACCTAATAAAGGAAAAATCTGTCAGCATTTGCTTGCTCTCAGTGGAATGACTTTCTTTCTTCCATAGGACACTAAGGGTAAACTTTGGAGTATATCATAACCTTTTCAATATAATGAAAGCACATGTCAAACTTCAAAAATGCAATAGCTTTGTAATGGACAAACTGATTTTTTATTCATTATTCACTAAAGGTCTCTAAATCTGCTCTAGCTATATAGTATTGGCTGATTAGTAAACAGCCAGTCAGATCAGTTAAATAAATCAGTTGATTCAGTTCACAAAACTGAGGATTTGTTCATGAATCCGGTTGATTTAGTTCTCCAGTTTGAGTCCCTGACTTAGTGATTAACAGTAATCATAAAATATTATCGTTTTATAGCCTGCACATCTCAAAGTTATCAAATGGCTTCAGAAGATTTAAAAGAACATGAGTCTTATAGATTACTTTTGTGATTCTTTTATGGTATTTTGGCATCCTATTTGAAGCTTGCAGAACTGCTCAGAACAGTGATTCACCCAGAAATCAGACATCGACATTCAAAAAAAAATTACTCATAAGAGTCATTCACTCATGAAACAGACATCTCTGGTTGTGCTGTATGTTTTTGATTCACTAAAGAGAACCAGCTGGCGTTCGCTCGTGAATCAGTAGGGTTCAGTTCAGTGAATCAATGAAAGCTTCAGTCCCTAGTCATTGTAATGCACTGAAGAGAGATACCAGCACGTTTTTAGAAATGTCTTCTTTGGTGTTCCACAAAAAAAAGTGGTTTGAAACTGATATTTTATTTGATACTATTTTAGTATCAGTTTTAGTTTTTATTAATATTTTTTATATAAATAAATTATAAAAATGAAAATAATTTTCTATTAATATTAGTTCTTTTTCTGTTTACATTTTTATTTTAATTAAAGTTTTAGTAATGTTGTGTGTGTTTTTAACATTTCTATATAGTTAAAAAAATATTCAGTTTTAGTTATTGTAGTACATCAAGTTAAACTAACTGAAAATGAGAAATCTTGTATTGGCAACTAGCTGATATAAAATAAGTTTTTGGGAATATTTTATTTTGTTTAATGATTATTTTATTTCAAGTAACAATAATCTGTTTGCATTTTTCTAGTTATTGTTACATAATAACCCTGGTTTGTAACAACATGAGAAAGTACATTTATGAGTCTGCTATCGATTCAGAGCTATGTGTCAGTGGCAAATTCTTTTGTAATCTGTTTTTGAGGTGGCATTCCTCTCTAGAGGATTACATCACTCAAACGAGGTCAAACTGAAACACACTCTAAAATTCACTTTCAATGGCCTTAAACAAATAGCAGTTCACTGCTGTCAGCCATTAAACCTGTCATGGTGTGTGTGCTGATGCAGATGCACTGTATTACATTGGCCTCATTTACAGCGGCAGCATAGAAATTGCAATCGGTCTCAGACTTCAGTGCTACAGATGTACGCTCCAGCAGCATATCAAAGCAATCAATTACCCTTGCACAGAAACGCTCAAGGACTCTGCATAATTCTACGTAAGCACTCTGAGTATTTCAGCTTTGAACTGTTGTTCAAACCGTGCTGTTTTCACGTGCATTGTATGCAACTCCACGACCGAATGAATGGATAGAAAAATACAGCTCAGAGGAATCCATTGATACTGAATGGATGTAATTTAAGCTGTGTTTGAGTGAGGCAGGCAACAGGAAGTCCATTGAAGGATGTGATGTGTAACCTAATTCCTTACCGTACAGATTGCCACACAGCAAACCGAGAAATGATGCCAAGCATTGATCTTCTGTCGGGTACATTGATGTAATGCCGGCTTAAGGAGATGGGCGGTTTTTTTCTGCTTTGTAGCTCCAGTTTATTAGGAAGATCTGATGTGCAATTAATTTATCAATATATTCTGTGTCTATTTTAATAAACTGGAAATTATTTTCCAATTTTACAAATCAGAAAAAAAAAAAAAATCCACATTATGCAAAGGACTCTAACGCTCACACCTATGCAAAGTATGCAAGCAGTTACGTAACAGTCAGTGGTTTTGTCAGTTTGAAGCAATGAATAACTTTCTAGTGCCCAAAGGCTGATCATAGTTCAAAAACAAACAATATGCAGGTATTTGCTTCTCCCTGAGAAAATATTCCATGAACGTGAAAGAGAAACAAATCTCTAGGCATTCCTGAATCCCCAAGGCTGTACATTAGCGTCTGTGTCTGGTACTGGATGCTTGTGATGGTAGACATATCTGACATATAATTGGTTGAGATTTAAGTGTATATTATGATACAGTGCCAGACAAAACCAAAAACAAAAATGATAGTTATGTATAATGATATATCTGTGTAAGCATTCCTTAGGCAGCAGAAAAACTACAGTCCTTCATTCGTGTGTGCCATTTTTTTGTGTGTTTATCTATTTTATTTTATTTCTTTATTGTCTTTTTAATTTAGTATTTGTTTTCACTTGTCATTTTTAGTTTTCTAGATTTATTTAGTTAGCTTAGTTTTACTGTTTTAGGGTTGTCAAGTTAATGTGCTAAGTAGTGTCATGTATGTTATGTTGAATCTTTCAGTGTTATTTCTGTCTAAAGTCATTTTCATGTTTAATGCAGGTGGGTTGTGAAAGGTTTTATACAATGCACTAAAAACTGAAACACAAATTATTTGTGTCCATTTTAATTTTAGTTTAGTAAGTTTGAATCATAAAAATTTATTTTAGTTAGTTGTTATGTTTATTTCATATTTAGTTTTCATTACATGCTATGCTGTATGCACTAAGCACTATTAATATATTCCATCAGACATGGTGTGAGTTCCTGTCAATGATTTCTATCAGCAAAGGGTGTGAAATTATATCAAAACCTCAGCAAAATCTCAGGGGTGTTGTATGTATCTTCATGTTTTTAATTGGCCTCCATATAAAATAATCTGTGACGGTACATTGGCAATGTACATCCTTCTGCTGTAAATCTTTTATTGCTGTCATTTTGTTTTATGGAAAACTCTATTGATTTTCCCAGATCACCAGGACAGGAAGCCACAGACTCATTGCATAGTTGATCTCCTGAATTATCAATGTATGTATATGTGTGCTGGTGCATTGACACACATTTTCCTGCCATGATGTCTGTGTATATCTTTTTGTTAGAGAAATACCCTTCTTTCAGTAGGCAGAAACAAGGCAATCAAAAGTTTATGATTTATTCAAGCTTTGTTTTTTATTCCCTGGAGTGTTTTCTGCTCACTTACATAATTATGTGGCTTTCTCTCACTTAGTTCTGCTCTGGAGAGGTGCACATTGCTGGCAGGCATGATTCATCATTTGGGCTGCATTGCTTTACTCACTTAATTTAATGGAGCTTGGGCTACATGCCTTCCTGCCTCAGTGCTTATGAGGCCCGTGTGAACTTTCTTCTACATCAGCTGTTCTGACCTATTCAGATGCTTTCCTCTGATTAAAAGCTCACTTTGGTGAGTTTGGTTTCCGGGACAGGGAGTTGTTGAATTTTAGATCTGCTACTAAAAGTTAATGCTTTGTCATATCTGAAATGGTGTTCGTAGTAGATGTTATGGTTCATAACCAACGTGTTGTTCATTTACAGTATGTAGAAACCCAGAGGAATATTTTATTGCTCATTTGTGGGCTTTCATTGCTCAAGAGTTTATGCTCTCAACTGTAGGTATTAAGATGTTCTTCTTAGGAATAAAAAATGAAAATTCTGTCATCAGTCTGTGGAACATAAAAGAAACTAAAATTCTGGAACATAAAATTCTAAAACAAGCCTCAGTGTTGGAAGTCCAAATCTAGCTGGTTACCAACATTCTTCACTCATAAAAATAAAGGTTCTTTATTGGCATTGATGGTTCCACGAAGAACATTTAACATCCATGGAAGCTCTACATGGCACAAAAAGTTCTTTAGATTATTACAATGTTTTTCACACTAAGAAAACTATGTTTTTTGAAGAACTGTTCATTGAAAAGTTATTATTTGGGGAACCCATAATGGTTCTTCAAAGGCATCACTGTGAAAACCTCCTTTTGGAAACTTTATTTTTAGGAGTTTTTAAAATATTTTCTTTTATGTTCCACAGAAGAAAGTATGTCATACAGGTTTGGAATGACACGATCATTTTAGGTTTAACCATCTATTTAAACAAAAGCCTTCTCGACATTTAATCCCATTGCTGTTTAAAAAAAAACAGTTGAGATACTGTATTTACGAGACCTTGTTTGTGATTTGGGAATAGTTGTAATCAGGTTATCCAACAGCAAAATAGGGCATTGCATATAGCACCAGTAATAAGAATGATTAACAGACATGAGATTAGATCCAAGATAATGAAACAGCTGTGTGTTGTCGTCAAGTGTGGTGATGCTGGGAGACTCATAGACATGCATTAGTTTCTGGTACAGACTTCAGTGAGCTCATCCTATGATTACTCTGGCTGACGTATGGCCAGAGACCAGGGAACCTGGCTGCTGCTGTTGTCAGGGAAACCAAGTTGAACTCTCTGATTTCGAGACATTGTGTTCACAAGCTTTAGGTGTAATAATAAGTGGTGAATCAGTGCTTTAAGTAAAGATTGAGCTTGTGTCATAAGCAGGGACATTCAGTCTCACATACTCTGATGTGTTGTACCATGGTGCCAATGTGGGCAATGTGGGTTTGAACCATTTCCTGTCCTTTCTCTATTACCCACTAAATAAATAGGTAGCAAAAAAGGTAGAAAAGGATCAAGCAACTATAATCTAAGCATTAAATATTGTTTTTGGTTTTAATATTTGTATTGATTTTTAACAATATATATCACATTTAACAATCCCCCAACCCTTACCAACAAATCCCTAGAGTAGCACTCATGCTGTCCAATAATTCAGAAAGGAATTACAGGTTTAAAAAAATAAAAATAAAATAATAATAATTAAATATTGTTTTTATCTATTTATCCAACTGTTCAAGCTGAACCCCTCCAGTGCTAGGGGCTTCGTGGAAAATTTGAAAGAATGTAAAATGATTAAAAAAATATAACAATATAGTATAGTTTTGTAATATGCTAATGTATAGTTTATGTACAATTGTATAGTATACATATTTTGCATGCCTGCTGTTTCTGCTTGCTAACTGGTGCTCTGGATCAATATTTGTTGTAAAAATAAATTAAAATGTAAAAAAATAATAATGATAAAAAATGTGAAAATGGTTAAAACATTGAATATGTTGAAATATGTCTCTAATATTCTATTATTGCCTAGACAAATTGGTTGAAAAATACACACTAGCATTCAAAATTTGGGGTCTGTAAGATTTTTTAAAATGTTTTTAAAAGTTTTTATAAAGAAAAATAACTGATCTTATCTAACTCTAAACTTTTGAATAATTGTGTACAGTGTTAAAATAATAATATTTTTCAACATAATCACACACGCGCGCGCACACACACACACACACATATATATATAGTTATTTATTTAAAAACATGTTTATTCATTTTGTTTGACAAATAAAAGCTTTTTTTTTTTTTTTTTGGAAACATGATGTTACAATATCTTGTTTCATTATCACTCTTTTTCAGTTGTATTATATGGGTTTTTATACTTGATAATATAAATAACTCTGTATTTTAAGAAGGAAATCATCATATCTGGATGTTTAAAAACCCCTGACCATTTGCTGTCATTGTTTTTCTCACAAATGTCAATACCAATGCATCACTTCTCAAACTTTCTCTGACTTTCTCATAAAACACCTCTCACTGTATATTTGTCACGTTCTGAATCACTTGTTCAGTGCATGCGAAGCCTATGACAAAGTGCCATTGCGCTATTCTGCGATCTTCAACCATGAGGTTCAAGTGAACATCTGCTACTGATGAATGAATGCAATGACTACCTTCAATTCTAAATGACCACTCTTAGCATTTATACTCTAGGGGTCAAAGTTTAGAATATCAACTAGACATCTTGAGCTCATGAAGCGCTCTTCTTTGCTTTGATGTGTAGCTGGGAGGGCCGGAGCCGTTTTGACATTACATGTGGAATCTATATTAAAAGCAGTCAAGATTATAAAGTCTACCCTCCTGCTGTCGCACACAGAGAAAATGGCCTTTACAGTCCTCTATAGAGGGATGCAATGTTTAGAAAGGTGTCAGCTGTCTGTGTGAGGAGCTTGCGTGGTGCGCTATTTCACTCGAAGGGTGCTATTAACTGTGCAGCATCTCACACCTCCGTGCTGTAAAGCTAGGAGAGACTGAGCTTCGGAAAACACTCTCAGACACCCATGGTGTCAGCCCTCTCACCCCACTGTTTACATTCCTCTTTCACACAGCATGGGAAATCACCCTGTGTGTCTGACACCAAAACAGCATTACCCTCTGCTCAAAGAGACCAGTGATTTAGAACATAATTGCACTGTATTTTCAGCTACATTATCCAAGAGTCTTTTGATTTTCTCTACCGTTCTAAAAAACTCTCTGTGTGTGTGTATGTGTATATATATATAAAACTGAAAGGTTGACGAAGATTCAAAAGTTTGCTATTCCAGGAATGCCTGCATTAGACTCTGCTTCAGATTATTTCAGTTATTTCAAAGGTACTAAAAATTTAATTTAATTTAATTTAATTTAATTTAATTTAATTTAATTTAATTTAATTTAATTTAATTTAATTTAATTTAATTTAATTTAATTTAATTTAATTTAATTTTTATTTGAAAGCTGAAGTTATGTCTTCTGCAAATCTGCATCTGCTAATTAAATTAACTTATGTGGGTATAACTTAATGTATTTAGGTTGATTCAGTGATTTTAAATAATATTTTTGACTAGAATAAAAATTTCAATTAATTTAATAAAAAAATAAATAATTTAAATGCTATTATTTGGAACACATTTTTAAATTCCCATTATCTATTTAACATTTTATAATATTTTTTTGCTTTAAATTATTTATTTATATATATATAAGGCAAAATGAATGTTTTTTTTCTTTTACCATGCCAGTTAAACCTGTGACAGTAAAGATTTGTACAAAAAGTGTTGCAAAAAATTTTGTATTTGAAATAAATGTAATTCTTTTAAGATTTCTATTCATCAAAGAAAAAAAATAGAAAAAAAAACATGACTAAACAATTATTTTAAATTGTAATAATTTTTCACAATAGTTGTTTCACAGTCATGGCCAAAAATATGGCACCCTTGGTAAATATGATCAAAGAAGGCTGTGAAAATTAATCTGCATTGTTAATCCTTTTGATCTTTTTTTTAAAAAAATCACAAAAATCTAACCTTTCATTGGATAATAAGAATTTAAAATGGGGGGAAATATCATTATGAAATAAATGTTTTTCTCTAATACACATTGGCCACAATTAACGGCAAATTGAAACCTCCATTTGCCAGTTTAACAGCTCTAAATTTTCTCCTATAATGCCTGATGAGGTTAGAGAACACCTGACAAGAGATCAGAGACCATTCCTTCATCCAGAATGATCCTTCATCTCTTCAGTTCATCCTTTTTCAGGGTTCATCAGAGGACTGGAATGGCACAGCTTGGTTTTGTGCTGACCCATTTTTGTGTTGTTTTTGAATTGTGTTTGGATTATTGTACTGAAGATCCAAACATGCCCATTATAAGATTTCTAACAGAGATCATTTGTTGATTTTTTTATCTGTTGGTATGTAGAATCCATTTGCCATGTGTCTAAACAAGATGAGTCCAACAGAGGAGAATTTTTCTTGAAACCCTCTTGAGTGTTTGCAAAACAACATGTGGTGATGTAGGTGCTGTTTGACTATTTTTTTTTCTGGTTTTCTGACCCCGAGACTCAACTATTTTCTGCAATTCTCCAGCTGTGGTCCTTGGAGAGTCTTTAGCCACTCAAACTCTCCTTCTCACCGTGCATTAGGACGATATAGATATAGTGATAGGAAATTCTTAATTATTGCCCTGATGGTGGAAATATTGTCTAGCTCTTTTCTTAACCACTTCACTAATTTGTGATTTATCTTTTGCTGCAGAAAAACATTTATTTCATAATGATATTTCCCCCCATTTTAAATTCTTATTATCCAATGAAAGGTTAGATTTTTGTGAATTTTTTAAATAAAAGATCAAAAGGATTAACAATGCAGATTAATTTTTCAATGCAGAACCTTCTTTGATCATATTTACCAAGGGTGCCGATATTTTTGGCCATGACTGTAGGTATATATAATATTAGACTAAAGTTTATGTATGTGTGTGTGTGTATATATATATATATATGTATATATATGTATATGTGTATATATATATATATATACATACCAAAGAAATTTACATACCACATGACTCATAGTTGTGTTTTTGCTTTGCTGCTAAGATCCTACATCCGGCTTATAAACATATATGGAAAGAGAGCGGGGTGGGGGTATTACCCACCAGAGTGACGGAGTATAAATATGGATCTGCCTGTGGATGACTCATATTATCCTTGATGTGATGATAGGTTTGGAGGTTTCCCATGGCAACAGGCACATTTTCATACAGGGGTCCCATCTAACTGCGTAGATGGGTTGATCACAAGTGATGCCTAATTACGTAAACAGAATTTTATTCAATTTTCACATCCAGTTAACATTGCGTGAATGGTAAACAATCCCTAAACAGTTCTTAGAAAAGGTAAAAGTAGTTATCAGAGCGTGGTGAAGTCTACCAAACCATCTGTGTTTAATGCTTACATAAAGCCATTTTTTCAGTAGAAAGCACTGTTTAGTGTGCACACTAATTATTCTTGTCTTTCTGGCAAGATGTGAATAACAGAGAGCGCTGATGCACCTGGTGCCTGGACATTCCAGCACACCGGCTTTTCCCCTGGATGGAATCAAATGTGTTCTGGAAAGTAAGTAGCAACATGAACATCACCCCAGGAAACAGATGTGAGGGAGAGAGAGAGAAAAGAGGAGGGTGGGGGCGGCTGCCTGAGGAGATAATGTGTGACTGGAAATACAATGACAATGTCTCACTCTCTTTCTTTCTGTCTCTGTCGCTGGGAAGCCCCTCTGCCGGCTTCGGCAGACTGTACCCTGATTAATCACGGCTGTAATGTTGCAAGATTAATACAGAGAGCAGCTCTGTGGTGCTTTGGGAAGTAGACACAAAGTAAACACAGTACATGGTGGGGGCAAATGCTCCATCTTTCAAACGCTGATTGCTGCACCTGTGCATACCAGATCAGCAGGATGATCGATCTTTGCGAGTGAACGCGTCCAAATTCTTGTGCTTTCATATTATGTGCTGAATTTGATGGAGAACGTCTTGCTTTTTATGCAGGATTACATTCCTAATCCTACACTGATTTCACAAACAGTTACGAATAAAAGGCCTAGTGTTGGGAAGGTAACTTTGGAAATGTAATACGTCACAGATTACCAAGTTACCCTATTTAAAATGTAATAAGTAGTGTAACTATTTCAATTACTGTATTAAAGTAATGTAACTGATTACATTGGATTACGTTTTGATCAGTTAAAAATACATTTCTAAATTTCTAATGAATGTTTTCAACTGTTAATAATTTTCAACCATTTGGGTTAACCTTAGTTGTCAACACTGATTACTATCAGATTTTCAAAATCCTTCATCCATTGAATTAAGATTATAATAATTTCATTTTAAAGCACAGCCACCACAAAATCAGACTTTAGCACTTCTTTTTACTTTGAGATTGTTCTGATTTTTGATGTTTAAATTTTCAGTGCTGGAATGCATTTTTATCATTGCCATGGTGGCAACTCTCAGACAGGTTGTAGCTTTTAGCAGCAATGTGGATTGATGTAATTGGCAGATGTAATGTGCGGCAAACAAGAGAACCAATCAAAATCATCAGAATACCAACACTTTACTAAATGGCCTTTAAATGGCAGGAGGCATTGTGCACATCAAAAACAGGTAAAGCAACAAATTAATGTTATTCAACATATCCTACATTTTTACAGAAAATATTCAAATGTAATATTCAAAATATTCATATTCAAATGTTCAAATTAAAATATTCAAATGTTAACATTTTAATAAGTAACTGTAACTTAATTACACTTTTTTCTCTGTAATGGATTACAGTTACATTTATTTTGTAATTAAATTATCTAACTCAGTTACATGTAACTAGTTACTCCCCAACACTGCAAGTGACACACTGAATTAAATGTGAAATTAATTTTGAAGTAGAAAAACTGAAATAGTATTTTCTTGTGAAACACACTCCAGTAATCTTCCATGTTGGCGTAGTCCTTTGACCGGTGTGTTTTTGTGACCTATGATACTATTGACCATGAAAACTGTTTACTCAAGTGTTGTTAGACAAGTATAATGTAAACACAGGATTTTTTAGTTTTTGGTATTGCACTTACTGCATGGCTCATAGTTTTCTGCCGTTTTTTTTAAGGGATGGCTCCCAATGGTCTCATGAGACAGCAAAGCATCCACTGGTTGCACAATTTAGAACCTCAACAGATGCAGTACTTCATCTGTATATTGTTCACCCGCTGTATCATGGAGATTCATTCGGACATGCATACTGTGCATGCATGTGCAAACCTGTACATTTTAGATTAGAGGTTTTCAATCCTGCTTCTAGAGGGCCAATGGCCTGTAGAATTTAGCTTCTACCAGCTTCAACACACTTGTCAGAAAGTTTCAAGTGAGTCTAATGACCTTGAATTAGCTAGTTTAGGTGTGTTCAATTAAGGCTGGGGCTAAACTCGGCCAAACAGACCTGAATTCAGTGTGTCAAATAAGAAGATCCAAAATGCTCCATTAGTGCTAATATAGTAGACTGAGGCATGTATTATTTTGCTGCTGCTTCTGATGATTTTGCAAAGACATGACTCAATCTAATCATTCGCATGTCATGTGACTCATTGCAGTGTATTGACTCCGCATTTTTAACAGATAAGATCCTCTTTTATCAGGGTGCAAACCTAAGAAGGAACAGTGTCCTCTCACCACAAATATAGCTTTTTTCAGACAGCAGCATTTTCAGCTGTGGTTAGCTTGCCCAGAGAGGCTCTCTTGAGGGAGTTTGGACTCATTTGAGTCCTTCCCATCAGCAGAGCACTCATGCAATCCCTGAATGAATAAAATCCCAGCTCTGCTCACATATCACAGCACATTTCCTGCCTCCAATGTACCAGGCGTGAAAGCACACCGTTCTGTGTAGATTTGAGAAAGACAGTGATTTATATATATAAAGGTGCAATGTGTCATTTACAGACTTGAGCAACAAGTCTTGATGCTAAATGCGGAGAGAGTCCAGACGTATCAGTCAAAATATATCTGAGTAATAGCACAGATAAGTTGAATTCTTGCTGTATCTTTCCTCCCATAAAACATTCTCTCTCAAGGCATGCCGCCAATTTTCATGTTTTTACAACAGAGAGACATCAGGGAGTTTCGCTTGTCAATCCCATAAAAACTAATTTTATCTGTTGGCCGGCTTTAAGAGCTCTTGTATTTCAAGGATAATCCCCTGAAGTAATATCTCTCACCACACATCGCCTGAGAACTTTGGAAATAACCTAAAAACACACTAAGAGCTTCCTTGTTGTTGTTCAGTCGCCCCTTAGGACTCAGTTCTTGACCTCAGAGCCTCCTCACGCTGTGTTAATCTACTCTAAAAGGTCACCCACATGGACATCAACACTCCAGACGTATCACCTGCCTCCTACTGAAATCAACTGACACTGTTAGTGTGACTGTGTAGGCATAGACAGTCTAACATCAGCTCAACAGTCTAGACAGTAAATGTACAAAACTTTAGGCCTTGATTTACAGATTTTTTTAACAATCATTTTGTGATCAATTTCAGAACCTTGATGTAATTTTTCAAAACTCTAGTCACTAAACTCAAAACAGTCATTATTTGTAACACAGGCTGTCCAATGTTCAAAACTTTGCTTGTTGCGTTCATATCTTTAAAGAAGCCTTGCATTTGCAGAATCATTTGCAGGATGATTCTAAGTGCCCGACGATGGAGGGGGCCCCCCCGAGGGGAAAACGCGATTTCTTCCGAGGGGAACGCGATCGCGATTTCTACCGAGGGGGACCCCCGGAACGCGATTTACCGAGAGGAACGCGGAACGGTTCAGTGAGGGTGCCTATTGAAATCCTTCCACCTCCATGTGGAGAAAAATTCATTTTTTTCTTCTAACAATTGATCATACCTGAACATACTCAGTCCTCAGTTCCTTCACTTTCATAATCTAATCATGTAATATTGTTCATCATTTTCCATAAAAAACTATGCATCAAGAGTTATGCAACAGTTACTTAGTTTTTTGAGCAGTTGTATCAATTGATAGTTTGATCATTGTAATGAAATGAATAGACACTCAACTCAGATATAATGAGTTGAAATGTAAATGTAAATGTAAATTTTGAAATAGTAATACTTTGATGTTAAGTTGTGTCATTTTAAACCGGTGGATACATGATCTGGTTTATGTGTATTGTATCCAAGCATTTGAAAAAAGTGTTAAGTGTTTTGAAAAATGTGCATTTTAATCATCGGTTGTGAATTATTTGTCTAGAGTTTTGAAAAATGACATGAAGGTTCCGATATTAGTGCAAAAATGATATGCCTATATTATATATTACATTTATATTTAGTCATTTAGCAGACGCTTTTATCCAAAGAGACTTACAAATGAGGACAATATTAATATTTTGTTATATTACAATATTTAATATTAATATATTAAATCAATATAATTAAAAAGACTTTACTTTTGTACTTATTAGAATATTAATGATTCATTCTTAAAGGGATAGTTCACCCAAAAATGAAAATTCTGTCATTAATTACTCACCCTCATGTCATTCCAAACATGCATGCGTCGTGGTACTGTTGTGAACACGCGTCGAAGACTGACACAGAAGAGATGGCATTGTTAAATAAAGTTAGTAATTATTAATTAATTAATTATTTTTGTTTTCCTTGAGCAAGCAAGTATTCTCGTAGCTTCATAAACATAAGGTTGAACCACTGATGTCACATGGACTATTGTAATAATGTCCTTACTACCTTTATGTGCCTTGACCGTGGTAGTACCCTATCCGTGCTGTAGGGTCAGAAAGCTCTCAGATTTCATCAAAAACAACTCAATTTGTGTTCTGAAGACGAATGAAGATCCTACAGGTTTGGAGCAATATGAGGGTGAGTAATTAATAAAAAAAATTATTTTTGGGTGAACTATCCCTTTAATGAATATTAATGTTAATATTAAACATTATACTCTATTGAAATGAATTGTGTATTAGAAATCAATTGTCTATTGAAATCATTTTTTTTAAGTAGATGGCATCACATCTGTTCTTTGTGAATTAGGTAATCCCAGAGTGTATTGTGCCATGCTTAGTGAAAAATTATGAGGAACTGAATGAGTCACAACATTTTTTTGACTATAAATATACTTTAGTCACAAAATTTTGGTTGTTGTTGCTGAAATAGCTCAGTTTAATCAACAAAAAGACAATTTTGCCCAATATTTCCTATGTATTTTTATGAGTTTATCAGTGCTGTGTTGTTAGCTTAGCATAATACTACCATCTGACTCTATAAAAAGAGATATATTATAAGGTCACACCATACACACAAATGTCATGTCAGGGTATAGTAACACCCCTCAGCAACTGCGGTGACAGTGCAGTCAGTGGATGGACATTTCCAGTGTGTGGGACTGATGTTGTTTCAGTTTTAGTTTACTGTGGGCATACATTTGTGATATAAATAACCCCTGGGGTTAGATTTGTGATACTTATCAGCTTGATAAAATTACGCAGGGCTTTGCACTTATCCACTCTCATGCAAACACATGCAAACAAGCTCATGCAAACATTTATACGTTGCACAATGTAGGGTGGAATTAACGAGGGGAACATTTACACATGCAAAACCCATGAAACATGTATTTAGTACACGGTGCTCATGGAAATTAAATCCATAAATCCACTGTTCACTTTACTTTGGGTTTCGTAAGCATTCTGTAGCACAAAAGCAGTAGTGTTTTAAAAATTAGAATTGCTACCCATGACAGAGAACATCCCAGAATTATCATGCTTTATTCATAAGCAGTTTGGGGCAGCAGAAAGTACAATAAATTCCCCAGCAGCTTTCTTGTTCTTTGTTGTTGTTGTTCTTTTTTTTACTCCCTCTTTCTCTGCTCTAGAAAAATGAGCAGCAGATAGTTAGAGATGTCTGGTTTATGACTGTGAAGATCTGGGGAGTTTTTGGAGAGACAGGCACGGGGCTGTCCCGGCCTGACAGATGAACAGCAAGAGAAGCGTTTTGCATTCCACGCTCCTGAGACACAAGTATTTATTTATTATTTATTTATTTACCCTGCAATAAAGTATTAAGCAAGGTAAATGAATGAATAAAAATAGTATAAATTATATATATAAATAAATAAATAATATATGTGTGTATGTGTGTGTATGTAATAAATAAATAAATAGATTATACATATTTAAAAAAAAAAATCTCAGTATTTCTTATAATTTCACATAGTTTTTTTCTTTAGATTTAGATTTACTGTAGTCTTCACATTCTTTACATCCACATTCTTCTTCATCATCTTCGTCTCTATTATTATTATTATTGTTAGGAAAGGCCCCTTTTGGGTTTTCCTCTGACTGAGTAACGCACTTGTCCTCCGCCCACAGTCTCCCTCAGTGTCTTTCTGTTTCAGCGCGTGATGCTCTCGTCTCCCTCGATTACATTGTCATCAGTGTTGCACACCTTCAAAACCGTAACCTCCAACTGTTCTGAATGTCACCTCTGAAAAACCCTGTCAACGGATCAAGCATAAACACCCACATATTTCTGTGAAAGAAAAGTTCAGAACTGAACAACTCAGCGTTGACTGACAGTGTATAGCTAATAACAGTAACGTGTCTCATTTTGAGCTCAGCTAACGGCCTTCAGCATGAGAAGCTGAGATGAAACACCTCAGAGTCTCTCTTGAACGAGCTGAATTCAAGTATATATCTTAGACTTATCAGAATGTTGAGTCTGGCCTGTTAAGATAAGATATATGTATACATTATATATATAAATATGGGGCAGTTGTGCTTCTCTGAATTAATTTAAATATATATGTTTATTTTTCCATGCTAATTTTACAGCAATCAGCTGATTTAACTGTTTTTGTCCTAAGATAGTTTAAGGATTTATCTGTTCTATAAGTAACTGGAACAGGTTTATTATCTTGAACGTCACTGCTTCTGATTAGAAAAATGTTTGTTGTTATTCACAAAAATTCAATATGATTATTCTGGTTTTGGGTCACCTAAAAACAATGTCATGCTTTTTACTGATAAAATATGTATGCCAAACAAAAACTTTGTACTTTAACTTTGAGGTAATGTACAAAGTCGTGTCTAACAGAAGTAAATCACTTTGTCTAAACATGTAGGAGATACTGTACATAAATCCACTGATGTTTTTATACTTCGACTTCAAGCCTTTGGCTTTAGTGCTGCTGTGAGGTGCATCTGGGATCCAGGCTGCCATAATAATCAGCAGGGAATGTTGTGGGAATTCCCCCTATCTGTTACTTTGGAATGTCTTATTGGTCTGGAATATTTTTTGGGCCTGTAAAAAGAGAAGGTTCAAAGAAAGAAAGAATGAGAATGATGAAGCTTAAAGTCAAAGGACTGATGTTGTACTTTAGTCTGAAATCTTTCAAAGCTGTATATTTGTCCTCTTTCATTTAAGTTAATCCGGCTCTGATTTTGGATTGTTCGCATAGTACATGATCATGAAATGCTTAAAAAGCATTTTGTCTATTAATTCCAATTATATTTCCATTTGCGTCACAATGATACATTTCCAGTCCAGATGGTGAATGAGCAGGGAGAGTGGGTCATACTGACAATACGTTATTAATAATTCACAGTTTAAGAAAAGATCAGCCATCCATGTGTCATATTACATGTTATTATTCATTTGTGGACTGTGTCAGCTATCTGTGTATGAGAAATCAGTTTTATAAATGTTAATGAGTCAAGTAAAATAATTAAATAAATTGAAGAGGTCAAACAACAATATAGATCAGCAGAAATTCTATACATTTTTCTATATTTTTTAGTTAGTTTTAATTTTTAATATTTAAAATATATTGGCCGGTATACTGCCATATGGAAACTAAAGTAAATTAAAACCAGATATAATGTGACATACACTTTACTTTACAGTTTACAAAATCAGATGAAAACTTTGGCAGCGACAAACAACAAGTAATAGGAGGTGTCCACATCCTTGGCTGCTGTAGAGACATCTTGCCTGCAATATTGATCCTATTAGTTAATGTTTTTATCGAATGAGCCTGCTGCTGACACATCAGATCTTGAAAGTCGAAGCAGAGCTTTGCAGAGAGACAAATCGGTCTTTAGGCTGATCGTATTGACCCAAAAACTGAGAAAACAGTGATAAAAGTCAAACAACGCTTTTACTTACCACAGTGTGACTTTCATCACATGTGAAGTAAAGAATAACAAGACTGAAAAAGAAAGTCGCCATTCCACCCTTAACCAGTTTCGCATGAATCAGTTCATTCACACTTTGTTGTAAATGTTTTTGGTTTAATGACAGACCCCTTTCACAAACAAGTACACCCTCATTATTTTTTAGCTGAGGCAAACTAGGGTGCTTTCCCTGAAAATTCTTCTACACACAAAGCTCTGCTTATCTGGCCCTGCCCTGGTCCTGTGCCGGTGTCCAGAGGAAGTTCACAACAGTCTCCCATCACCCACCACCCCTACAATCCCTGCTTTTGTCAGGAAACACTGAGCAAGCCAGCGGACAAGGCCGTGTTTGGTCTTCAGAGTGTTGCCATGTGCTGGGTCTGAGGAAGTTCCTAATTAAAACCAGTCGCTAAACATCAGCAATCGCTCTTTCAATAGGTTTGACCACTTCCTCTTTCTGTAGATTACCATGAGGTTTTCCCCATAAAGTCCCCATAAAATCCCAAATAGAGTTTTGTGGCATTTAATTCATGTCTGTTTGCTCTAAAGTCATGTATACCAGTGGTTTGGGCCGGTTGTCCACATGTGGGCCTCAGCAAAGGGGGGCTAAAAAAAGTCTTACAATTATTTAAATTAGCTATATTAACATAGTCTTAATCAAAATGCTTTTGAGTTGAAAACATATTTTTGAGTTTATTTTTGTAACAACAGAAGCAGGCCCGGCTCCAGAATCAAATCACTGAGGTTGCTTCTTAAATTACTGAGGGTGCACTAACTGTGATCTAAGGGTGCTGTCACTCATCTTAGTTCATCGTGATCTCACAAAGTTCTCTACGCTGCACAATGAATCTCTTATTTACATTGCATCAACTCTTTGTTATAATGAGATGATTCGCGCTGAACACAACCTGAACAAAAACTCCAGCGATTTGAGCAGTGAGTGGATTCTAACTTAAACGCCTCTGATTAAAGAAATCAACAGATATGTCTGTGATTGTCTACATTGCTCAACTCCGCAAAAACATGTTGAAATAGAAATTGATCTCCAGAGCGCAAACCATAACGCACTGGGTTTGCCAAATCTGCATTAAAATACTATTAATACAGCTTTAACTGAGGGTGTTTTTGATTTCGTTTGAGGGTGCTTAGCACCCCCATTGAACCGGGCCTGAACAGAAGTACCAGAAGATTTAAAAATCGTCTTTGACAAAATGGGGTCTTGGAGTCAAAAATTGAGAAGAAAATCTGACAAAACGAATCTTAATGAGATATATGCATTTGATATTTGCAGTTTTTATCTTATAGGAAAACAGACCCAAAGTTTTGATGACTCATCCTGCACTATACTTATTTGGTCCAATCAAATGCTCCCTAGTATGAGAATGTCCCGCCCCTGACACAGCCTAGTAAGTGGCAAATTTAAAGGGATAGTAACAAAAAAATGAACATTCTGTCATCATTTATTCACCCTCGTGTTGTTTCAAAACCTTTATGGCTTTCTTCAGTAGAGTCAAATAACATTGGACCCCATTGACTTTCGTTGTATGGACAAAAATAGAAGCACAAAAGTTTGGAGCAACATGAGGACAGAATTTTCTTTTTTTTTGGGTGACCTGTCCCTTTAATACTTTTGACGTAACTAAAGGCTAAAAATATGGGATGAGCTCACATGTGTTTGTATAAGGGTCTCTCAGTTTATTTACACTAGAGCATATAAGTGATATGACTTGGGCAACAGTGTCACAGTTTGTGTTACTCAGCAGTGACTCTCAGCTCAGCCCACCAGCTGAACCTGGCCAAGGAGGGGGCAGGGCGCTATGAAGTTGTGCTAAGGAAATGGAGGAAGCTGTCAAAAGGAAACAAAACTCCTGTCAGACTCCATTTTGTTGTGGTTCCTGAATGTGATTCACTGGTTCTAAGACTGCCTCTGGAAAAACTGGCAAGTGGGTGACAGCGGATTGCTCAGTCAGAGTGAGAAACTCACCCCAGCTTTTTACTGTTACTTTTTACTCATGCAGGCTTACTCAAAACATCAAACAACTGCAACGTCAGGTTATGAGAGCTGTGGGATATTTATGAGACAAAGTCATATGTTTAGGTTAAAAAGCAGGCGTTTCATTTCTTACTTTCACCATGGTTAACACGTAAGCAACAAGTTTGATTAACAATTAGCCTATACAATTAGATTTTTTTAGTCTTTTTTATGTTTTTGAAGAATGTCTCATGCTCAGCAGGGTTGCATTTATTTGATCAAAAATACAGTAAAAACTGTAATATTGTGAAATATTATTACAATTTAAAATAACTGTTTTATAGATTTTAATATATTTTAAAATTGTATTAATTCCTGTGATGGCAAAGCTGAATTTTCAGCATTATTACAGATTTCAGTGTCACATGATCCTTTAGAAATAATTCTAATATGTTGATTTGGTGCTCAAGAAACATTTCTCATTAACATCAATGTCAAAAATAGTACTGCTTAATTTTTTTTTGGGATTCTTTGATGAATAGAAAGTTTAAATAAGCATTTATTTGAAATAGATTTATTTGTAATAATGTAAAGGTCTTTATTGTCACTATTGATCAATTGAATCCATCATTCTGAATAAAAGTATAGATTTTTGATTGAAACGTTCTAAACCTATGTCTCTTTTCTTGTCTCTGTCATCTGCGTGCCACACTATGCACACCCACATGTTCTGTGTCTGAAACATTGTACATTTAATTGTGATTCAGAAAAGAGGTTTATCTGACACCATGATGCATCAGCGTAAGTCTCGATGAATAATGCAGAGAAACAGAATACTTTGATATGATAATAGGTCAAAATATCATTTCGGGTCTGAATATGCATCTTTTTTTTAAACTATGGATTAAATATCCTTAAAAGGCTTTCATATTTTTTACCATCTTATATTTTGTAGTGTTGAACAGAATCTGTTTAGTTGTTTTGAATTGACACCACTTATAAATCTCACTCAAAAATGTTTTGACTTGTAGATGGGTGGTAACTTTATCAGTAATTATCATTACTTTAATAGATCTCTACTGTGGCTTTTCTAATTGGGATAGTTCATATAAAAAAGAAAACTCTGTTGTTCATGTCATTCCAAACTTATATGATTTTCTTTCTTCTGTGGAACAAAAATTATGACATTTTATTTTAAGATATTTTCACCAGTGACTATTAAGTTTCAAAAATTATTTTTAGTGAAAGATTTATAATTCAGAAAGAATGATTTGTTCATGTTCGTTCTGACTTCTGTGTCCTGACAAGAAAAAAGTGCTCCGTTATCTCAGCTCCAGATTGAGTACAGACTGATCCAGTGCTCCTCTAAATGTTTCAGTTGGGTGACATCAATAGACCTGACGTACGTAGTATTTAAATTGTGTAACACTAGAGCCCTCAGGCCTCTGAGTACAATCAGAGTTGAATTGGAGCTGAATTTCGTATTGTTGGGTCAATGTGTGCTACTAACTCCTTGTGCATCAAAATCACATGTTGAACTAGATCAAGTTGACCCTTTACATCAGTCTCTGAGGTGCTTACTGAGGTTATGAACAAACCCCGAAGCCTAAGTATTAAATCTCAATATAACATGTCTTCTATTGGATATGAATGATACATTAAATGGTCAGAAATCTCATATTTCATTAAAGGAGAGACCCAAGCCATACAGAGATGTGAAGAGACGTGGAGGCAGTGTTATTTTAGTATTATTCATGCAGTTTAATATTTTAGTATTTATAAAAAATAAAAATAAACTTTTATTTATATATTTTCAGTTTTTGTTTTAATAATTTTGTCATGTTAAAATATTTATTTTTATTTAGTGCTGTCAAACAATTAATCGTGATTAATCGCATCCAAAATAAAGTTTTTGTTTACATAATATATGTTTGTGTACTGTAAATATTTATTATGTATATATATAAATACACACACATGCAGTATATATTTTGACAATATTTACATGTATTTACATGTATATATTTATATTCATATAATTTATATTATATATAAATATATTTAATAGATAAACATAGCATATTTTTCTGAAATATATACATGCATGTGTGTGTATTTATATATACATAATAAATATACACAGCACACACACATATATTATGTAAACAAAAACTTTTATTTTGGATGCGATTAATCGCGATTAATCTTTTGACAGCACTATTTTTATTTCAGTTTTACTTCAACTTGAACCTATTATATTTCAGTTAGTTGCCAAAGTAACATTTTGAGTTTTTCATCTAATGTTTATATTTTATTTTATTTAAAGTTTAATTCAATGAACAAAAACTACTTTTAATAGTTTTAGCTTTTCAGTAAATAATCACAGCGTTGCTTGAAGGTTGGTTCTCCAACCTAACAACCAAGCAACACACAGCCAAGAAACCATTATAAATCTCTGGTAAGCATTTGGCGTCAAACGCTACTTTTTCTTCAGAAAAGTAAAAGTTTCAGTTCTGTAACGCAACTATCTACTAGTTGATTTATGGAAAACAGAGAGTTATTCGTCTATATGAAAACTATTTATGGTTTTCCCCTCTCAAAGGTCTTGGCTTTTCAACTGCCTCCACTGGTTGTATTTTTGGCTTGACAGCACTTTTTAAACTCCAGTTTATTGATACATCTGCAGACAAGTCCAGACATGCTGGAACTTGTTGACCTTTGTGCGTCTGTCATTTATTTCCAACTTCCTCACAAATGTCCTTATGTTTCGCATGACTAAAAACAATACGGAGAATATGGAGAGTTACGGGTGGAAACTTTATCATGATTATGAACAACAAATTTTCCATTATATAAAGTATTTGTCAGTGAAATTCTTTGAGATAACTCTCGAATAGATTATAGAGCCCCCTGACATTGCTAAGACTGGTTTAGTGAGTCAGAGATTCAGCACAGAGGTGTGTTTCATGAGCGGCTTGTGTTTGGACGTGACTGCAGCCCTCTTTTCCTCTTGATTGCAGTGGAAACAGATGGCTCTGTCTGATACAGCCCGCTGGCAACCAGAGATCAGCACCTTTTCTCTCTCAAATACAAGAGATCAGTGTGACACACTAAGGCCCTTTTCAACGAAGCTCTACAGCACTGTTGGAAATACAAAAATTACCATATAGAAAAACATTTGCCAACAATGTATATTTTACTTGATTACCCGTAACTGTTGATAAGGCTGCTGTGGAAGATTAAAATAAAAGGCTTTCCATGACTACAAGCAAGTTCGTGGCAGATATCCAGGTTGTACAATGCTCTGTGTGAATGATTGCCTGGCTTGCAGGGCATTGTTTAGTGTGTCTGCCCATGTAGCCCATTTTGACAATAATTTACGGGGCTGCTCTTTACTTAGAGATGCACTCGCAACAGTGAGCGTGGACCACTTAGTGACAACATTAGTTGAGAAGAGAGAACCGCATTGGAATACAACAATTTTCATATTTAATTGAGCTCCTAAACGGGTAAGGAAATTTTGGGTAACCCATCATCATGACGATACCAAATACAACATACTAAACAAATATTTTATTGATTTTTTTAGATGGTTTTGGAAGTCATATTAACATTCATGGCTTGTTGAGATTGATTTTTACTGCTTTTATGTTTTGGGTCTCAGAGATCCCAATCATGTAAGGGGTACAAATAATCATTTAAATATTATTTTCCCTTTAAATTTTCACTCTAACCTATTTATAACACAAAACCTATTTTGACAGCTATTATTAAAGTCACGCATATTTAGAAATGCCATTTTTTTCTAGCATAGTAATGTTGTTTATATATACATATATATACAGTCAAACCAAAAAGTATTCAGACACCAGATACAATTTTTTTTTTTTTACTAGTGGGAGCAGGACAGTATGGTTCATAAATGAAAGTGAGGATAACAAATTAAAGTGAACTGTGACACATTATACCCAAAAATTCTTCATACAGTGGACTACCAGTAAAATTTGGGATCAAGAATTATTCAAACACTTTGACCTGACCATGTTTTGCATAAGTATGTTTTCTTTATTTGCTAATGCAGCCTTTTTACACCACAGACTGAACAGAATTAACATTGCTTGGTACTTAAAATTGCGTACATAAATGTAACAGCTGAATAATTTTTGGTTGATTGTAATCCATTACATACCTTTCTATCCAGATGAATTTGTTCTGACACAGTTTAACTCTGAGTTCTTGCCATATTTTATTACCATTTTTCTAAGCTATAGCGATTAAACTGTGATATAATCCGAGAAATCTTGAAGGTGTCTGAATAAATTTTGGTTTGATTGTGTGTGTATATAATTGAAATTTTATTCTTAATCCATTCTGACAAAATGGAAAAAGTATCAAACTGATACTTAAATATATTTTTAAACTATAAAAACAATAAATGTGCTTCTCAGAGAAACTTTGGTAGATTCATTTTGGAGCTCATGTAAAACATCTGACTCAAGAGCCATATTTTAGCTTGTTCATTCTTGCTGGCCATGGTGTGGAAGCTGACGGTAAAGATGTGCTAATTAAATGATCTTATCTGGGTGAGGATGTACAATCACTTGCTGTTCTTTTCTAGTGACTCAGTCGTGAAAGACTCATTCTTACTCTCTATCCTACCCATACCTGTACTTTTACATGTTTTTTTACTTACTGTTACTATTCTGCATGTGTGTAGAGCGGTAAACTGTGGTGAATGTTTTGGCATGTAGATTAATATCTCTCAAGAGTGGTGTGGAGGCAAAGACTGGGGAGAGACAGAAGAGAGGTGAACTGAACCTGAGGTGTGGTATACTGTTGACTCAATCTGAGGACTTTAACAATAACTTACTGCACAGACAGGTGGGAACTTCCCTGACGGTGCTGTTTAAGAAAAGTTTCATACATTAAAAAGAATCCCATTCTCTTAAAGAAACTCTTTGGGTTGGCTTCCAAGAAACAGTTTCAACCAAGTGCCCAGGTTAAAATCTATTTTTTAATTGTTAGAAGCTAATCTAGGTCTGGACTCAAGCTGTCTCTGGTTGTCTTCGATTAACACTTCACTAACCTTTTTTCAGTTATGAAATATGTCATTTTATTGGACAAATCTAACATTCACAAAATTTCCAACAACAACTATATAAAGATTTTTTCCTGCGAGTACATCAGTTCCAAATGGTATTTGATGGCATTTTGGCCTAAACAACTTCAGGTTGTTTTTGAGTTACATTCACATTCTCACATTTTCAATAATATAAGCTTTATTCTGTGTTATAGCTTTTAATTCATAGATTTACTCTGTTTATGATTCATGTGTTTTTGGAAGCATTTGTTCAATCTTAAACTGACACACTATTAATTTTCTTATGTTGGATTTGTGACTCATCATGTTGTCACTCTCACAATTGCTTAGTCTAACCTTTTTAATGGCCTACTGATTAAGTGAACACCTTTTGAAATGATTTTGTTGAACATAGAACCCAATTCACAGGGCCGGGACCAAATTATAAAGTTGGACCCCAGCCCCCATACACTCAGAAGCATTGATTTAGTAGGCTTCCTCTAGTCCCAGGGCCTGGGACAATGTTCCTGGTTGTTCCCCCCCTGATGGCAGCTCTGTCTGGACTCCCTTTATAAGAAAGAGTAACAAATAACAAAGAGTACCACACTCCATAAGCATGGATTTATGAGGGCCAAATTCTTGCGCAGTAGGTCTATAACTAATAAATCTCAGTTACCTTTTAAATTAGATCCATAGAAATCTTTTTGGTTCAAGAAAACTATCTAATTTTAGAAACCTGTGTCATTGAGGAAACAATAGTAAAATTTCAGTTTGTGTTACTGGGAAAGGCCCTTAGTCTCATACCTGATTGTGACAGTATGAATTTAACCACTGAACTCACATGTCCTCTTTTACAGAGTTGACCATCCTGTAAGTTCACATCTTTTTCAACAAATACAATGTGGGTAATTCCCAGGAAATGATGCCATTTGTGCCTGAATGACTTAATACATGTAATGAATTGAATACTGAACTTTTGACTTACTGTAGTGTGAAGAAAAAAAAAATCATAATTTTGTGTTTTTCACTGAAGTATCAGTCAATAAGCCTATCCTCATTTATCACTGTTAAATTGTAATGGGTTAAATGGAATTGTATCTTTGTAGCTTTTGCTAAAATTAAAATGCCTGATGCTTTTTCAGAGAAGAAGCAGAATTTTTCTTTGTCCTTTTTTTTTTTTAAGAAGAATATTGTTTTTGGCACAATGCACAAGAATACTGGTAGTAACAAATAACATGTGGTGCAATGATAGTTGCTCAGGGTTGGCATTTAGCACTGATCTTCAACCCTAAAACATTTAGTATGTAACAGGACTGGCACACAACACATAGCTTTAGGGTCCGTAAATGATAAATAACTATACTTGCAAAGCTGGTAACCACATGAATTGATGTAGAAGTTTTCAAAGAATGAATGGATGGATAGATAGATAGATAAAAAGCACTGATCTGATTATTTGTTGGACTGCATCCCATAATGGCGGTTGCCTCAATGTCAGTAGTGGTTCAGCAGTAACCTTTTTCATATTAAATAAATATAAAAATATATATATATTAAGAAAATAAATATAAATATTTAATAATATGCAAAAAATTATTAAAATATTTATATATAAAATCATAAAGATTTATAAAGTAAAACTATTTATGAATATTTTAATTCACACAAAAAAAAATGTAGTTGAGTTTGTTTGTTCTTTGGAACTGATTTGGAGAAATTTAGCATTACATCACTTGCTCACTGATGAATCCTCTGCAGTGAATGGGTGCCGTCAGAAGGAGGGTTCAAACTGTTGATAAAAACATCACAATGATTCACCAATTAGTTCACCAATTAATCCACCAAAGAAAAAAAAATCTACTGTACATTTTAGATTGACTGCAAATTTTATTTTTTGTGTGAACTATTCCTTGCTAAATGAAATGAACTTTGATGAATTAGGTCAAAATTATTGCAAGTCTATTTATAATTATATATATATATATATATATTGTGAAATGTATAGTGAAGAAATGATTAAAATCACTTTTTTGAATAAGGCTATATTGATCAATACAATGTGATGTGTCCTCACAGATTTCTTCATCATGGCCAATCAGCCTCTACCACTGTCTCAGGAGACTTTAGCTCAGTTCAATCGCTCCATATCCACAGAACCAGGTGCCCCAGGGCATCCAAGGCGACGTCTGTGCTCTATCTCCACTCGCCGAAGCTCCAAAGACCAATCCAAGGACCAGCCCCACCACAGACCCCTGTTTCTCAGGAGCATGACGGTTCCTTCATCCGAGTCATCGTTCTTGAGCCCCAACGTCAGCAATTCTCCCATCTCCATGGGCAAGCGGTTCTCATTCGCAGGCTGGCACCAGGGAGGAAGAGTGAGCTTCTCTGGACTGTACCTTCAACAACCCATCCAGGAGGTGTATGTGGAGAACACCTACAAAATGGGACCAGAACCAGGGTGCCATTTCAGTGCCAGCAGGACCCAGCAGATCTTACAGGCCACTTTGGATAGTTATTTGGAAGGTGTGTGTTACAGTCCTGATAGTTGTAGCCAACTATGCCAGATGTTAGCAGATCTAGTTCTCAGTAAACTAAAAGATGTCAATCCGCCACGATATAAACTTGTGTGCCAGGTGGTGGTCGGGCAGAGTGGTAAACAAGGTATAAGGGTGGCCAGCCGTAGCCTAATGAACCCCAACACTGACAACTACACATCTGCTGTTTTCCATAATCACTCACTGTTTGCTGTGGCTTTAGTACACGGCATGTACTTTGAATGACGGCTAAATCAACAGCCCTTAATATGTGTATACAAAATGCATGTTTTAAAAAAAGTAAATATTCTCTTTAAAGATTCAAACCAAGGCTGCATTTATTTGATAAAAAAAACAGTAAAACAGTAATATAGTGAAAAATATAATTACAATTTTAAAGAAAGGATTTTTTTTAAGTCAAATAGGGGCAGTATGATTTTTTGGTTTGTTTCTAAATGAAGTCTCTTATATCATAATTTAAAAAAAGTTTTTCCATTTTAATAGATTTTAAAAAGTAAATTAATACGGTGACGGCAAAGCTGATTTCCCTGCAGACAAACTCAGAAATCAGGATCACAATTTATACACAAACTAATTGTATATACTTAAAAAAAAAATTAAAAATAATAATAATAATAATATATATATATACACACATTATATATTATATATATATATATATATATATATATTATTTTATAATAAAATATATACATATATACACACACAAAATAGGGCTGTAATTTTTGTTGTTTGTTTTTGAAAGAAGTCTCTTATGCTCACTGAATGTTTCATAAAAAATTGGATGTGTCTTGCTGAGGAAGTCATAATTAAAAAAAAAAAAAAAAGAAAAACTTTTAAACCAATAAATTAAGTTACAATTAGAAATAGAAATTAAACTTAAATGATAAAATAAAAATATTTAATCATCTTTAAAATCTGAAAAAATAAACTCAAGACACAGATGTATATTTTCAATAAACTTTATTCCCCCCCACTCTCCCAATACATAAAAAGTGATCATACTGAACATTTCCCAGTGTTGACACCGTACAAGTATGTTACATCAATAAATAAAAAACTATAAATAAAAAAATAAATAGAACACGTGCCACAATTAATTAATAATACTAGTTAGGATTTGTCTGAGGATAATGGCTCACAATGTTGGTTTTCTGAACACTTATTTAAAACTTACAGCCATGGTCACAGTTTTAAGGACATTATGATTACTTATGATGGAGCATGTCAAGTAAACAAAGCTGGAGGCACACTGAATACATAGTCTTTTTTTTCGTCAAGTACAGACATTAAGGACATAACTTATAACAGCAAAAAGCTTATATCAGGTGTGTATTTGTAGTGTTTCTTCCCCCACTCCTGCCTAATTCGCTTGGAAAACTGAATATGAAGACTCTATATTAAGCCCCTTTCATTCCCTTTGTGACTTAAGCTTGAGATCCAGGGCCATTATTGCACAGAGGAATCCATCAGAAAGGCACTTTAGTCTCTCCCGCTCCTAACTGCTCCTTCATGAATTACAGTTCCACCTCAGCCATTCACCTCTGCCATCTTTAAAACTCTTCTAATTAAAAGAATAACCATTTGGTGTTCTTGTTTGTGTACTATTTAGTGAAATAAAATGTCCTCTTTTTTAAAAAAAGCCAAGTGATCGAGCATAAAAAGCCAAGCCCATCTTGCGCAGTGTTTGGGACAAGGCGAGCAAAAGCAAGATGCTTAAGAACCCTGTGAGTTTTATGCCATCTGCACTTCAGTCCAGCTAAAAAAATGAAATCATAAAAAGAACAGGCTCAAATTTTGGTTGTGCACACTGTGAGTCAAGCTGGTAGTGTGATACGGTTGGTGTAGGCTCAGTCGCGAAAACAACAAAAGAAACCCAAACGAAAAATAGTGCACCATAGTTAAAAGAGGCCAGCCGATGACCAAGGACAGGAGATCTTCGTGGCAACGTGGAAGCTTCCCCTGATTTTCTTCTTTGTCAGTCCTTTTTTGCTTCTCAAACAGAAGCGGTAAGCAGCAAATCGTAATCGAAGTTCTTAGTCATTATGCGTTGGTGTAGTGCTGGAGAAGCTGTACCACGTAATGAAGCCGCTGCCGGAGCTCCGGAGAGCAGCCCCATTGGGAAAGCACGTTCAGAGGGTAGGAATAAGAGACGCGCTCCTTGCTGATATAGGTCAGCAGGTACGAGGAGTCCGAGGTCTTGGACAGGATGATTTTTGTATGGTCTGTGTAAAAATTAACCTGGGAAAGAAAGTGGAAAGAGAGGGAATATTATAAATTGGCTGAGCAATTCAAATGGTCAATGTTTCATCTGTTGTTTTTGCACGATCAGAGACTTACCTGTAGAGTTCGGTTGTCAAAGAGCATGACTAAGGCGTGATCAGTTTTGATCCACTGCAGAAGCAATGGAGAAGAGCTTGGAGGTGGCTGGTCCTCACAGTTGACGTCTCCACCCTACAATAAGGAAAACTTGTTTTAAATTTTTTTTTATTTTTGTACACATTTGTGATTTATTATGTAAATATTATTAGAAAATAAACTATTTAAAATATCATCATTAAAAATTGTTATTTAATAGAGTATCTCAATTCAAATGTGATCCTGGACCACAAAACCAGTCATAAGTAGCATGGGTATATTTGTAGCAATAGCCAACAATATATTGTATGGGTCAAAATTATCGATTTTTCCTGTATGCCAAAAATCTTTAGGATATTAAGTAAAGATCATGTTCCATGAAGATATTTTGTGAATTTCCTACCGTAAATATCTCAAAACTTAATTTTTTATTAGTAATATGCATTGCTAAGTACTTCATTTGGACAACTTTTAAAAGGCGATTTTCTCAATATATTTTTTTTTTTACACCCTCAGATTCCAGATTTTCAAATAGTTGCATCTTGGCCAAATAGTGTCATATCCTAACAAACCATACATCAATGGGAAGCTTATTTATATTCCGCTTTCAAGTGATGTATACATCTCAATTTCAAAAAAATTACCCTTATGACTGGTTTTGTAGTCCAGGGTCACAAATGTTTAAATTCTATATTTGAGGGCTAATTTCTACACTTACCTCCATTAGGTTCTGCTCCATGTAGTTAGCCATCAAATCCACTATGTGCTTTTGATTCTGGAGCTTTTCTGGTAAAGCGTCAACTGGAAAACTAAAGTGTTTGTTGTTCGTCAGACAGTAACGTACAGTCCTGCAGAAGTATAAAAAAAAGCAATTAGAACATCACAAAGCAAAGCTACTTAAAACAATTTGGTCAAAATCAAAGACTTTGTAAAGGGTAAAACACTATGTGGGTCAATCAGAGCTCAGTCCAAATGCCAAACTGGAGACTCATTAGCAAATGGGAACACAAAGTAAGCTGACGTACCTCCGCTGGTCACACAGGCTCAGATGAGTGCCTTCGTTGAAGAGTACACCGACGTTTTGATTGGAGAGGTGGTAACCGAAGCCATATTTGTTGGAGTAGTCAACCCACTTTGTTACCCAGATGAAAGGCTTGGTTTTAGAAAGGCAGGGTGGGTTTCTTGAAGCTGGAAGAGGAAAGGACAATATTTGAGTACAAGATCAATGGCTCAAGAGTAAACATTGAAAATGGCTATTGCTTAAGCGCCACAGTGTGACCAGAGTGTGGGAACAAACCTGTCGGCATGGAAGACAAGCAGCTGTTAAGAACCTTCATGGCAGATTCGGCTACAGCAGCAGGGGTAGGGATATCGTCACTAGCTGAGGAAGGGAAAAAAGGAAAGTCAATTGAAAGGGATTTAATTACCTGAATAATAAATAAAAAAAATATATACATTTAATTAGTGTATCTTGGTTATATTATAGACAACAGTTGTTCTGCTTAATATTTTTGTAGAAAACCATGACCCTAAACTTTTGATTCGTAGTGTAAAATTTAAAAAGACAGACAAATCTATGAAGGGTAGAAATGACAAGTCACCTTGCTGCTAAATTAAGCAAAAACTCAGCAAAAAAATTAAAATGAATTAGGCCAGGATGTTTTTGGACAAACTTGTTCCTAATAGCGGCTTCTGAAAGCCTGGGGGTTGAGCCTAAAATAGGCCACATGCATGCAAAACTATTTGCAGCTGTATGTCTGAGCAAATTCGCTTCTATGGTCCCTTACCATCAGTGCTGCTGGCGACGGTGCCTTTGAAGGAACGAGACGCAGACTTCCTGGACTCCTCCTCGGCCGGGGTGTCCAGGGGGCCAGAGCTTGCCAGTTGAACCGTAGGAGAAGTGGCCTGAGTATCAAGAGGAAGTCATATTGTTTTAACAATCATAAGTACTTCCTTGTACTCAGTTTTAAGCAATTATCATGCACAGTGGACAATTATTTTCCAATCTCGTGTATCAAGCTTAAAAGATCTATTTGTCATGTGATTAACTCAGCAACTTGTGTGGGTTTGGTTTTGCAATTTTGGGTTTGGTCAGTATAGAGTTATTCTGAGACGTTCAGCACAATAGCTGGATGATTGCACTCTATTATTCATCTACAGCAGCTTTCAAAACACGTCCCCACAGAGCCCACTTTAGCTATGCTGAAAAACAGCATGCATACTGACGCGGCTTTTTGCAACAGCCATGAGTAAGCCGGGGTCGAAAAAGTTTACAGCGAAGCTATTAATACATGCCAATGCACATAAATGTAAGATGAATTATTACCTCATTCACTCCCATTGTCTTGTAGCTCATTTGTCGACCGATGGAGTGCTTCACCATGCCGGAAACCAGTTTAGAAATGTCATCTTTCTCCTCACAAGGTGTCTTTTCAACAGCTGCAATGACATTTTGTGTCAATAAAGAAACCAATGTCAGAAACTAAGGTTTGAATCCAAACCAATGGTGTTATTGTCAACTAAATTAATTTTGGTAATTAAAGTAGGTACATACCTTTCGATTTCTTCTTGCCAAAGAGGCTTTTAGCCATCTTGGTGAAGAACTTCTTGGCAGGGCTGGGTGGATTAAGCTCAGGCACCATCACACAGCTGCTGGGAGGGAGTTTTTCTGGGGTGAAGCCCTGAGGGAGGGAAACAGTAGGTGGATTTAAGAAAAAAAGATTAGAGGACTACAAAATTACAGTAAGAAACTGTCTAAGTAGTAAGTACACACTTCTTTATAATTACATTAAAAGGAAAAGATGAATGACCACTCAGGGATATTAGTATGCTAACCTTTGTGAAATACTCGTGGGCCAGTATCTGATCCAGTGTAAGGCGGTCAGATGGGTTTTTCTGAAGGATTGCGGAGATCAGCTTTTGTGCAGATGGAGTGAGGGAAGGAGGAATGCTGTATTTCACTTCCTTAATACACTTGTAGGTCTCTTTCAAGTCTAAGGTTTCAAAAGGTGGATTCCCACATAGGAGTGTGTACCTAAATAGACAAGAAAAAGAGCTTGTCATCAAGGCAGTCAGATCTGATGCATCAAATCAAGTATTTACTACGGACTTTCCATAATACATTAAAATAGTTCTAATAATATATTAGTCTACACCAGGAAGTCCCAATCTTTTTTTGTCAGCTGAACCCCTTTACTCTAAAACATGTACTTGAAATATTAACTTGATGGTTGTGGCTTTCTGATGATGGTTAATGGTCACATGACATGCATGTAAACAAAATCTTTAATATTTTTAGAAAGCATTTTATTTTTAAAGGAGGATTTATAATTTAATTATTAGCCTTTCATGAACTTGCAAACCAGTTTGGGAAACCCTGGTCTACACAATAACCATAAAATAGTGTAGAGTAGATTTGATAAGACTTACATTACACAACCCAGCGACCAAACATCTGACTCTGTCCCATGGCCTTGTCTGTTTAAGACCTCTGGTGCCAGGTAGTTTGGAGTCCCGCAGATGGTCCTGTAAGAGCATTTATTACGTCAGCACACCAATCAAGTTTAGTTCTATTAAAGTTACTGAAGAAGGCATGTAAACTCACTTCTTCCTCTGCTCGACTGTCTCCAGCTTGGCTGCCAGCCCAAAATCTCCTAATCTCAAATCCATGTTTTCATTCACAAAAAAATTACCTGCAAAAACAAATTAGAGCATTATCAAACCAACTGAATTTGATGGATGGCATACTATGATTCAAACAGCAGGCTAAACAAACAAAAACAATACCTAGTTTAAGGTCTCTGTGGAGGATGCCTTTGTTGTGGAGGTATTTGAGCGAAGATATGATCTGTTTGAGGTAGTAACGTACTTCTGGGTCTGTCAGCGTATGTCTTGCTTTCCAAATGTGTGCCAGAGACTGTAAACATGAAGCACAGGATTAGAGTAAATGCCTTGTATTCACCAAAGCAAACCATGAGAGGTCTGTTTTTAGCAAAGCAAGTCACCTTTCTGCTGCAAAGTTCAAGGAAGATGTAAATGTTGTCTTTGTCCTCAAAGTGATGGGAAAACTTCACCACATGCTTGTGTTGGAGGCTTTTGTGAAGCTCGATTTCATTAATGATCTACGAGACAAAAATCAATGAATAAACATTAGAGAGGCAGCTAGAAATATGATGATTCACATGTACATTTGGCTATTGTTTGTTTACCTTCTCTCTCTGGTGTGGCTTTGAGACTCTGCTTTGAGGAATAACTTTCACAGCATACATCTTGTTGTTGGCAAGATCCGTCATCTCATAACATCGTGCAAAACCACCCTAAAACAAAAGCCATTATATATTTAGTCACACAGAATGTTTCAACAGGAAAAAATGCTGGCGTTTCAACTCAAGGTTATGGTTAACTTAAGAATTTGCCTGCAGGTGCCTGTACAACGGTCTCAAAGCTCAATGACTCTGAAAAACTAGCTAGTTGCTTACAAAGACAACATATTTGGAGATTACCAGAGTGTTTAATGTTTGATTCATATGTTTTCAGCCTCACTAATGTCAAGAATGCAGTCTAGGCAGCCAGCTTAAATGGAGTTCAGAGACCATCAATATGTCCAGACCAGCATTTGCAATCCGAAATTGATTTAAGGGCATTTCATCCTTTGCACCATATAAAAACTGTGTCAAATAAATGCTTCAACTGGGGAAAAAAAATAAATAAATAAATAATAATAGCTATTATCTATAGCAGGGGTGGGGAACGTTGATCCTGGAGGGCCACTCTCCTGCAGAGTTTAGCTCCAAGCCTAATCAAACACACCCGAAGCAGCTAATCAAGGTCTTCAGGATGCAGTTAGGTATTTTTGTTCCAGGGTTGGAGCTAAACTCTGCAGGAGAGTGGCCCTCCAGGATCAACGTTCCCCACACCTGATCTATAGAATCAAATCAAGCACCAGATACTTTTTTTTTTTTTTTTTTTTTTTAAATTGTAAAACGTTTTAAACAATCTATTATTAATTTCAAGTTTTGCAGCTGTTGGTAGTTGCTTTTTTTTTTTGGTCTTTTTGAGATGACCATTTATCGGTTGAACCGATATCGGTCACATCTGATGAATCACAAATCTGCACAAAACATGAATTTATCCTCTAAAATAAAAATGACAAATTCTACATGTTTATTAGCCGATTCGTTAAACAAATCCTATGTCAAGCATTCATCGATATTCCCCCTCTCGTTTTAAAAACCACTTATTGTCTCCACATTTCAAATATTTTGGGCATTTTTGCACCAATCCTTTAGTTGGTCCAACACATGTACAAAGGAATGACGTATTCTTTTCCCAATCGACCAACCCCTCCTTACAGCATCACACAATGATGCGGCACTTTAAAAACTGGGATTAACGAGACTTCGAATAATCAACCGTCTAATTAAAAGAGCCTTGTTTTGCAAACAAGTGAACAAAACCGGGACAGTGGTCATTGGTTCCACTGCTCACGAGCAATGCAGCATCATTTTCATTGATGCACTGATTCATTCATCCATTCATCTTTTCCTGACATCGAATCAAATCTGGAAATCGTATTAAAAAAAATCCAATAGTAAACTGCAAATACCGTCTATGCAGAAAATCATATATAATGGACAATATTTGAAAGACACATAAGATGCAGTGCTGGAATAACCAGCAGACAGGTTCTAGAAACGCAGACACTGCGGTCCAGTGGTTCTGGTGCACCGAAGTGCATCTCCCAAAACCAGCCAAACCCAAGCACGAGACCGATACACAGCGCACCGTGCACGTTTGAGCACATCAGGAAACACGATAAAATAAACCGTGACAAATCACATAAATTATTAAAATGACCAGCTCAGATTGATTTCAAACACTGAAAAACGGATTGGTACCTTTCCCAAAAGCTTTCCTTTACAGTACGATCTTCCAGTCTTTGCGTCAACCACCACCTGCGCGACCTCCGTCTTAACGTGCTCTGATTTACTCCGGTTCGGCTTGGCGGCCGGTTGAGCCGCTTGAGACGGTTTGAACAATTCCGGATTCATCATTTTACAGGAAAGACGCTGCGCTGAGGTAAAACAAGCAGGATCCATTCATTAATGTAGATCCTTCGCCCTAGAACATAAACTCCTTATGTGAAGTCCCAAAGTGTCGCGAAGTTCTCAAACGTTAGTCCAGTGTGAGTCAAACATGCCGCGCCACCGGCGTCCTGCCGTATATAAACGGTCCGTGACGTCATGGGCAGAGGCGGGGCGACAGACAGGGACGTCTCGAAAGAAACAACGCCATTGGCTGCGGGAGATTCAATCAAAGATCAGAGAGACGCATATGAAAGTGCTGTAGAAAAGTGAATGAAAACCATCATCCAATCATAGTTGACGTGATTATATGGACCTCCGGATGACTTGCTGAAGTGTTGATGAAGTGTTTATTTTTTCCTCTGTTTAGGGTTTTTGTATTAGACGACATGCCATTAAAGGGGGTTTATGTGAACATTTATTTAGCATTATCAAAGCAGCTTTGCACTATTTAATATTGTAAAACCGTGCAATTCTTTGCGGGGATTAATTCACGATTTCATGATTTTATGTCGTACTGTGTAAAAACAAAATATAGATGGCCGCCACACTGTATCATCATAATGTATCATTCAGAGTTGAATCAGACATAAAACAGATTTGAATTGCAGATTACGTTCTACTGTTAGTGTTTGGTGTTATCAGTATGCACCAAGGGTCTGAGAGTAACGCAATTTCAATTCTCTGTATGTATGTACGGTACATGTGGCAGAATTGACAATAAAGCAGACTTTGACTTTGACTTTGATACACAGACTGTATTTACATCATGTGGATAAAGCAAAATGACGTCATTGTGGAACATCCAGCTGTACAGATCTGAAAGAGAAGCGTGTGGTTTCATGCGCTCCCGTGTGGCTGAATCAATAAACGACGGGAACCTTCTTTTCTTTTTGCACAAAATGTTCTCTAGATTAGACAATGATTCTGTGACTCTGTAAATATAATTGACAAACACTGATTCACAGTTTAGTTTAGTTCCATTCATACATCTGAATAATAATGCATCACAGCAATGTTTCATTTAATGCACATGGGTGTTATTAATAAATAAATGAATGAATAAATAAATAAAAAATTCTGACGCGCTTTTTTACATTTTCTTTTATTTATCACTCTTAAGTTATATGGTCTTAATTACTAGAATAATATTACAATAAACATAGAACCCTGACGCGCTTTTTTAAATTTCTTTTATTTATCACTCTCAAGTTATATGGTCTTAATTACTAGAATGTTATTACAATAAACATAGAACCCATGATTTTCAAATGATATATATATATATATATATACTCCTATATGAACTCCTTGTGGTTTGATAAATAAACTAGTCATTATTATTATTACTATTATATTATGTTATGTATCAATAAATAAAATAAATGAGAATTGATCAATTGCAGTGGCAGTAATTGTAATATTGCATGACAGCAAAATATTTTTTTTGGAGTACCAGAAGCAATGAGCTTTTTCCTTTTATTCATTTTTTAAAGGTATGTTGTACTCATTGCAACAATAATATCAACCACAGTAAGCAATATGTTTCCATAATTTTATCATAAATAAATATCAATAAACAAACAATAAATATCATAAACTTATGCACATCCCGTTTGCATGCACCTCCTTGTGGCTTGATAGGTAAACTACAGGGACTATTTATTGCACACAAAAAACACACATCTATGTGTACAATTATGTTATCTAAAAAAAGATTTTGAGACTGTATTAAAATTCTAATTAACAAACACTGTTTTCTTTTATATCCACAGTTTATTTAGTTTAGTTTTCTCTCCATGATAAAGAGAGTAATATTACATGACAGCAACATTTAATTTCATGACCACCGGAAGCAATAAATAACTTTTTAAAATTTATTTTCATTTTCCACATTTAAGGTACATGGTCTTAAGTGCAATAACATTGACTGAAAATTTGTTTACCACACCTTGTTTACCATATGGAACAACTTAAAATTATGAATGCTGTGAAAATTACAGAATGGAAACACTTTACGAAACAACATTTTTAGTAACAGCTGCATTTAACAGAAAAAAAGTACAAAAAAATACATAAAATAATCTGAATAAACTGGAATGGCATGTATGCAGCAGCTGAATTTAGGTGTTTCACTGTGAAAGCAGACCAATAAGCTGGCTTAGAAGTCAAAGTCATCTGCTTTGGCCTTCTTCTCCTGAGACTCAACCCAGGCCTTGTTGAGAGTGCGTTTCATCTCATCATCTCCATCCGTGTAGATCTTCTTCAGCACACTCATCAGCCCGTCGCTTGGATCAGCGTTCTCATTCAAGTTGGGTTTGCTGAAACAGACAGATTACCATTCAATTACCATTTATGACTTATAAACATAATTTGCAGAATCAAACTTAGTATGATACTTATTACTATGATGTTACCCTGATAATAGTGCATTATGCAGTCAAATATACATATTTTTTAATAATTATATACTTTTATAATATATAATAATATACTTTTTTTATAATAGCTTGGATGATATTAAATTTACATTTATAATTTTATAATTTCCACATTATATTACATTTTTATGCATCATCTGCACCATTTGATTTAAAATGTGCTTCAATATACAAATTTTAAAAAGTAAAACCAATACAGAATGAAAGTGTGCATTTTACTCACTCTTTCTCCTTAGACTGTTTTTCTACTTGTGTCAAGCAGTCCCACTTTTTTGTTGACTTCTTCTTGCACATAACAAGGACCATGTCTGTTTTTATCTGGAAACAAATTAATTTCACAATTGCCTCTTTATCTTTACAATTTTATCCATAAAACAAATCAATTTGCCAATATACAAAAACAGAAAATGACAAACCTTTTTACTACTCTCTGCTACAATAATGGGAAATAAAAGGTTCTTGACTGTCATTTGATGGTTCTTCCCATCCAGATCTTTGACTAGAACATTGAAGCTTCTGTGAAGACAGAATAGCAGAACATAATAGCAGAATATATATATATATTCGAATGTGAATTTAAATAATTTATTCATTTGAATATTAATAGTTAAAAACAACAATAAATAAGCAATATTTTACTATAATAAAAAAGATAAACCAAAATTCAGCAATATTCAATGTGAAAACAATACCTCTCTGTAAAGTTGGCCTCAACATTTTCAGCTGGAATAGCATGTACTCCTTTTAGTGTAATGTAGATTTTGACGAATTTGTCAGACTGGTCCCATCCTAAAACAGAAACAAACATTGCCAGGTGTGTTAGACCATGCATATCATTGTGGAATAGCCTACACCGTTTATCATGAGGTATGCACGCACCATAATTATTAATTTTGACTGTGTATCCTTTGAGTGTTGTGTCAGTTTTGTCTCCAGAGTCTTTCTTGGCTTGCTGCAGTCGTTTCTGTGCCAGCTCTTTCTCTATCTTCTTCTGCTCTTGCGTTAACACGTCCCGCACGCGCTGGCGTTCACACTTCTCCAGCAGACTCGAGATCTCTTTAAGATCACTCTCAAGACCGGCGATCTGAAGACAAAGTCAAATCTGAGATCAAGTAAAGAAGCATGTTTACATGTTCAGCACAGGTGAGATCAGCAGGCAGCTGTCATCTCACAGCCAAGAGATACTTAACCCAATGTGCATATTGTCCTATAAAACATCATAGTAAAAGTAGTTTCATTCACATTCATAAGCTTCTTTATATCAGTGCATGAGGCTTTACAGTACAATGAAAACGAAACCTGTCTGGTAAGACTGCTATGTACCCACTACTTGGGACTAAAATGAATAAAACACACAAAAAACAGTTAATTATACCAGTTCATTGATGTCCATCGCTGCCTTAGGAAACTACCTTCTGCAGTTTTTAATTGAAGTGATGAAAATGAACTTTGGTTTCAATCGGGCGCTGCTTGTCCGCAGATATGCATGAAGCGTTGTTTCTAGAAGGATTCTTGCTTCCGCGTTGTGATGTCAAAATAAAAGTCCTAATTTTAGTGCCATTTTAAAAAAACAAACAAATATTCATAATCATAGTTAAAAAAAATGAATTACATTGTTGAAAATTATGATCTATGGGGTAAAATGATTCTAAACGTAATAAAGTAGAAAATATATACTAAATTAAAAAATGTAAACGTACTTATAACCTTCAAGATGTATTACAGCAAGCAGAAAATATCCTAATATACTCAAAACATTTACTAGTTAACAAGTAAAACGTACTAGTTTACACTTACTTAATGTAAGGAGTGCACATTTGTCAATGCACAAATAAGAAATACAATTTAATTAAAAATAAATTATACAAAGTTTTGTGTTGTTGATAAAAGGTGTATTTTAAATAATATCATCCTCTTTTTGTATTTTTTTTGTCAAATTAGTCAAAAACATATTCTAGTGTGACACTAAAGAATAAAGTAATCAAAGATTAGATACCAGTAACCTAAAAAATAACAATCACAAAACACGAAAGTAGCACATAACACCTTTTTATTGTATCTACAATAAAATAACTTATATAATTTGCCATCAGTTGAAGACAAAAAAAAAGGACAATGTGAAATCTGAATCAATTTAGTAAAAAAACAAAAACAAATGAGCAGGTGCTTGTTGGTTTTCCAGCTCTGTCTCTCTGTATTTTATGCAAGGATATCTTCTCTTTTATGACAAGGTTTTAGAACAATCCCATGGCTGATCACCACATAGATCTCTGAATTCCCGACATCTGGTTGTGGTCTGCTAAATGGCGAAAAACAATGCGACTAAGACGCCACCTGCGCTTCACTCCACGAGGACGCGATGTCATCACACACCTGTTGCGAATGCGCACGGGACAACTGTCTCGAGGTAGTGCAGCTATTTCTTTATCAGCTATCTCCTGAGGAAATAAACATGAGAGATATGGCCTGAATTATCATCAATATTTTGACATTTAATTTATTTATTCAAGTCAAAATAAATGTTAATGACTCTGTAAATGGATTTAGAAACAATCTAAAGTGTGTATAAACTTCCACCGAATGGAAACTGCAAGACTTTGAATGTACCTGTAGCTCTTTTGGCAAAATAGTATTCTTCCTAATGGCATTGATGCGCAGTCTTCTATCTGCATATTCAAATGCCATTTGTCTCCTTTTCACATCCCGTAACATCCTCCAGTTAACATAGTAGCTCCTGACCTGCTCCACCACTCCAAGTGAACCTCTGTAGGCCTGAGGAACATGAGATGAGATTTTACATTTGAATACCTGTATATTTCAAATACACCTAGTCAAAAACCCAAAACAAATGACAAAAAATAGCATTTTTGGCAGATGTAAACTATAAATGTCACTAGTGTATGTCTTGGTGTATCCTATTACAGTGTGTAACGTGATCACAGTCTAAATACAACATCATTCAAACACAAGAACAATGCATTCAAAGTCCTAACAGACTTTGAATTTACAAATCTGATTTTTGAAAAAGTGAATTTACCTGTCTACAAATCGGCAAGGACGACTGCAGGAACCCCATCCCCGTGCTGAGGAGCTTCCATGCCGCCATGTTGATCCAGCTCTACCTCGATGGTGGTTTGAAGGGTAAGAACTGAGTTTAGTATATCGTTACCGCCATCTCCTGGTCATATTAAATTCATTCAAGCATTTGGGTTTTGTCCTCACTTAAAACTCTGACAGAGTTACAAAACACAGTTGTAAACAATTTGCAAAAGTTATCATACTTTGTTGTTATAGGATATAGCCGACAATATTGTCGAAAACTGGCTTTGTCTGAATGTCATGGCGAATCATATTTATAGACTTTTTTTTGAAAGTCCACAGCATCTGTTATCACCAGCTATGAAAATAGTATTTGTAACATACAAAAAAAGTTTCATAAGACAAAATAATCAGTAAAAAAATCATAAAGTATGAAGAGCAGTAATAGTTTGTGTGTAATTGCAGTACTGGGCCAGATAGTGGCAGAATGTCGCTACTGATTCAACAACAACAGAAGAGACGTCAAAAGATTAAACTAACAAACGTGCTGTTTGACAAAATCCGTACGTAGTACGGTGTACATTTTAGGACATCCTCAGACCTCAGTCATAAAATGAAAAGGCGTCGTGCCTCAGACCAAAAGGCTTCAGTCACTGGACAAAACGGCATCGTGACTCAGACTGAAAGGCTTCAGGTCTCAGGAAAAACAACGTCAGGTGTCAGGTCTCGTACAATTAGGCATCAGCCTAAACGGACTCAGATTAAAAGGCATCAGCCAAAAAGTCATCGGGCGAAACGGACTCCGATTAAAAGGCATCAGACAAAAGGTCATCGGGCGAAACGGACTCCGATTAAAAGGCATCAGACAAAAGGTCATCGGGCGAAACGGACTCCGATTAAAAGGCATCAGACAAAAGGTCATCGGGCGAAACGGACTCCGATTAAAAGGCATCAGACAAAAGGTCATCGGGCGAAACGGACTCCGATTAAAAGGCATCAGACAAAAGGTCATCGGGCGAAACGGACTCCGATTAAAAGGCATCAGACAAAAAGTCATCGGGCGAAACGGACCCCGATTAAAAGGCATCAGACAAAAAGTCATGGGCGAAACGGACTGACGTCACATGCACGCGGTTCAGAATAAGCAAAGTGGTCAGTGTTGCCAGATTGGGCGGTTTTGAATTTGATTGTGCGGGTAAATATTGGCTTGGGCGGGTGGACAAAATTTGGGCTGGTTTTTGGTCAGTTTGGCGGTTTTCAAAACATATAAATTGTATAGGCTAATTGGTTAACAAACAAGCCCAAGTGTGCATATATAGCCTACTGCATGCATCCAATCAGTCATCACAACGTTACTAAACACACACGCAGGCTGCAAAGAGACTGGTGCTGATGTTGACGTCGCGGCCGCACTTTTAGCCAATCACTGGGATCAGCAGACAGACGTGATGATTCATGAGTGACAGGTTTTTAGCGCAATAACGGATCTGATTTTAATGTATAACAGTATAAGTGATCATAATGCTTATATGGTAAAGAGTGGAGAGTGTTTTAACTCTCAAAACGTGAATTACACCTGTTGAGGGAGAAGACACGAAGGCTATATCACTGCAACTCCGACATCAGAGCACAGTTAAATTATTTAATCAAAATCTATTTATAACTATAAGATCCTGTCTTTTATCTTTTAAACGCTCCAGATTGGATCCTTTAAAGCTGATGGACTTGTTAGTTTTGACTGTGCAAAATTCTATATTATGTTCAATATGAACTTCACGAAAGACTTGGTTCTGTGTGAAATTATAGAGCGACACGAAGGTGAGAGCATTATTGTTGTTACATTTTTTTTATTGTTGGATTATCATACAGAATGACACAGTTTTACTGTCATGGTGTGCATGAAGGAGTGTGAAATACCTATAATTAAGTTGCTTATTCTGATCACTTATATTGGGCACTTTTTTGCGTTTAAATTCTGACTGTTGACATTGAAAATGATGCATGTTTTTCGAGGGTATCAGTTAATTTCTTCATTGCCGTTTTGACAGTGTCTGCATATTTTAATCATATTTGGTAGTTCTCTTTAATGTATATGCCCCGATTTGATCCATGGAAAATATAGCTAGCATTATATTTATATTATTTTGTCATTATTATTTAGTTATAAGGAGATAAAAATAGCACTTATCAACCTTGATTTACATACATTATTTCACATTATTTTGACAGTTAAAATTTTGGGCGGTTTTTGGGCGGGTTTTTGTGAGCTTTTGGGCGGGAAATCGTCCATCCAATCTGGCAACACTGAAAGTGGTGAGCAACGGTTGATGGCAGAAGGAGGTAAGCATGTTCTCATCTGTATACAATTTAATTAGTATAACATTTAATTAAAACTGTTAAAATAAAATATATCAGGAGCGGCTTACCTCCTTCTGCCATCCTCAACCGTTGCTCACCACTTTGCTTGTTCTGAACCGCGTGCGTGTGGGCGGGGCAGCGCGAAGCGTCACACTCCACCTGAGTCTGTTTCGCCCGATGACCTTTTGTCTGATGCCTTTTAATCTGAGTCCGTTTCGCCCGATGACCTTTTGTCTGATGCCTTTTAATCTGAGTCCGTTTCGCCCGATGACCTTTTGTCTGATGCCTTTTAATCTGAGTCCGTTTCGCCCGATGACCTTTTGTCTGATGCCTTTTAATCTGAGTCCGTTTCGCCCGATGACTTTTTGTCTGATGCCTTTTAATCTGAGTCCGTTTCGCCCGATGACCTTTTGTCTGATGCCTTTTAATCTGAGTCCGTTTAGGCTGATGCCTAATTATACGAGACCTGACACGTTGTTTTTCCTGAGACCTGAAGCCTTTCAGTCTGAGTCACGATGCCGTTTTGTCCAGTGACTGAAGCCTTTTGGTCTGAGGCACAACGCCTTTTCATTTTATGACTGAGGTCTGAGGATGTCCTAAAATGTACACCGTACTTATGATCTGTATACTTAAAAATACCTGTCATATATGTTATATGCATTTAAAGTAGTAGTTCTTAACCTTTTTGACTCCAAGGCAAGACCTCCCATTGCCGACACAACGATATTATATATATATATATATTTACTCACAATTTCTACTCGATAAAGTATATTTTAAAGCTTGGCATTTTAATTCAGCAAAAACATTTAGCATCAGTTGGCTCAATTTTACAGGCTGGTCTTCACAAATTAAATTTTCAGACTTGAAAATACATTGGACAAATGAACAATGCACCTCGGAGACCTTTGAGACATTGTGAGTTGACCTGCATCCTGCACCTGCATTGTGTTAGTAGCAGTTCAAGACAAGAGAAACAAGCTCTTTTCGACACAATTGTCTGATTGTAATGCTGACTGGCTGTACAAATAGGAAATCTGGGCACGTTTAGACAGCGAATTTGTTGAGCATATTATAGGCCTACAAACTATAAGAATAAACAGGGGACAGAGTAAACCTTCTGTTTTAAAATTCCTCCCTCACAGCTTGATGTCAGCTTGAGGTAAGTTTGCTCATCTTGTGTCTGCTGACATTTGTTTTTTAAGCCAGCACTTCCATAACATACTAAATGAAGGTTACTTTGCCATTTCTTATGCTCATCTACCATTCTGTCATTACCACAGGATAAATCCCCCAATAAAACAATGCAACTGAAAAGAAGAAAAAAAGCAGACGACAACAAAATAACAACCAACAAACAAACAGCTTGTTATGTGCTTCTCTGCATGACATTGGTTAGAGTTCAACCTCAAGGCATTCATAAAAAACTGTTCTAGTAAATTCCTGTAGAATTTCCCAAGCAATCGGCCTTTGTTAAAAGATACAAGGAGATGTGTTCTGAGAAAAATACTAACATATGTCAAATTGCACAACTTCACAAAGAAGATCCATTATGTAAATTAAAGTGGAAAACAGATCTCGTGAGGTCTAGACACCAGGTTATGCTTCTTTAAACCAATTGTTATGATATGAGGTTAACGTAAATAAATTAATAGGAATAGAAAGGGAACATAACTATAATTTTAACCCATGTAAGCCTGCAGGCAACTAAAGTTGCTGAAGGCTCTACCCATATTTTTCCATTTGTTAATATTTTTTGTGTGACAATACTTCAAAAACCACCGCTGTACAAGCAGACAATCTTAGGAAGAGCTTTTGACAACTTGCTGGAAATGATGCCACGTGGTGATGTTTAATTCATGAGCCATTTCTGGATGTTTACTCAGAAGTATCTGGCAACTTTAGTGACCAGTGAGCAAAAATCCTAGAATCTTTGCATTAGTTTCTATGGAAGTGCAGTTTCAAAGGTCCCATCGATTACTAAATTTACCATAATCATCTTTACATGAAATATACTCTTTGAAGAACTCCATATATATGAAAAATACTCTTTAAAGAACTCCATATATGTAAAAGTACACTTTAAAGAACTTCACATATACAGGTGCTGGTCATATAAAAATATCATTGTTTATTTCACTAATTCCATTCAAAAAGCAAATGATTTTATACTATTTAGGACATTTTGCTTTGAAAACCCCAAATTCAGAAATATTAGAATATTACTGTACAAAGAAAGGATTTTTAGAAATCTTGGCCAACTGAAAAGTAAACATGAAAAGTATGAGCTGTACAGCACTCAATACTTAGTTGGGGCTCCTTTTGCCTGATCTAAATGCGGCGTGGCAATTTCTGTGGCACTGCTCAGGTGTTATGAGAGCAGGTTGCTCTGAATGGCCTCAGCTCTTCTGTTTTGGGTCTGGCATTCGCATTTCCTCTTCAATCTTTTTCTATGGGGTTAAGGTCCAGTTTGCTGGCCATAAGAACAGGGATACCATGGTCCTTAGGTACAGCTTTGGCACTGTGTGCATGCCAAGTCCTGTTGGAAAATGAAATCTGTCTCCATAAAGTTGGTCAGGCAGGAAGCATGTGCTCTAAAACTTCCTGCGGCTGTGTTGACCTCTGAAGCTGAATGGCACCCCAAACCATAATATCTGCAACAACGTCTGTGCCTCTCCTCTCTTCCTCCATCTTGATTTCCAAAGGAAATGAAAATTTACTTTCATCAGACTTTGGACCACTGAGCAGCTTTTTTGTCAAGGCGAAATGTCTGTTGTTCAAGAGTGGCTTACACAAGTAAGCTGATTTCCTGTTGTTCGAAGCAGACTCCAGCTACCACTTGAAACATTTTTGAATGGGTTTTGTTTCACCAGGGTGCTAGTTGCTTTTAAATGAGATCAATCCTTCCCAAAAACAAAGCAGATTCGGTCTGTGCTTTGTTCTTTAAACAAATAAAAAATTAAACATAGTGGTGTGAAGGGCTTCACTTCCATTGAATTCATATTCAGACATTCCAGGTTGATTCCCACTGGGGAGTGAAATGTTGACATTTTGTAAGTTAAAATTGCCGTTTAATGTTTTTAACCTGTTCAAAAAGTATTTTTGTGTGAATTGCCAAAATAGTTTTTATGCTCTCAGATTTACTTTATAGAAAAGAGATTAATGATGAGTTGCACATGCAAAAGTGCATATTCTGTTTATATTAGCATCACCACTGGTCCATTTAAACAAATCACAAAGAGCTCAAATCAGTTTCACTTTTAGCGTGTCCTGTTTGATTTTCATGAGCTACTTGTGTGGGCTGTTCATTCTGACGTCACTATATTAAGCCTTGCAATGTCAGCATTTGAACACACTGCAGAAAAGAAGCTGGCAGTCTTGTGGGTACTTCAGTTTTTATATCAGAGAATTCTATATACTCTATATAAATATTGTATAGAGCTCAGAGAAAGTGAAATGGAAGAACGTTTGCAAAATGATTTAGTCTGCTTGTGCTAAACATGGTTCAGCATTTAATTATTACTATGTCTGTTATTTTGGTCAGTTCTCTTATGCCCTTCATGTAGAACTGGAAATATTGTAATTACAAGTTACAAACAAATGAATGACTAAGCAAAGTCACATTTACCAGTGGGAAAGACATGATTTGTCGAGTTGGAATAGGGCATGACAATTAAACATTACGGAAACACTTGTAAAACAGTTGGAAGCATGTCTGTAGTGAATTATAATGCATAATTTAGCAAGTTGTTTTAATTTGATATGCAGAGCCTCAGTCATTTTAAAGCTGTGATGATACAGCTGATAGACAAGTACTCAACTTTCATGGTTTGCTCTGTGTAACACAAACATTTAGTTTTGAAACTATGTATAAATAAGTGATAGGAATGAATATTTTTCAGCATTTTGAATTCAGATGTTGGTATTTGGATTTATTTGTCAAATAATTAATTTGTTTTGTTTAGGCTACTTCCGACTTCAAAACGTGACATGTCTTTATAATGAGTGCCCAACTTGGCGTTCCCCAGGTGCACTTGAAGGCAGCATCTTTCAAAAACTTCCCACAAATTTCACTTGAAGAAATTAAAATGTTCCACACATTTGGAGATGCATGTCCTGAGCTCTTTACCATATGTGGTAACAGGTGATTTGCATACGTAATCTCAAGATTGTTTGCTTTCCATGGTCTAGCGTTCTGGACCAGTGGCTCTATTTTTTTATTTAGAATTTTTGAAAGTTTTCAAACAGCATATCATTCAGAACTGCTCCACTGTTCTATTATGCAAAATGTTGGTTAGAGAGTGGGAAACCATTAACATTAGGTAAACTTTTAAAGAAGATTCTAAAAGTTTTTAAAAAAATGAAATCAGTTTCCATTGTGCTTACTACTATTTCAGGCAGCCTTCCAGCTATGAGGTAAAGTACCTTTTGGACTCGAGGTCAAGGCCTTCTTGAATTTTGGAATGTTCTGCATTGCTCCCTCAGGACCATGTCAATCAAATAGCTTGGGGACCGAAGACTACCCTCACCGAACGAGTCTATATTTTGTTGGAAGCCCCTGTTCTTCCTCTGTCTCTCCATGGGTCAGTTCATGTTTTTATCTGCCTTTTACACTCCAGTCCTTCTGTTCAACAGATGCTAAAAGCTGATGTATAGAAAAAGATAGAACATCCATCCTGAAGTCCTATTTAAGTTGATCGTCAATTTCAGTAAACAAACAAGGACTCCTAGAACGACTCCCAGCAGTGTCATTTTTATTAAACGTTCAACCTCTAATATCAGCACAGAAGCACGACAAGTATTTGATTAATGTTTTGTCCCCGACGCGTGTCTGGTTTTGACATTAGATTAAGAAATAGAGACGTCAGAGGGAATGAACCTTGCACGGCCAACCATCACAATCAGAGCGATCATGCTTTCCAAACCTGACTGTTAATCCCATCAAACACAGCATAACTACGTTTATGACGAATCGGATCTAAAATAAAATATGAAATTATAACTGGGACATTAGGCCTCTTCAGAGTTTTTTGCATGAGCCATCTGTGAATACATTCAAAGAGACCACCAAGGTTAACAGGAAGTGTGCTCTCAGGGCACCACTACCCTTTTCCACTCAGTGGACCGGAGTAACCCAACACAATACGGTAGAGCAGAGTCTGTAAACCTTACGAAATCTTTTTTTATTGAGTCAGGTAATTGAGAATGGCCTGCAGAGAGAAAAACTCTCACATGTGCATGTCAGCATGTGTTTCTGACCTGTTTTAACCATTTAACTAAGATGGTAAATTTAATCTGTAGACGTTTGGGGAGGGCTGCCATTAGAGGCGAGATTGCTTGACTGATTTCCTCATGCCATGGTGCATTATTTTCAACACTGCATCTAAACTATGTGGATGTGTAGTGTTCTGGACAGCTGAAGTGTAGTATTTCTGCACCCACCTGAGTGGGTGGGTAGGGGATATCTAATTTAGCATGGAGAATGTGGCTGGAGAAATACTTTAGTTAATTTGATTAGACTTCTGGAAACATTTCACACATGATCTTGTATGATATCAGTCCTCTGGCAACAGTGTTTGTCAAAAGAACTTTCAGTTACAGTAAGATCATTTATTAATGTAAAAGCGAGAAACTTAAACTTGAACTGTTGATATAGTCTGCTTATCACTTTTTTTTGTCTTTTTGTTTAGATATATATTTTTGAAAATAAGACAGCGGTGTATAGTGTGCTGACATTACATAGGGCTCATTTCATAGGCTTGACAATATGGCAATACCTCTTTGAGCTTGTAAACTTGACCTACAGTAATATATCAACAATTTTGACAGGCAGTGACAAACAAGAATCCCTAAGTGTCTCAGAGAGGTTTATTTAAAGAACATTTGTGACAGAGGTAAACAGAAAACTGGAGGAGGACGTGTAGACATTTAGTTGTGTTGCTCGCTTATAAATTTAAATTTATATGGAGGGCCTGCGATCTGAAGCTGATAATGCTGTTAATTGTCTGTTGGGAAAGCAGATTAAAGGACAGGTTAGATAGTTACAGGATAAATAAATGTCAGTGGAAATTATAGGTCATGTGATGTGGTGCACTGTAATTATTATAACTAAATTCAGATCTCAATGTTTTGATCTTGAGATGCGATAGGACTCTTCATCATATCACACTCTTCCATGTTTCCAAATGAACTACCTATATCAGCAAAAAACCTTTCACCAGCACCATTTAATATTTCCTGCACAAATAACCAACTTATGTTTCTTATTTGTATCTTTGACCAACAGCTGTGAAAAAAACTGATGTTAAATAATTGACATTTTAGACACAATATTCCCAGGTACGTTGTTTATTTTTGCTCCGCCAAAAAATATAATTCCAAATGAAATCAAAGCAGAATCATTCTCTCCAAGCAGCACACAGTAACAAACCGTTATGGCATTTCATTCCTGGATCAATCAGTGTTTTCTCAATCGTTTGAGTAAATGATTCAATGACTCATTCATTTGTTTGCTTTCTGAATGAATCAATGTATTTGTACAGATCGATTCACTGAATGATTCAATAATTCACTCAAAAACTTGTAACCTGTTGCCACCTGCTGGCGTAACTGTGCAACCTGCAGAAAGAGTCGTTCAAAAGTCTGTCTGGAACGCATGAAATAAAGAAAAACAGCGATTCACAAACATTGTCAGCTTCCAACACCATATGGGACATTTCTTCCAGAGATTTGACCTCTGCTATACCTATAAAGAAAGAATGTATTTTTTTTGGGCCACGCAGTGCGGGTTGAAACAGCATGCTTCAAGTCAAGTGTCTAGATCACATTATATCTGAGGAGGAAAGAACCTCGGTGGCCGATGAGAAACAGGTGAGAAAAGACAAGCTTTGCTCTCTGAGAGGGAGCTGAGCTTTTTTGTGCCTGTGGGATACTGTAGAATGATGTTTTGGTGGCCTTTGGTAATAAGTTGGTGTTTTGTTTGCTATAAACAAAACAAAGTAGCCTATTGAAAATTGTGTGATTCTTGATGAAATTCTGTAGGAATACCACCCACATTTATAGAATCTGTGCTGAACCTGTCGAACCAAGATGATACAGTTACATCAAGTCGGGAGCATTTAGCTTAAGTGTTTAAAGCAGAGTTTTGACATCCCTTTCAGGATCTATATTCTTTTCCCAACTAATTAAACATTTTCCTTTCACTTATTTAGCAGCCCTGAGCTCAGCTCAGATTTCTGATTGGAGAGATGCAGTCAAAATATTTTTGGTCAGTTCAGCTGAATCAAGTATAATGGAGCTACATTTGACAAAGGGGAAATCATGCTGTGGTATTATTCAAGGGTGACTACCTACAGCAAATTCAGAGGCTCTCGTTATTAAATATGGTGTCTACTTTGACTAAGGTCCAATTGTTTCCAATACAATGTTGTGCAATTTTGTCAAAATTACATACATTTCTATATTTATAATTTGTATTTTACACATAATTTATTTTGCCTTTTGATTTATTTATTGTTATTATTTGCATTTCCAATAGCCTAGTCTTAAAGAGATAGTTTACCCAAAAATTTAAATTCTGTCATCATTTACTCATCCTTCTTTCTTCTGCTGAACACAAAATAATTTATTTTGAAGAATGTGGGACTATGGTTTACGGTAGCCATTGATCTCCATAGTATTTTTTTTTCCATGCATATTATGGCTACTGTCAACTGTTTGGCTATGTCTTCAACAGCTGAAAGAAATGTATAAAGGTATGGAACACCTTGAGGGTGAGTACATTTTTGTAGATAAGTCTGTTTTTCAGTCTTGGACTTTCATTACATCTGTATTAATTTCAAGAAGTGCAAGACTGTCAAAAGCCATGAACCTTAAAAAATCTTGTGACTTGAAGCTCTTTTATATTTTTCAGGTTAGGAACATGTTGTCCCAAAGAGTCCTGCCATGGATTTAAAATACATCAGCATCACAGATGTCTGATTCAGTCAGATGGCACGAATGTGAAGAATGTCTTTTGTGCTGAACTTAAAGGTCACCTGCATGCTGATATGTTTATTGCCATACATATTCCTGCTTTGAGTTACAACAACAATCTTACTTAAGTCTGTTTGTGCGATTAAGACCATCAGTCAGCTTTATGAAGAGCAAATCGTTATTAGTAGGATCACATATTCTCCGATCGTTAATGTTAACTATGTCTCGGTTCAGTGAATAGAGAATTGCGCGACGAAATTGCAACACATCCCGTTCGGTTCCTCTTAGCTTGCTCTACCGCTGCTATGAAAAGCCTTCATTCCTTACGGTTTATTATGATGATCCCTGCTTTGGAGACAGACAGATAGATGAATGCATAACGTAACCCAAAGCCTACTGTTGAGAGTGTGATATAGAATATTGGATCTGTGTCTCACACGTATGTGAGTTGGTGGAAGGTTGAGTGCAGAGTTGAGACCTTATGGCTTCGATTTAAATGTCTTTTTTTTCCCTCTTAGTTCTCTTATGGTGGGGTTGACCTTCAAAACCAGCCTAATAAAACCCAGAGGCATTCCATCTAACTATGTATAAGTACAGAGATTTAATTTTCTTTGATAGATTTCCTTGTGGCTTTGTCTTTGTAGCCTCAAGTCTATGTGCTTCTATAGTAGACTTTAAAACAAACATACTTTAATAAGTTTAACTCTCAACAGAAGAGAGATGGGTTGTGAAATTTTTTTACACCTCTGAGTTTGTCTAACATGTAGTCTGCTTATAAATTTTATTTATGTTTTTATAGCTACAGGTTATTGCTAAGTAATTGTAATCATCATAAACCTCCAGCATAGAAATCAACATTTTTCCTTCTCCCTTTTCCCCTGTTTTTTATTCTGTGGACCACTCACGTAGTCTTTATTGAAATATGTCCCCATTTCCTTAATGCACAAACTCTTGCTGAGCCTCTGCCTCATAAAAAGCATGGTGAAAGCCATAAGTCTGCTTCACGCCATGCCACATTTCTGCTGCATTCTTGTACACAACACCGGCGGCCAAACACATTAATCAGTGTACACAGATCCTCTTTTCAAATAAACGGAGAGAGAGGGCCGTTGGTGAAAAATGAGTGATGGATGAAAGCTGCGTTTCCTTTGCGGGTATCATCTCAATACTAGTGTTGAAAAACTGGAAAATAATTCAATAATTCAAAAGGAAACTGATTTGATATATTTGAGGATGTGTCAGGAGGGACCTCAAACGTGTATCGCTCAAAGGGTAAATGATTTAGAGCTCTCTGGAAAATGTAAAACATGCGGTAGCCAGATTTTGACTTCAAACGTACAGTATATATCATTCTAATGCATAGTTCACTGGTAAACAAGTGGTAAATAAATATGGCCACTTAAAAAAAATATTTTTAGTATTGTCATACATGGGTAAGTATACTGACAAGTATATCAATCCATTTTTTAAAGAAAATTTTTTTTAAAGAACTCAGTACTTTTGTTTAGCAAGGATGCATAAATTGACCAAAAGTGACAGTAAAGACTTTTAATTTGTTACAAAAAAGTATGTTTTTTACATAAATATTGTGCAGCACAACTGTTTTCAACATAATAAGAAATATTTCTTAGGCATCAAATCAGAATGATTTCTAAAGGATCTTACGACACTGAAGGCTGAATATTCAGCTTTGCTGTCACAGAAATAAATTACATTTTAAAATATATTACAATAGAAAATAGCTATTTTGCTTTGTAATAATATTTTAAAATATTACTGATGTTAATGTATTTTTGATGAAATAAATGAAGCCTTGGTGAGCATAAGAGACTTCTTTCAAAACATTACATAATCTACAATGTACATAGTTAGGCAGCACATAAATAACAAATATTAATGATAATTAAAATAATAAATAAATAATGATAGTTGCTTATTTAAAGTTATAGTAGTTTTATAAAAATAAAAATTAAACGTGAACATTTACTTTACATTTACATCCCTTTATCCGCATACCCTGCCTTTTAAAATCTGTATAACTTTCTTTCTTCTATGTTATTTATAGCAGAAGGTGCAAGGCAACATGTGTGCAAGGCTCTTTTCAATACAGTGAAAGTGAATGGTGACCATTCCCTAAAATACCCTCCTTGATATTCTTTACACAGCTATCATATGGTTTCAGAAGACTCGGAATATAGCAAATATGCTTTTATGGTGCTTTTAGTGTGCCTTCACAATTCACTGTCATTATATAGGAAAAATCAGCACAGATTCTGTTTAACTTCTTTTGTGTTCTACAGAAGAAAACCATACAGTTTGGAATACATTGGGGTGAATAAATGATGACAGAATATCATTTTTTTGGTGAACTATCCCTTTAAATCTTATAAATGTATATGTAGTCACTAAATCATTCACCAAAAAGCAAAATGACATGTGATTAAAACCGGTAGTACCAGTGTTTACTGTGTTTTTCAACAGTAATTAAAGACATAGACAAGCACACAATCACTTCACTGCCGAGTGAACGGTACTGTAAACTAGCATGACTTTTTTTCAATATACAGCCGGACATTTCCTGACTACAGAACAATTTCTCCCTGTTCTTATTCCCTACATATTCCAACCACATGTGAAAGTATCCAAATATTTATGGAGACAATCAGGTGTGCCAAAGATTTTTTTATAGTGCACAGGCTCTACTTTTAGCCATTAACAAATGAAACATTGAGTTCGTCATAGACTGAGGGGAAGGTTTTAGGGTCTGTAATAGTGATTTTTTTCAGTGACGCCATCCTTTGAAAGTGTTCCAAGAGGAAACTACTGCTGTTGCTATCTGTCTGAGGAAGAATATACAACCACATTATGTATAAAGCTGGACCCCTGCTTCTCTTTAAAAAACATTACACCTGGCCTGCTCTCCAGTTTCAGCCCAACTATTTCACCTCTGTAACACAACACCCAGAGATCAACAGATGCCTGGGAAATTATAGCCAAATTACCTTAGTGATGACTTCTGATAATTGCTGCTCCTTTCCACTTAAAATCTTGATTATAGGCTGACAGAAAAATATGTGTGGAACACTCAAAACTAATTAATAAAGATGTTTCAAAGTTTGTTTATTATTACACTAAAAAAGGGCACAGAAACAGCTTTTACGCAGAAACTGATAATTTCACTATTACAAAGAACTGGTAAGTAACACATTGAATTAAATGAAAAAAATTGAAGTAGAGTGAAGAAGGCTGAAATGGTATTTTCTTGTAAAACATGCTTCACGGTTTTATTTACAATATCAAAATTATGACAGAATATGATTTGTTTTGGTGAAGTATTCCTTTAAATCTAGCCATTGTTTAGGTAGAGATGTGCTTTAAGCAATAAAAAAACAAGTAAAAGATTACATTTGTAATGAAATATTAAAATTTAAATGTGTGAAATATTGAAACAATACATTTTGTATTAGTATCATTCTGAAATAGTATTTTGCTGTAAAACATGCCTCAACACTTCATATCAAATATCATGTCAAATATATATCAATTTAAATTATTTTGAGTGCAGCAGGGGGGGAAAATCAAGATGCAAATGTGAAATATTGAAAATAATACATTTTGTATTAGTATCATTCTGGAATAGATGCTTCAACAGTTTTATTTACAATAACAAAAAAATATATATAGCAATTTATATATATATATATATATATATATCATATCATTTATATATCAATTTCAATTATTTTGAGTGTAGCAGGGGGAAAAAAATAATTAAGATGCATCTTAAAGTTTTTGCTATGGAACATACATTTGTGTAAAGTTTTCCGAATGTTTCACTGCATGTTTCACTGCAGTTTTTCTGAACATGTTTTCATAGACGGCACAAAACCTAAATGTGTAAATTAGATTAGGAATCAGTTTCCATTCGTAAAGTTATTCCAGTTTTTGAATCAAGAGGAAAATGTGTGGAAAGAACACATAAAAATATTGCTCGTGTAACCATGTAGTTTGCTGCTGTATTCAAGCTCAGGACTGTGTTGACTTTGGCTCTAGATGCCTGTCAGTAGCTATATATCACAATTCCTGGAAAACAGATTGATTAGTGCTACTACTGTAAGAAAATCCTTGAAATAAAAATCGTATTCATTAAAATCTACCTGCGAGAGCTGGCGGTATGTGTGGACCACTCTTGTTAAGTTTGTGTTGAATGGAATAAGTAATGAAATAAGTTCCAGACAATGTACAACAGAGAAGTGTCTCATTACCTCCCTCAGTTCTGTCCTCTATGGCTGAGTTTTGGAGGTAGCCACACCCAGGCTGGCCATTGGCTCAGGGCTGCAATGAGGACATTTAAACTGTTTGAAGGCAGAGAGTTGGAGGACTCGGGACATTGCTGGTCAGGAGGGCCCTGAATGCCCAGTCTGAGCTTGTAAACAGGTGCTTGCGGTAATAGGCGTCCGTCAGTGAGCAGGGATATTACTGTGGCAGGGAATATTCCGGGGTAAGGCATCTACAGCTTCATTATTGCCTCTGCATGAACTTCACACTTTTTTTACAGCTGTTAAAATCTGCTGTTTAATTGACATTATGATGTTTGTGAGGGTAGATATCATGCAGTGATTTCTAAAAAAAAAAAAACTTAATTTAAAAACTTTATTTTAATTAATTGCTTGGTAATTGTTTTTTCTAATTTGCTAATTATTGATAATTATGAATATTTGAATCCACACTGTAAACATGTTTTGACAGCTAATCTAAAAATATACTAACATCTGTGAAAAGTACTATTTTACATTAAGCAATTTATACTTTAAGGTTCAGAACAAGTAGAAATATTGCACTAATATAGGGCAATCTAAGCTTTTATATTTTTATTTTGTTTTTATATTTTTGCCACTGCTAAATGTTCACGCTCAATACTAAGAATCATTGCTAAATTTATTATTATTAGACATTGAAACTATCGATACTGATTCAGATTTGTCATTTATGACTATAATTTCTGGTTTGAAAGGACAAACAGCTTCATTTCAGTTGATAGTGCTCAATGAACACCTTAAAATGACCATAAATCTTGGGAAGCAACGGGTGTCCCAGTCTTGACAAGATAACATATGTGTCCCAATGGACAATGCATAGTGGACAAATGTGTTTGAAATCAGGTGCAGGGCAGCATGATTATTAAATTAAAGTTTGTTTTAGTTTTAAATAATCCAGTTTTATTATTATTTTATATTTATTTTAAAATTATTCTGTTACTTTGCCTCGTGTATTGATATGATGTTTGTCAGTTTTCTTCTGAGCCCTTTCCTACCTGCTATAAGAGATGCCAACTCTCGCTATTTCTTGCTCGTTCCTTCTCTTTGCTTTTTTTTTTTTTTTCAAGGCATATGCTTAGTACTTAACCTGTCCGGACCCCACTTTTACACAAGATCTAAGCTTCATCCTCCTCGTCTGGCAGATTAAGAGGAAACACTACTGTGTTGGCTTCAGGTTTTATCAGAAGCCCAGATCAGATGAACAGCAGATGTTGCATGCATGCAGCCCGCTGGAGGTTTACTATATGCTGCCTGCATATTACACATTACAGGCTAACAGAGTCAGTTTTGGGTATCTGAAAGATCCTGTAAGTCTGCTGTGGTTTCATTCCCCAGTGGTGCATACTGAGGAGAGGAAATGAGTCTGAATCTAGACTTAAGCTTAATTGCTTTCAGCTCTCATCAGCTGAAGAGCAAAGGGGAAAATCACTGGTGCTGCATGTTTGCGGCTTGCAGTCTGCTCTCCTCACCTCTCCACTTCTTCTCTTTCTGCATTGGTAAGCACTGAATCTCTTTCCTAATGGTGCAACTGGGGCTCCACTTCAGATGCAGAGGAACAGACTGTCTTTGTCTTCTTCCTAATGTGTCTCAGGAGAGGAGAGGGCACAGCACGGCACAGTCTTGTTCTCTGTTTTCCCGCCCTCTACCTCACTCAATATATTCCCCTCTCAGAATGTGATTTATGCTGTTCACAGTCTGTTTTTATTCCGTATTGCTTGTAGGTCTTTGCCCTTGTAGTTCCTAAAAGGCATGAATGAGTCCCAGTCACAGCGCTGAAAGTTTATATTTTGACTTGGTGTTGAGATCCAACAGAAAACAGCCAGCGGCCACATAGCAGCCTGAAATGGTCCCTGGGTATGAAATTTTCACTGTGTGCAAATTGGCTAAAAACTCAAGGTGATAATAAAAATTAAACAAAAAAAACCTTTCTTCTTCTTCTTCTATTCTTTTTTTTTAACAATATTATTTAAGATGAAAACAGTTAACTGTTATTAATATTAATATTAACTATTCTTAATATATTATACTAATTTTGCTAAAAGGATTGTAATTTTTTTCTGGGAACAGTATTATTAAAAAGACGTTATTATATATTTTATTAATTATATATACAAAATATTATTCATATTTATTATTATTTATTTTTGTACAATGTAGTCCATTGGTTGAGAGTCATGAGATTTTTTTCATTATAATTTTAATGAATCTTTTTTTTTCAAACAAATTATTATTTTAGATTTATTTTAAAATTGTTTTGTAAGGTATTTTCTTTTGATACTTTCCTACCTGCTATAAGAGAAAATAAACAACAACAACAACAATAATAATAATAATAATAATTATTATTATTGTTGTATTCTTTTCTAGCTTTGTTATTATCAGTATTTAGTATGAAAACAGTTAACTGTTATTAATATTAACTATTCTTAATATATTATACTAATTTTGCAAAAAATTAAAATTACATTTTTAACATATTAAAAATTAAAGGTTATTTTTCTGGGAACATTCCTAAAATAAATTATTTTATATTTTATGAATTATATTTACAAAATATGCATATTTATTATTATTATTACTTTCTCTGTTTTACAGTGTAGTTCATTGGTTGAGAATCGTGATAGTGAGTTAAATCGCTTTTTAATTATAGTTTTAATTAATTATTTTTTTCAAACAAATGATTATTTTATCTATCTATCTATCTATCTATCTATCTATCTATCTATCTATCTATCTATCTATCTATCTATCTATCTATCTATCTATCTATCTATCTATCTATCTATATCTCTGTGTGTGTGTAAATTTACAGTGTAGTCCATTGGGTGAGATAAAAAATGTTAAAAAGGAACACGTCTTTCATGAGCAATTCATGGACTATGCGCAGCAATTTTGGTGTCATACATTGGCCAGTCACATACATATTGTGGGCAGTAAGTATTTTGTGGTTGTTGCATGGCAATTTGTATTGTCTGTTCAATTATGTGGTAGAAACAGAGCATCTTTTTTTGTGTGTTTATGTATATGCATGCAGACTCAAACATCTCCTCAGTAGCGGTGGAAGAAGAGAGCTGGCAGGCTTTTCCAGTGTCCTTTCCAAGATAAATAAAAGAGCAAAACGAAACGGCGCACATGAAATAAAAGCCTCTGACAGAAAGCAATAAACGAGACCCTCAAAGGGCCTTGCAGCTCTAGCATGTGTGTGGTGTCTGGGCCTGTGATGTGGGCTACGGCAGGACGGTCATGCACCTCACCACACCACTCCTTAATACTGCACCATCCAACCTAATTAGCATCAGGGAGTCCATGAGGTCATGGAGAGACTCTCCTGCCTGTTTGAGTTCAGTGGTTCAGTGTTTAAATGTTTCCCAGTGAGTTAAATATCCTGATTTACATGCATCAATTAGAAGAGATAATGCAGAGGGAAATATTTCCCTTTTGAGCCACAGATGTGAATTGCTTTGACTCTACATAGAAACACATGTTAGACCAACAATATTTCCTCAAATAGTCACAAGTTGCTTAACTGACTTGAATAAACTATTTCATATGAACTGTGTTGCTGATTTGCTATGCGGTTACTATTTTAGGATTATTGTTTTGCTTTGTGTGGGCATTTTGTTTGTGCTGTTGATTATTGCACGTTTATTGATATGAATATGAGTCGCATTGGCTGGATGGTACATTTTGGATTTAGTGGATGATTTCATCTTGTTTATTGGTTTATTTCAAGTTATTATTTAGTAATTTATGAACACAGAATGGCCGTTAGCATTCCGTCTCCTCAGACTAATGCAATGGAATAGCTCTCCACATCAGCAAAAGAGAATCTGTCAAAAACAACAGCCGCCAGCAATGTTTTCTGCTCAGTTGGTTGATCCGTGTGGCATAAGCTCCAGATTTTTCTGTGCTTCTGTTCACATTTCTACCTTGGTCCTGAGGGAGTGCTCTGTCTTCTCATTTCAGCATTTCTGCCATTCCACATCTGCTTCTGGACTTTGATGTGTGTTGTTCCATGTTTATATTTAAGCGCCACATTTACAAAGATGTCCTTAATGTTCAAAACAAAGCATGGAACGAATAAATGGTGAAAAAAATGACAAATTCAATTACACAGAGTACTGTGGTGCAAGCATATGCTGAAACGTTAAGCCATTTACTGTAACTGTCTGGTTGTCAGTATCACAATATCACAATGTAGTGGTCTATTATCAGAGCTTATGACTGATGAAGAAATAAATTCCACAAAGGTAAAGTGGCTTTGAGACATTAGTGTTTTGTTTTCATAGGTTATGCAATGTCAGTGAAACTATTTGGCTTTAAAGGCAGAGTAGATGACTGTCATTTTAGGTCCTGTAGGCTCACAAGGGCCCTCGCCTTTGCATTGCATAATGATAGATACAGTATGTGTCTCATCTTCATGTGTTCAGGATTTTTTAAATGAAGTTTTATGTGCTGTCTATCTATGACAATCTGATACTAGATATATGTTTTTTAAATTACATTTTTAAAAAATATTTTACTTATATTTGTTATTTTATATTAATAAAGGTATACACTTATTTTAGATCCTTATGCTGTACAATTGGATGCATGCATCAAACATACACATTTAAACAGTTATTTAAATTACTGAACTATTATTTAATATTTAATTTAATATGAATAAAATTCAGTATTTGATATTTTATAATTAATAATACAAATGTAATATATTTTAGAATAAGTTTGTTCTAAAATTTATTAGAGCGGTTATATATGAATGCTGTAATTATTTTATTGTTATTTAATATTATTGGACTATTGGATGTATGCATCAAAAAGGGACATTTAAACAGTTATTTAAATAACTAAAATATTATTTAATATTTTATTTATATTATTTAATATAATTTAAAATGTATTGTTTAATATTTAATTAAAATTTTATAATAAATGTGTTATAAAATATATTACATTTGCTGTAATTTTTTCAAGTAATGTATAAAGACCTTATTTATTTACCAATTATAATTAACTTTAGTACTGTGTAAATTACAAGATCAGAAAACTCTTTTTCCACATCAAGATTCACAGACCACACAAGATCATACGCTTACTGCTAATGAATTACATTATCTTAGGTATGCTGGGGCCCTGCTTTCAGCTGGTGCTCAGGAGAAAAAAGTTATTTTAATTCTTAGTTTTAAAGCAAACAAACCCCAGGTGGCTCTTTCTAAGCATGCATTTTCTCTTTTATAAAACATCCTACTTTTAAATAGAGATGTATTAAAAGCTTTGAATGACATCATTGTCATGGGGATTACATCATTTAGTTAGAAGGGTTCTCTGCTCCCAGAAGCCCTTGTGGTTGTGAATGTGCAATTAATGGTTTGGATGGAATGTGCTTGGCAAACATACGGTCTGCCCAGTTCCTACTGTAGGATCAGACATCTATAACACTGGCCTTGTAAAACAGATTTTGCTCCATTAAACATAATGTGATGTCTTGCACATTGATTTTCATGTGTGTAGCATGCAAATCAAGCTCCTTACTGGAAGGTGAGACCGCAAACCATAAGGAAAGTTTGATATTTTAAGAAAGAAATGCTTGTAAATTTAACCACGCAATCATCATAAGATTCCCCAAGGGTTCACGTCTTTCTGCTTTCTTTCAGAAACCATGATTGTAAGATTCAACCGGCTGAAGAGAGGCCTCTTCCTTCTAGGGATGCTCTTTATGGTGTCCCGTCTTGTGCTCTCTGAGGAGGTGGGTCCTGCAGAGAAAGAAGTCACATTTAGCCATGTCTACAGGATTGACTCTGGTTGTAAGCAGGGTTCTCAAGTGGCTCAGCTTTCCCAGGACCAGGCCTCAGAAGGACAGTTAGTCACAGTGGATGGAGAGAATGACATTGTCTTCAAGCACAACATACGTCTGCAGTCGGCTGGTTGTGGATGTGGAGATTCCGAGGACTTCAAAGCCCTGCTGTACCGTGTAAATGGCCTGGAGGAGGAAGTCACCTACCTAAAGAGCCAATGTGCTCAGGGCTGCTGCAAAGGAGGGTCAGGTATTAGTACTAAGCTGGAGATTATTCCCTGATTCTGTAAAAATAAAAATCAAGCTACCTGGTTTGGTACGGTGAACCATATATACCTGAATACACCTCAGATATAACATAGCTGAATCAATTCAGGCTAAAAAGTTCTGGCAAAAATGCAGTTTTTATTTTTTAAATTAGTGCACAGTTCAATATTTTAGTGCATAATGAAAAAGTGTGAAATGCAGTTGCTATTGTTTTTTTTGTCTTATGTAACTTATAGTGGACTTTGACCCCAGTCTTTATAAGTACATGCATCTGTAATATAGACTGTATATGACACCTTCGATTAAATAAAAGTTAAAATATTAGCAGAGTTATATGTCATTTGAATTTAGAATGCTTTTTAAAAATTCTAGTTCAATTTGTGAGGTATCAAGGTATCGAGCAGTAACCCGAATCAGTGTTTTTTAACAAAAAAAAAAAAAAAAAATATATATATATATATATATAAAGGCCTTACAAACATATTGATATATGGACCAGCGTAAAGGACTTAATTTCTCAGAATGCAGTTGCCTGCTGAATTTCTTTGAACTGCAATTCAGTAAATTCCACTCCCTGTATAGAACCATTCCAATTCATACTCAGTCTTATACAAAAACCTGTAATGTTATCTTATATGTTACTCTCCACTCTCTGCTCTTGTACTAAGACGATTGTGTCATATCTTGCCTTAATCACCAGAATCACCAGATCACCAGATTTTAGAGTTCCCCAACCTTCAAAATCCCATTTTATGTGATCTCTTCAGAGCAGGTGCAATATGTTAAGACTGTTCTCCTTTGCTAGGTGTGGACACTAGCTGCAGTGGGCATGGCACGTACCAGCATGACTCTTGCAGTTGTAAGTGTAACCCAGGTTGGGAGGGTCCAGACTGCTCCATCTCTTCCTGCCCTGATGAATGCAACGATAATGGCCGGTGTGTTGACGGACGCTGCGTCTGCCATGAAGGCTACACTGGCCATGACTGCAGCCAGCTCACGTGCCCCAACGACTGCAAAGACAAAGGCCACTGTGTGGATGGCAAATGTGTGTGCTTTAGTGGGTTCTCAGGAGAAGACTGCAGTATCGCCACCTGTCCGAACGACTGCGTAGGAAATGGACGCTGCGTGGATGGACAGTGCATCTGCGATGAGGGATTCTTTGGAATCGACTGCTCCGTGGGTAAGTTGGTTTACAGGAAATTCTGACAAGAATCTAAATTTCCTGATTGTGCTTTATGTGCTTGATTCACTAAAAATAACCTTTTAATAATTTAGATTCATTCGGAAATTGGACTACACTGGTCACGCTGGCTATTTTTCACAGTAGATTCAGTAGCGATGTTGCAGTGCCGTGGAATAAACTTTTTTCATAGTATTTCAGTACGGTGTAGTTCTGTCCACATTGACAGTGGAATACATGGACAAGAATTTAGTTTATAGATACGAGCATCAATTGGTCTAAAAACGAAGAGTTTCTGAGATTCTAACCTTTGTTGTAACAATAGCCTGTTTGTTTTATGTAAAAAAAAATAGATAAGTAAATAATGCTGAAAAAAGGACTGAATATTTACAGTACTTGATTATTGTAGTTTGCTTCGTTGACCACTGTTGTTAATTTGTAGCAACGTATGGCTTCCAGGAACACAAATACTGCATCTTAATCCAATTGTTCTATTACAATATACTTATCCTTTTTCACTGAAGCAAATTTGGTGTAGAAACAGTTTTTACTCTGCTAGTAAAACTGCTAGTAATTTTGTAATTTTAATTTAAACAATTAAAAAAGACAGCAAGTAACATTGAATTAAACATGAAATTTTGATGTAGATAAACAGATAAATAAATAAATACAATACAATAAAAATAAAACAAATTAAAAAAAAATCTTGGAAAAAATAATCCAATAATCTGTTTAATTTACAACTTCAAAAAAAAAAAAAAACCTTTTCCCCAGTATACTAAAATTCTAGCATGCTTAAATGTACGCTTGATTTTAGAGGCCTCTGTAAGCAAACAAAGAGGAAACTTTTCTAGTTCAAGCTTGAACATTGTTCAAACTTTACAGAGTAAACTTAATGCTACTTCTATACTTTTCCAATAAACACTTATATGAGAACTAATAGGACACTTTGAGTTCATTTGCTCGAATTAACTCTCTTGTTTTTCAGTCTCCTGCTGGAAGAAAACAGTAAAAGATAGGCCTCATTAGCACAAGGGAATTGTTTTTCATCAATCCTTTTCTGTTCCACACACGTTTCGCCCTCAGATCTTCAGATAGAAATGGAGTGCCTCAGAGTTGGAATGCATGGATAGATGAGCTGAGCTTCAAAAAATATTAGCCATGGCCAGAGCCTTAGGGTGTGACATATCATCTGTGTTAACACTTCTGAAATGGTTTCTTAGGGGAGTTAGGGCACAGTGTAATTTACTCCAAGAATGATAATAGCAGGGAGGTAAGAGCAAGCACTGCAAACTAGTCAAACAGATCAATTTAGGCGTTACATTCTCATGACCTTGACACTAATTGGCTTCGGAATATTACTTGAGGGTTTCAGCTGTCCATAACTTGTCTGAAAGATTTTCCATATCTAACGCTATAGGGAACTGCCATCGTTATTAAACCACACTCGTTCTTGCATATATGGGGATGTCTGACTTGTAAAATCTTACGAGGATTCTAGGAAGATGCTTTAAAAGTTATACCATGAACACCAGAATCAATAAAAAATATCGGGGTTATTATAATATGAGGTATTTATTAGGGTTGAATGCTCCAGTACTTTTAATAACCAAATCAATGGCCAAAATTATTTGTATGCATCTATTTTGCCATTAATATATTATGCATCTGGCAGAATGGAGTAAAAATTAACATAAATGTGTGAATGTAAAACATTGCAAAAATATTCCTTTTAAAACATTAAGATGTTTTATTGTTTTTAAAATATATATTTTTTATTCTTATTAAGGCTGCATTTACTATTATTATCAAAAATACATTCAAAAATATTGACATATTATTACAATTTAAAGTAACTGTTTTCTATTTTAATATATTGTAATTAGCAATTTATTTCCTGTGATTAAATTTTTAGCAGCCATTACTTCAGTCTTCAATGTCACATGATCCTTCATAAATTTCTTTCAAAACAACAACAACAACAACAACAAAAATCTTATTGACCCCAAACTTTTGTTTACTGTTGTATAAATCAAGAAGTTTATGTTGCAAGCCTAGACTGACTGGGTTATGTGGAAGCGATTACAACCCCACACAGATTAGACCTGTATGAAAAACAGAGAAAGCACCATGAAATGATTCTATGTTAATTGTAAATGTGGTAGATCATCAAAAGATCCGCGTGGCAACTTTGTTCTGACCACAATGAGTCTAGTGGATTTTGGTGGATGTCTTAATGACAGATCAACGAAGTGCAGATGTTGAAGATTAGATTTACTGTACCTACTGCTGCTGCATAAAAAGTCACTACAATTTTGTTCTACAAAATGAAAAGGTGGCGACATTGTAAAAATATGTATATTTAGTCCTGATCACAATAGATTATCAATAAAATGTAATTAAAAGTGAATTTATGGTTATTTAAAGTTGCTTTAAGCATCAGGCTGATGTTTCTCTGGCTTGAAGAACCACCACTGCTGATTTATGCAAGTTTGTCCAAGTCCAGACTGAACTGTGTTGTAATTGTAATTGAATTGCTTTGGTTAGCCCTTACAATCAATCAGTTGGAACATGCATTTCCGGCACTTATGCTTTCTTTCCAGCTGGCTGATGATAATTCATTAGTTCAGCAGGCCTTTTTGGGATATTATTTACGGGTGAAATTGTTACTGGCAAACCCAGGAGAGAACAGCAAGAATGGCCGTATTAACTGCCACTTGATGGAAAGCCTCCTGCAAAACTGAAGGAAAACATTTGACTTTCTGCCCCCATGCCATGTGGAACAATGTCCAAACCTGCTGTTCATTCTTTCCTGTGTAATGCGGTCTCCACAGCACCATTTTCTCCCCATCATGGATTTCCCTGATTTTCTCTTGCAGTTTCCTTAAATCCACCACCTCCTTTATGTTTTTCCCTGTAAGACGGTGTAATGTGTTAATGGAAACTTCGCTCCCTGGGCTGCTGACTGTCTGTCTGACTCTGGGGCTCCTGGTTTGTTCCTGGGGCCTCCCCTCTTTTCTCCCTACTCTGATGTGCAGTTTTGTTAAAATCCCTACTTATTGATGGAGGCTCAAAACCACAGAGTAACCAGAATGAAAATGTACAATCTCCATAAAATATCCAACTCAGATGTTCTGTAAACCTTAAGATTACCTGGTATTTCACAAGCTTTATAAATATGAACAAACTTTAGAAATGAAAGAAGATAACTGGGAAGTAAAACTCTTTTAAAGGAAAAGTTCTTTCATTATTTTCTCAACTTCAAAGTTGTGTTTTTTCTTTGGGATACAAAAGGAGAATTTCTGAAAAATATTTTGGCCACTCTTTGAAATATAATGAAGGTAAATGGTAGGGGCTGTCAAGCTGTAAAATGACAAAAAAAAACACCACCCATTTATCATAAAAGTGTCCCATATTACTCATTGTTTGTGTGATGAACAAATCAGAATATACGTAATTATTCATTGAAAATCTCTCCTTGGTTTACTCACAAGAGTTCATGAGAAGAGTAGCAATGTCTTATTTGTGAATCAGTTGTTCTTTTGAGTCAGGTCTTTTAAATGAATCAGTTGATCCAATAAAAAATTGTCTGAATGATTCATTCATGAATCTGAATGATCTGATTTTACGGACACTGACTATGAAGATTGTCAAAGAATATCGACTTACATTTTGGTCTGTTCGTCATTGTTGGGTAGATGAACAAATTGATAATTAATAAAACACAGGACCCCAATGCATAGACAACTAGTATGTCATCTGATGTAAATGAATGGTCATTGACAACTTTTCTTCCTACTTCAGTTCTAGGACCAAAAGGCCTCCGTCTGATCAAAGTCACAGATGTATCTCTGCTGGTTGAGTGGGAGTCTGTGAGAGGAGCTGAGTACTACATCCTGTCCTACTATCCAAAGGGAGACGAGGGAGCCATTAAAGAGGTCCAGGTGGAAAACACGAAAAACTCCTACCTGATCACAGGCCTCAGACCCGGAGTCACATACATAGTGCAGGTGTACGCTGTCATCAGAGGCATTAACAGTGAATCCGATGAGATAGTGGCTACGACTGGTAAGAATAATTGTTTAAATACTACAAATATATTTGTAATTTACATGGAAAGCTTTGTAAAGTCAATTCACTTGTAAAATGGCTTTGTCATAGCATCAAACAAGCAGTGGTATTTGTGTAAACTCTAAGGCCAGATGTAACTAAGCTATTAAAATTCAATGAAAATCCAAAAACACATTTTCATGGAAATTAATGTTTAGTTTTGCAACAATAGGATGAGCACTACAGCATTTTGATGTGGTCAGTCTTTCGTTCCTCACAGCACATTAGACTCTCATGAGAAAGTGCTGGTCATCTGGATGTGATGACACAGATGAATGACCAGCATGGGACACTGTCAGTCAACGGTTAACAAAGAATTTAAATGTCTAAAAGCATTTCCTTCTCACATGAGAAGTGTAGCTCAGTCTGAAGTGGTAGAATGCTTGCAGGCTGCAACTCATTTCTGTCATCCGGTGGCAGCATGTTGAGGACGGATGCTTGTAAGAGGAGGACCGGAGACATCTGATCAAAAAATATGAAAGAAATGGCAAAGGATTTGCATTCATTTGTATTACTTGTACCCAAAAAGTGTGTATGCAGAAGAACTGTAGAATTAGGAAAAAAGTTTTATGGGGTTTGTTTTTGTTTGTTTGTTTTTCAGCACAACTGTTGAATTAATGCTAATTAATTAATGAAAAATGATCACAAATGTCAATATTTTTAATTTAAAACATGACATTATTGTGGCAGATGAGTAAAGCTTAGAATAGACATTACAAATGTGGCTTTACAACTCAATATACATTCAGTAAGAAGTTTGTTTTAAATAAATTAATATTTATGTTCAGCAAGTATTAATTAACTTAATAAAAAGTGACATTTATAATATTGTGAAAGAATTCTATATTAAATAAATGTTGTTCCTTTGAATTTTTCTATTCATCAAAGAATTCTGAAAAAAAAGATTTAAAAAGCATTGAATGATGCATATTAGCATATCATAATCAGCACATTGATTTCTGAAGGATCATGTGACACTGAAGACTGGAGTACTGGCTGCTGAAAATTCATTCTTGTCATCAAAGGAATAAATTAGATTTTAAGTTATATTAAAATTGAAAACAGTTATTTTGAATTGTAAAAATATTTCACAATATTTTCCCAATCTGGTTTTCTCTTCAGAGGTCTCTGGTATTGAAGGAATCAAGGTGCTGGGCCAGACAGAGGACTCTATCCAGGTGGACTGGAAGAACCCTGCAGTCGCCGTGGACTTCTTCAAATTGACCCATGCCAGCCCTGATGGTCAGGGAGGACAGGAGAACGTGGTAATGAGCCAAGAGGCCAGAACCAAACACACCATTGTAGGTCAGTCCACTGTTAAGCATCCGTCTGCAGTCACAGGCCCCTGAGTTTCAGAGTGTGTTGACTTCTGTGGCTGTGTGGTGAGAACAACATGAATGTGTGTTTTTCAGGCCTCAACCCAGGAACAGAATATCAGATAGGCGTGCAAGCAATCAAAGGTGAAAGCGAAGGCAAGCTGTCATATGCCACAGGGGTCACAGGTCAGTAATATGCCTCGATAGCAATGTATAAAGTGGAAAATAAAATTTCCAGACACCGCTTTTGATTTTCTTTTATAGTGGAGACATTCCATTGACTTGTATAGTGTTTTTATAATGAGCTAATGATATTTTCTATTCTGTAAACCCAAGGCAAAAACGTTTTTTGCATTTTTAGATTTTCTGCAGGACTTTTGTTTTTTTTTATATTATTTTTTTTTACTATACAGCATACACCATTAATATTTAATATGTTTATTAAGCTACTTCGTTGTAGGTGATTTCACGTTTTATTACTCTTGCAGAGACATTTGGTGCTTAAAATGTAGGTGAAACCTGACCTATATCTGTATAGAGATTACAACTTTAAAATATGCTGAAATAAAAGAGACAAATAGATGCAGAAATTAGATTATTGTTCTGATGTTGATGCTAGAGATAGAATCTTTACCACAACAATCTTTAATGGAGGGAGTCATTTCATGCTCTCATGCTTTACTCTCAGAAAATATTTTCTTCTGAAAGGCTTCAGTGTTCAATGGTAGTTAAAATCTTTACAACCCAGTGCGTAAGACAGATATTTTCCTAGTCACCATAAATCAATTCAATTGCTTCCTTGGCTGAAAAAAAAAACAACAAATCCGTTTTATTATTTTACCCAGGGCTATTGAAATGTGTCAGTTCTAACATTACTTGCTCTGAAAAAAATACACATGTCCAAAACCAACAAATATTCATGAAGAACCCTAGAGGCATCGGTTTCTGTATTATTATAGGTATCTTAGTGGTTGGAGCTGCAGATATTTAAAAGTACTGCTCCAGTATGCTTTAGAGCTGATAGTCTGCCAACAATGAGATCCTTATACTTACTAAACCTGTCAAATAATGTGGAAACAAATTAGTTGTGGTCTGTAAATCTCCCTTAGAAGTTCCCAACAATGTCTAATGAAAATAAATCTTTTAAATATGTGATTGGTGTATGTCTGTGCCTTATGGAAATGATGCAGAATAATTCTGATGGACTGGACATTTAATATCCCCCCTATTAAAATGTCAATTAGCTATGGCCCTTAAATCATTAAAAGGCATCTGTCATGTTTTAGCCTTAAATTTCATAGCCTAAATGCTTGGACTAATATTTATGTCTATTTAACAGCTATAATATTCCCTGTTTAATATTTATGCGTCAGTGCTTTTGGCCCAATAATAAGATCATCTCTTTAGAATTATGGTATAAGACGCAAAATTATGGTTGCAAAAGAAAACTTATCATACAAAACCACAGTTATGCTCATATGCCGGTTTTAATATATCAAGCACAGGGCAGAGAACTGCAAGATTTTGTATTCAACATCTGTGTCTTTGATTTATTGCTGTAAGCATAAATAAAGTTTATTTTGTCAGGCTATTTACCTATGGGAATTAAGCTCTTAGCCAAAGGTGCTTGAGATAGATAAAATAGCTGTACTCTGACTCTCCCGATTGCTTTGTCTGAGAAGGCAAGTGGTGTCTCAGTGAGAAAACAATCATCGGTATAGCAATAAAACAAAATATGAAATCAAATAGTGGTCAAATGTGATTCTAACAGAAATACATAGGCAAATACATAAGATGAAAGTGTTTAAGCTGTCTTCTTCTTCTGTTCCTAGAGCCCCAAGGCTTCCTTAAAGGGATAGTTCACCAAAAATGAAAATTCTGTGACCATTTACTCAAACTCATGTTGTTACAAACTTGTATGACAATGAAATTCAATGGAAGTCCATGGGGTTCCGTGTTGTTTTGGACCCCAGCTGAACGTTCTTCAAAATATCTTCTTTCACAGATGAAACAAAGTCTTAAAGGTTTGGAATAATATGAGCTTGGGTTAATAGAATGTTCATTTTGCGGTGAACTGTCTCTTTAAATGAGCTTCGAGCTGAAGTATACTGCTTTTTTATTTGATCCTTGTCAGGTAGCTAACATCTGACCTCATATTATCCCAACAGTGCTAATCTCTTCCAAGAAAAGAGATTTTTACTTTACACAGTCAGGGTGTTGCCAAAAAAGTGGCTGGACACTTTAGCTCTGTATTGGATCTTCTGAGTATTGGCTCAAAATGATAGTATATTTGTCTTAGGGGGCTTCTAGAAGAAATAGTTTGGGTGTTATTGCACATTTTATATAAAGAGCCATCTGATTTCTGTAGTTGCACACACGTCATGTAAGCCACAGCGAGATTCTCAATTTCAAAAAGTGCTCGGGTTAGTGAGAATTTAATACTTGATTCTGTCTTTAAATTTAAGGTAGTACAACATCCTTTGCGTCTGTTCCTGACAGCTACAGCAGCCATTAGAGGGTTCTCCGGTAGACAGTATTTTCCCTCCACTCAGCAACTTATGAATTACAGCACCAGTTACTCCTACACTTAGTCTTACCAAACCGAAGGAGCAGGAAATGGTTTTTCAATGCTTCCTCATGGACATGGCATATTTTGCACGTGTGCATCACAAAGAAGCCAGAGTGTATATTGTTCTTCTTGTTATCCAGTGCAATGTAGGGTGACCATATAGTTTAATGTAGGATTCCTTATGTTTTACGACTGAATAACTGAAGCATTCACACTGACCTGAAGATGAAGAGTGAAATTTATAGATGTGATTGAAGGCCCCCCAACCTGGTTTCTTTTAGAATCAATGACTTGAACAGCACCGTTGAGTTCTTGGGAACCATAAACACAACTTTAAATTAACTGAAAAGACTGCCTTTATAAAAAGAACAAAATGGCTCAATAGGGGACGTTTCTTTTGCAATTGAAGACATTCAATCAGCCACAGACTTTGATACTTTTGTTCTACCCTGAAATCAATGTGTCCCTCATCACCTCCTCCATAACAATCAGGTGTAGTTCTTCCTCCACAAGGGAGTTTAATGCATCATTTGTTCAGTGGAAAGAATCATTGGATTGCACTGTTTCAAAGAACTTAATGTCCTGAAAGTGGGTAAACAAGACCTCACATCTTGATCAGCACTACTTTAAAGCTTTACTTTTCAAGAAGGGCTCAGGTGTTTGTTTTTCTCTTGAGCAAGGCCTATATTAACTTCAGAGAAGTTTCTCTACTTAAAGGCCGTTTTGAATACCAAACAAATTTTCTTAGTTTACCTACAATACGTAGTTACACAGTTTATCTATTTATTGATGTTATATTTTGTTTATTCCAATCCTAAATGTTAAACGCACCTGCAAAAATGTCATTCATCATTTCTTTTCTACCCAAAGCTAACTCTGCATGGCCATATTCTACATCATTTAATCGTACCCAATACCTAAACATAACAACTACCTTACTAACTATCTATAATTTGTATAATAATTCAGTAATTTGGAGTTTATGGAGGCCAAAGTTGTAGTTAATAGTTAGTTAGTGAGAATTGGTCCCCAAACTAAAGTAGATACAATATATCTTTAAATAGTTTAAATATTAAATTATATTTAAATAATTTTATTAAAATAGTATTTATATAACAAAAAAGATATATTCTCTGAAATTCTTGAAGCCCTTTTTATTGTATGCAGTTGTGAGAATATGTACACAGTACATTCTTCTTATAAATATTTTATTTATTACAAAACATTTATTTAAATAAGTTAAATATTTTACTGTAAAAACAGACAAATATATATATACATATATATATATATATATATATGTATATATATATATACATACATATATATACACATATACATATACATGTATATATGTATATGTGTATATATGTATATATATATATGTATATGTATATATATATATGTATCTTTGTATATGTATATATATATACTTTGTATATGTATATATATATATATATATATTCTCTGCATTTGTTATCATTTTATTTTATGCAGTTTTGTGGAAGAATATTAAATTATTACTTTTTTCACTGGAAAAAAAGCAAAAAACCTAATAAAAAAAAAAAAACGGATTTAGAAAATGTTTTCTTTGTTCATTTATGCAATATATCAGAGTTGTATTTTTTTATTTGAATGGCTTATTTTCTAGTATTAAAACTTATGAAGTGCTAATTGCAGTGCCGATGACATGAATGCACTCACAATTGATTGAAAAATTACACCATATTCTGTGCATCATTTTGCATTGCATTGTTTCTTCACAGCAAATCTACAATGCACATCTTATGAAGAAGATAATGCTATAATTCTGCCCTGATTTTCATCATGGATAAACAGTTTCCCATGATTCAAAAGAGCTTCCAGCTTTTATCTCCCCTGCTGTACTTTGGCTTGGAAGCTTGAAATGTTTCCAAATAAATTTGGGAGAAATATTTCTAATCTGACCATACTTCAATGGTCAGAGACAGGAATAGAGATACAATTGGCAGTCGTCTCAATCTCTCATGCTGTTTGATAAAGCAAATATTATTTGAATAAGCAATAACACAGACAAGAGCTGTTTGGCACATACCTTGTCATTATGACGTGGTTGTTTGTGCTGTGATATTGACTAGGTAATTGCAGGAATCATGAAGTTTTTAGTGTCTCATAAATGCATTTAGCGTTGGCGTTGTCTGCTTTCCAGTGTGAGCTGTTGCTTTGTATTCTGGCCCATGCTTCAAACTCAGACGAGTCAAAAATGATAAGCCCACCTTGGCAATCAGAGAGCATAAAATGAGAGCTGTGGATTCTAGCAATCTTGGAAGGCATCAGGAATCAGTTTCCATGATGTGGATAGCATGGTGACATTCGTCTAACCTTGCTGCAGTCACAGAACGGTAGCCTAAATGATGATTGCTTTTCCTTGTCTCTTCACTTCCTCTGTTGCATTGCATGGGCACTTTCTTAGTTCCAGTGGAACTGCTCACAAATGCATATTACACTGTCTATATGACCCTGCACACATCCTCAGATTTTCAGGTCCTGATAACTGCAAATCCATAAGCCTGATGAAATATAAAACCCTCAACAGCATCTTGTTCTTGCAGTTACTTTCACTTGCATACAAAATACAGCAAGTTCAATCAAGAATTCACTAAAAAAGTTTTGTCAGGTAACCTAAACAATATGTTTTAAGCATAAATATCACTAATTGTTGTTAGATTTACACTGAAACAGGAAAGGTCTTTTTTATAATATTTTTATGCAGTTGTTGTGTAACTAAAAAGTAAATTTATCATGTTTTATCAATATTTATATATCAAATATATTTATTTATTTAAACAACATTTATTTAGATAATTTAGTTTAAATATGAAATTATATTTAAAACATTTTATAATAAAATAATATTTATAAAACAAAAAAAGAAAAAAGATATATTCTCTGAAGTCCTTGTATTATATGCAATTGTGAGTAAATAATACTTATAAATCTTATAAATGTTTAAATATTATGGATGCTGTATGTTTTAAGCATACATTTCACTAAATGTTGTTAGCTTTATGCTAAATAAAGTATTTGTGAATAAAAGTATTTATGGGGAAAAAATATTTGCATATGCATTTTTTATCTGATTCAGTTTTGTGTATTAGTTGTGTTTTATAACTAATTAAATATCTAATATTTTATTCACGCAAACAATATTTCAGTAGTTTAAATATTCAATGGTATTTAAAATATTTAAAATAAAATAATCTATATATAACAAAAAAGTCGACATTTACTTTTACTAATATCTTTTTACGAATACAAATAAAGATATTCTATGAAATCTCTGAAGTCTTTTTATGATACACAATTGTGAGTAAATAGTATCTCATAAATATTCAGATATTATGGATTTTATTTAAAAATATATTTTCTGGAAAAAAGGCAAAATCACCGATTTAGAAAATGTTCTTTTTTGTGCAGTATACCATTGTTGTATTTTTTACCTGATTGTCTTGAATTATCTTTTCCAACAGACATTGATGCCCCAACCAATCTGGCAACCAGGGAGGTGACGGAGAACTCTGCAACCGTGATGTGGGATGGTGTTCGTGCTGAGATTGATGGCTACATGCTGACTTACAGCTCTGCAGAGGGCACCAGCCGAGAAATTAAAGTGGCCGCAGACGCTACTTCTTACCAGCTGACCTCTCTGAAACCAGGAGTCCTGTACACAGTTTTCCTCTGGGCCTACAAGGGCTCTCGTTCCAGTAGGAAGAGCATTACCGAAGCAGAGACGGGTAAGCTGTTCACCTTCTGGGTGAGGATGTGGGGTTTTACCCTCACTGTTTTTATTTCCTCGTCTCAAGCGTTCCCTCAAGGGATCTTGCCACTATGCTTTTGATCTCTTGAGCTTCGCAGTGAATGGAAGAGTGGCATTCTCATATGTTCATTGTTTTCTTGTGCACATAAGCAGTCATTTCCGTACTTGATTTTAGTTCTTTTGACAGAGATTTTGTCTCTCCAACAAGGCTTTTGCATGCATTCCTTGCAAAAAACATCTACATTTGTGCATTTGGCAGATGCATGGTATGCATTTTGTGTTATCTGAGAATCAGACCATGACCATGGTGTTGCAAGCACCAGCAACCTACCAGTTGTCAACAGCATATTATGGAGCCATAATCTTCTAGTATTTTCCATTCTCCATAAGATGAATCATTATTAACAAATCTCTTTTAAGCTCTTTTAAACCACCAACCCTGTAATAAGAAGACTCCTTCATAGCAATTCAAGTTTAAGAAAAGGAGAGATGTATTTCTCCAGTGGGTGCTGCTGTAGACGGTAAAGCAGATGGTCTAAGTGCATTACCAGCTGACAGTCAGAGTCAGGAAACACGACCCAAACAGAAGCACTTGGATATATAACAAATGTACCCATGCATATTCTCTGTTGGGTCTCCATAACTATTTATCACTGTCCACATTACAGCGTCTAAAGAGCATTAGAAGAAATCTGTGCACTGTAGTGTGAGCCGCATTGTGTATTTCTGTTTACATTGTTACTGATGCAGCCTTTAACAAACTGCATGAATGATTGGAATATCTACCTTTGAGGCTTACTGGAACCAAGGAACTGAAAGTTTAGATTAGCCTTTAAACAAATGAATGTTTTTTGTAAGAAACCGAATCATGTTGCTTACAGTAGCTGGTGCCTAAACTTACAAATAATAGTGCTGCATAATATTTGCTACTGGATTAATTAGCCTCAGGCACGTTAATATGTTATGTAGTAATGCAGATTTTATGTTAATATTTCATATTAGGGAATTAGCATCTCTGCTGATTGCTCAATAATTCACCCATCACTCATGTTTGCTCTAATATCTGTGCAAATGTTAATCTGCACCGTTTTAGCAAAATGGTCATTTTACCATATTTGATCATGTTTTGTGTTTGTATTACCGATTCGTTCAATGTGTAAATCATTAGTTTAAATGGAAAGTGTCTATCATTTGAACTTCTGTCATCCCGGGTAACATATTTAGGTTATAAAAATGTTGTGGGAACATTATTTTTAAATGTTTCTAAAACATTGAAACGACCAGTTTCTTACAATGTTCTCCTAACTTTATTTTCAACCAAAACAAAACATTATCTGAACATTTATTTTTAGTATTCTAAGAATGCTCAAATGTCCAGTTTTCTTGTGATTAACGTGATTTAAAGGTTACAAAAATGTTTCTTACAAAATTCTACTAACTTAATTTTCAAGCAAAATAAAACGTTTTTCAAATGTTTATTTTTAATATTCTAAGAATGTTAAAATATCCAGTACAAATATCATCATAAGGACGTTCTAAGAATGTTGTTCTAAGAACATTTTCTTTCAACATTATGAGAATGTATATCAAATATTAATAATGTTATAAGAACTTTCCATAAACATTACTTAAAGAACTAACATTTATATAACTTTTAAAAAATGTTTGTGAAAGATGTCAGAACATTCCGTGTTACCATCTATTGATTTTGGTCAGGGTGGCCTTATGCAGACCCCTGCAATCATCATGAATATCAGGAACAAGATGAGTTCACATGTAAACAATGTGGATAGGAGGTTCCTGAAATTACAACAAAACAATAACAGCATAGAAATATTAGAAATACATATTGATTCAAATGCTGCTACATTTCATAACCAGCACTGATTGACCTGTTTTTCATTTTGCTCATGAATAAACACAGGCAATGACACAAAATCAGTGCTTTTTCTTGACAGTTTTGATACTTTCTATAGTTTTTAAAAATCCATACGTATTCATACAAGACATGGTATTTAAGAATACTGTTATACAGCATGTTGTGCTGTTTAGTCTCTGTTTCTGTGGTGTTGTGATGAATTGCAATATTATAACAGAACCTGCTGGCTGCATTAATCAAGCTGAACACTAATTTGAGAAAATTGCACTTTTCATAAGCGTAGAACATTTTCAAATTTACATTAATTAAAGTCATTAATTTTCTCTCAACTTTTTGAAGAAGCAAACAACATCAGATAAGATAAAATACTTTATTGATCCAGGAGGGAAATGAAGTCAAACTGTGATGGGAAATAATAGGATTTACTATCTGCATCCTGGATTTATAGCTAATTGTATCAGCATGAAAAGGATAAACTGTCTACCTTCATGGTTCAGTGATGCATTCCTTTACATGGACATGCATCTTCTTACATCTCCTCTGCTGCACTTGCTATACCTGCATGGCTGAAATGCAGCAATGTTGTGCATTAACCTGTTGTACAAATGGCTTTTTAGATATAGACGCTCCTATTAACCTCATGACCAGGGAGGTGACAGAGGACTCGGCGTTGGTGACATGGGACAAGGTGCAGGCTGACGTTGATGGCTACATGTTGAGCTACAGCTCTATAGATGGCTCCAGTCAGGAGGTTCGAGTAGGAGCTGACAGCACCTCCTACAGGTTCACTGCTCTGAAGCCTGGAGTTCTCTACACAGTCTATGTGTGGGCCATCAAGGGCCCTCGCTCTAGCAAAAAGAGCTCAACAGAAGCAGAAACAGGTTTTTGAATTGTCTTCCCAGTCGGCTCATGCAAACTAACACAAAGTTATCTGTTTTGAACAGTTTATCTGTTTACAGAAATAAGGCTTTATGGCATGAAGCCTTAGTTTTTTTTCTACAGATAAACTGCGCATGGCTTTAATGTAGAAATGTGCATTAAAAGTGAAGCGTGTCATTTTTTTATGTTAAAATACTTTCTCATATACCATGGTTGTCCACCATTGATTGATTGGTCTTTGTTCTTCCTGTCATTCCAGTTAAATGTCAATGTAGTTTATGTGCAACAAACTTATTCTGTAAAACAGGCTGCATCGTTTCCATTTGCTTTGTTAAATATAGAGTTTGACTCAAGATGTCTTTAAAGGAGCTACCAAAGATGAACATAACCAATGTTTAGATTGATATCTAAAGGTTTTTTCTTCTCGCTAACATTCGGATATTAAAATTGAATAAAACGGCAGCAATAAAACTAACTAGGTAGGTTAGCTGATTACCTTACAAGTCCATATCGCTGTCAGTTTATACTGTTATTAACGCTTTCTCCAACAAGCGGGTGAGATTTGTTTATGGGATGGTCAGCATAAAGCCCATTCAAATTCTAAGACCACCAGTTTGGCCAACAAGGAAAGTAAGGCTGTCACTAACGATTACTTTGGTAATCGAGTAATCGGACGAATATTCTGACGATAAATCGAGTAATCAGATTTTTTTGTAGTAATAAAATAGACCTAAATGAACAATGGCCTTAAAAATTACTTAAAATACATATATAATAGCAATGAGGCAGTAACAATTAGTTCAAAATAAAGTATCAAAAGCAAGTAATCATATGGTTTTATTGAACAAAACTGTTAAAATACATTATGTATTATAAACAATAGAGCTAATGTACATTACGCATTATAACAAATGACTGCATAGGGCGCCAACGGCCTGATGATTGTTTTTACACTTTACTAGTAGTGGGATAGTAATGCTGGTAAAATACAATCAAGTATTTTTTTTTAATCGAGTACTAATTAAATCAAGGAATCGTGACTGCCCTAAAGGAAAGTTTTTGGGAAACCTGCTTAAAAACAGTAATTATTTTTGCTATTCTCTTTAGTGCCACTAGTGGTAAAGGAATGACATGTTTCACCTTTAATCAAATATGTCAACTGGTAATTTAGAAACACATACTCCTACTAACCTCTTGACCAAAGAAGTGAGAGACATCAATGGTTATGGTTGTGTTGTTGGCTCTGGGCATATGAGAAGAAATCAACAGCGCCCCCTACAGGTTCACTAGCTTAAGTCCTATAGTCGTTGGCAGTTGAAAACATGTCTAGAATAGCTTTCTTTTCTTCTTAAGTACCTCACACAACAAAACCTATTCATGTCTCATTTCTACCACTTCACTGGTCGACTCTTTATCTTGTGTTAAACCTTAGAAAATGAAAAAATAAAAATAAATACTGAAGCAGACCAACTGACGTACTTCCTTGAAGAATTAACACTGTTGTACAAATTGCTTTCTAGATATAGACGCTCCTACTAATCTCTTAACCCGAGAGGTGACAGAGGACTCGGCGTTGGTGACGTGGGACAAGGTGCAGGCTGACGTTGATGGCTACATGCTGAGCTACAGCTCTATAGATGGCTCCGCTCAGGAGGTTCGAGTAGGAGCTGACAGCACCTCCTACAGGTTCACTGCTCTGAAGCCTGGTGTTCTCTACACAGTCTACATCTGGGCTGTGAAAGGCCCTCGCTCAAGCAGAAAAGCCACAACTGAGGCTGAAACAGGTTATCTGATTCAAGCAGGCTGCGTGGCTCTGCGCCCGTGCTTTCTTCTTCTGCATAAAAATGTCAAATGGAGCATGTCGAAGGTCTTTGCTAAGGTCTTGTCTCAGCAATAGTGAGAAGTGAATTAATTCTGAACATAAAGCTTAAATAGGAAGAATCCATCAGTTTTCGACAGTAACTGGAATGCTAACGAGGATAAGGAGAGACATTATAAGGAGAGACATTTCTCATCTATTAAGAGCTCATTAAGAATGAGTTATGTACTCATGATCTTTTCCAGACACACAGTTCAGCCACATATGATGTTGACCTCATTTAACCGAGTGCTATTTGTTGATCCGCAGAGATTGATGCGCCAAAGAATCTCAAAGCCATTGATGTCCAGACTCAAACCTCCACTATAACATGGAAAGCTCCTCAGGCTAATATTGATGGCTACATCCTGACCTACAGGGCTGAGGATGGCAGCATGCAGGTCTGCTCTACATGCTAACAGCTTTTGAAACCTGTTCAATTCAATACTGTGTCCGTTTACTGGTAACACTTTACAAGGTGTTATATGTTAAGATTAGATCATGCAATAGCTAACATGAAAGGATAAACAATACTTTTACAGCATTTATTAATATTACTTAATACAGTTTAACATTTCAATTTTTATAAATTAACATTAATGTATTATGAACAAACTTGAACAAAATTGTAAAAAATATAATTTTATTCATACATGATTTTTTAAAATGTAGTCTCTTATACTCACTAAGGCTACATTTAATAAAAAAATACAGTAAGAACAGTAATGCTGAAATATTATTACAATTTAGAATAACTGTTTCTATTTTAATACATTTTAAAATTGTATTTATTCCTCTGATGGCAAAGCTGATTTTTTTTTAACAGCCATTACTTCAATCTTCAGTGTCATACGATCCTAGAGAAATCATTCTAATATGCTAATTTGGTGCTCAAGAAAAAGTTTCTTATTCTTATCAAAGTTAAAATATTTTTGTGGAAAACATGATATGTGATGATAAATATTTCAGGATTATTTGATGAAAAGAAAGTTCAAAAGAACAGCATTTATTTGAAACTGATTTTTTTGTAACATTATAAATGCCTGTTTTGTCACTTTTAATCAATTTAATGTATCCTTGCTGAATAAATGAATACATTTATATATATATATATAAAAAAAAACTTAATAAAAAAACTTAATCTCAAACTTTTGAACTTTTGTAAATGTATTTTATTTTAGTAAACACAAATTAAAAATGCTTTAAAAATTATTGTTCATTGTTAGATATGGCATTTATACAGTGAATGTATTTTATTTGAATAAAAAAAAAGAATGCCGTAATGCATGCAAAAAAATGCTGCAAAATGATAATATGCTGTAATATGATACCCAATGCATTAGCTAATGAACATTATCATACAGTTTTCCCTGTTTAATTTGCATCTGTCATATTTGTTACTATCTGACAGACACTTGTCAATTTGTCCCAACTGAGTTTTTCTTTGTTTCACTGATTTTCTTTTTATTTTTTTAGACTGTGGAAAAAATGTTGACTGCGCGGGAGAATAGATTTGCTCTTTCTGACCTTGCAGTGGGGAAAAAGTACATTGTCACCCTTATTGCCTACAGGGGCACGAAGAGGAGTAGGGTAGTGGAGACAAGCTTTAGCACAGGTAATATATTCAATACTATATTCCTTCATTTACACATTTATGAGACACCTAGTGTATAAACACATCTCCAAGCCTTATGTTCCCCAAATATTAAATATATAGTCATATATAGCCAAGTTAATAGAAATAAAAACCCCTCATACATTTATTGCACTTCCATTATATTTTAGTGAGCCAGGCCTACCCGTTCCCAATGGACTGCACTCAGATTATGAGGAATGGAAACATGGAGAGTGGCGTCTACACAATTTACGTCAACAACAACCGTAGCAGAAACATGCAGGTGTATTGTGACATGACAACTGATGCCGGCGGCTGGATTGTGAGTATGCCTTTATTATTACTATTATTTCTTGCGGATTATTGAATACTGAGATGACTTCATAAAATGCAAGGTTTAATTTATTAAATATTCTTCCTGTTTTGATTTTATTAATTCATTTTGTATCTACAACACACAGCACGAGTGTTGTATCTAACAACTTATCCTATATATCAATCACAGGTGTTCCAGAGACGAAACTCCGGCAAATTAGATTTCATGAGGCGATGGAGAGAGTATATGAAAGGCTTTGGAGAACTGACAGATGAATTTTGGCTCGGTATATCTAATAATGATTTCATATTATACGCTTATTGAAACCTTTCACTTAACCATGTCTTTGCTTCATACCGAACTAGATATTGATTTTAAGCTTTTGTTGTTGTTGTTGACCAGGCTTGGAGAAGATCCATGAACTGACTAATACTCCTACACAATATGAAGTGCGTTTCGATCTGGGCTTTGGATCAGAGCGGACATATGCCGTCTACGATAACTTCAAAGTAGCACCATCCAAACAGAAGTTTAAACTTACCATTGGCAACTACAAGGGAAATGCTGGTGAGTTGAATTATGTAACCCGGTTACACCAGCTAAGTTATATGAAGCAAAGTCATGTTATTAATAACACATTGTGCACAGGTGATGCCATGACCTACCACCAGGGAGGGTCTTTCTCCACGGTGGATTCAGACAATGACATTGCGCTTGGTAACTGTGCTCTGATTCACCAAGGTGCCTGGTGGTACAAGAACTGCCACCTGGCCAATCTGAACGGTAGATTTGGGGACAGCAGACACAGTATGGTGAGTTAAGAGGATTTTGTTATGAAGCAGAGTGAAGTTTTGAAAATTATTTGCCATAGATTCTGCAGTATTGAGATGTAATAACCAGCAGAGGGAGCTCTCAAATTACAACACTGAAGGGAGGATTGAAAGCCAAACCACTTGAAAGAAATAGCCCAATAATTCAAAAGAAAAGCAGTGTCCTGGATCTATCAGATCTCATAAGTTCACAAATAAGACGATACTTTCAAGTTGGTTGGAGATGTATGTTCTCATTAGAGCCTTTATTTCTGTGAGGCTAACAGGTATACTGAATGTTTTTCACAGAGGAAGGAAAACAACATTTTAGGCCACAAAGTATAGGAAATGTTTTTTTTATTATTATTATTTATTTTTTCTAAACATCAGACTGAACTTAGGTGTTAGGGGCTACCAACTTTAAAAATTAATTTACTTACTTTTTATTTTTTAATTTGTCCATGCTTTATTTCAGTGTAAACTTTGGCATTTTAGTTTGATTTTTAAAAATATATATAATTACAAATGACCCAAACATGCACTACTATTCAGCAAGATGTAAATCGATACTTTTATACTGTACTATAAATACTTTGATTCAGCAAGGATGCATTAAATTGTTCAAAACTGACAGTAAATACATTTGTAATGCTACTAAAGATTTATATTTTAAACAAATGTTGTTCTTTTAAACTTTCTATTCATCAAAGAATCCTGAAAAAAAGTAGCATGGTTTCCACGCTGTTTTCATTGATTATAATAAGAAATGTTTCTTAACCATCAAAACATCATATTAGAATGATTTCTAAAAGGTATTGTGACACTGAACACTGGAGTATTGACTGCTGAAACAGGAATGAATTATATTTTAAAATACTAAATAGAGAACAGTTATTTTAATTACATATATGCAGCCTTGGTGAGCATAAGAGACTTCTATTCTTTTCTAAAACTTTTGAACATTTTGAAGCATTTCTGAAAAACTGTCAAACATGGGCAGAATAATTACCACTCAGTATAAAATCTTTTTTTATTATTAATCAGAGAGGCTGCCCAATGATAGAGTACCTGAATGTTAATAAAATAATCTTAATACTTTTCTGATTGTGTCTTTCAGGGAGTAAACTGGGAGCCATGGAAGGGGCACCTCCAGTCTCTTGACTTTGCAGAAATTAAGATCCGGCCAGTGGGAGCAGCAGGCAGACAGAAGAGGTCATTGAAAAGGAGAGTAGCTGTGTATTAATAATCACTTGACAAAAACTACAAAATGTTATATTAAAATCCAAAACATATGGGAATTGGGTCAAACCAGGTTGGAATAGTTCTTCATATCAGGAAAACCACTCTATGCTGTAGATTGTATGCTGTGTAACTGAATTTTGTATCATTTTAAAAAAGGCAGATTTTGAATAGAATATGCTATACTTTTTTTGATTTAGTATATATACACACTGTATATGAAAGAAATCCAAACCAAAATTTGTAGAATGTCTGACATCACAGTGCCATTCCTAACCCAAAGGGTGTTTTTCATACATTTAAGTGAATGTATATTGCATTATAATCTTCACAGAACCTCTTTTTTATTTTATTACAGTGTTATGCACCAAAGGACTTTGTACTGTATGATAAAGTTTTGAATGGATATTCCGGATTTTTCCCCATCATAAAAGCTGACAATTATGATTTCATTCAAATGTCATGTATAAAAAGACGTTTTATAATAGATATTAAGCTATAATGTCTTCCATCTGGTTGTGTACTGTAGTTGTACTATAATTCCTGACACAGACACCAAATCAAGTGTCACATATTTTCACAGAAATAAAGTTTGTTGAAATAAAAAAGCGGTTGGAATATTTCACTCACACATTTGAGGATCAGAGTTGACTGGCTCTACAGCCAAAAATGATGGGAAATGAGGAAAATTGCACTGCATACTGCAGCATTTCAACGTCATTGTCACTACAGTGGGCCGGTTGCTCGAAATTCTTCACATCACCCCCTCAAAGCAACCGGAAATGTAAGTTTAGATCATACCGGGAAAATAACTGTTCTTATAGAGGAACTGACATCAGAAGGAGACATATCAGCCTCAGCAGGAGCTGGACTGTATTGGCTCATCTTCAGGTCTCCAGACATCTGCCAAACTGGCATATCTACTGGGCAAATAGCAGGCTAAAGAAATGTTGTTTTTATATATTTATTTTCTTTCTATAGGCATGTTTTGTTCAAAATCCCCATGGATTCTGGTACCGAAATGTACCATAAAGAGTCCCGAACCCCTATTGCGCTGCTCAACAAAAGTGGCATGTGTTCAGCCTGCAGCTTAGCGTGCTTCATTTTTCTCTCATCAGACCATGGCTGAATCACTGTTTTGAATGGCGTTTGTTATATTTCCTCTCCCCGCCTTCTCCTCCTGCATTAGTGTGAGCTGGAGCAAGAGACAAAACAAGGTCTGTTTGGGTGGAGGGATCTGGACTGTGGGTGTGTGTAACTAGGGGAGAATTTCCCTTTCAGCCCTCTGCCCTGCCTCCTGACACTCACGACTGTTATGTGATGGAAAGCTGCAGCAATAGGGTGTATTCATGGCTGAAAAATGTTTATTTTTTCTCATATAAACATGCAGACGATGTATCACACTTTGCTTTTACCATATTCTAGGTCTATCGATTAAATTTGAATGAACCATCTGAAGTGTAGGTGTATGAAACCTTCAACAGCATATGTGTGTGTGTGTGTGTATATATATATATATATATATATATGTGTGTGTGTGTGTATGAATATATATATATATTCAAATGCATATCCGTATGTATATATATATACACACACACACACACACACACACACACACATACACACATTGGGGAGTAACTCAGCATTGCGGAATTTAATTACAAAATAAATGTAACTGTATTCTGTAGATTACAAATGGGGTTACATTTGAATATTTCTTGTATTAATATTTACTATTTCTTGTTATGATTTTAAAACTGTAATTAACCTCAGAACAATCATGAAAGTGAAAAGAGGTGCTAAGTCTGATTTTGTGGTGGCTATGCTTGTAATTATTATAATCTTAATTCAAGTGATGAAGGATTTTGAAAGTCAGGTTTTGAACAGTAATCATTAGTGTTGAGTACTACTATAAGGTTAACCCTGCCTGCATGCTTTAAATGTTTGAAAATGATTAACAGTTGAAAACATTCATTAGAAATTTTGAAAAGTAATCAAACAGTAATCCAATGTAATCAGTTACATTACTTTAATAAAGTAAATGAAATAGTTACTTATTACATTTTTAAATAGGGTAACTTGCAATCTGTAACCTGGTGGCCAAAATTGTTAGAACACGGCATATTTAAGAGTTTTTTTTCTTTGGTAAATTGGCCATTACAATACCCATAATCTTTTTGAAACTTTTACCTATAAAATTGCCAGAACTACCTGCGACAGAAGGAATCTGCTGGAAAGGACCCCTCAAAGTCCGGACCTCAACCCCATCTAGCAAATTCGGGGCGAGTTGGAAAATAAACTTGACAGATCTATTGTACATTCAAAGCAAAGCCTTTGGCTTGAGTTGCAGAAGGCATGGGATAACAATAGTGTTGAAGTTCTCAGGAAATATATTGACACTAGTTGAAAGAAGTTTCTTATGTTCACCAAGGCTGTATTTACTGTATTTATACTGTATTAAATACACTGTATTTACTGAAATTGTGTGTGTGTGTAATGGTTTCATAGTTGTTTAACATGATTAAACTTAAATTATTGTGTTAGCTTATTACATTTAAATAAAATGATGTTGACTTTGACAGGTCTAAAAGTACAAAATACAGCATACAATAAATATAAAAAATAATTTTATTTAATTTTGCAATTCAAAAACAAAAACAAAAAGGCAAGTATGAAAAAATCAACATGCATCAACCTGCATCGCAACAGAGTAAGAAAATGCTGCTTTAGCATATTCATACAAACTGACACTCATTTTCATGCAGAACTGGGCTGATCAAAGCTTTGCTATCACATATGTTGAACGAGAGTGCAGGAAACAGAACTTGACAGCTTCGTTGTTCAAACAAATGAAACGTTCTCCTTTGATCCAGCTGTACCAGAAACCAAAATCAATGAAGGACAAGTATGATCCAACCTCACTGATTACTTAATGAATAATTCAGTGGTTGTCCTACCCGAAATGCATGGTAGTGAAACACAGCAGTTAAGTGAAAAAAAGAACACGATGAATGTTAATGCATGACTTTCTGACATGCCTTCACATTAGAATGTGTTGAAGTACCACATAAACATCTAATTATGGCACTGCAAACATCTCAGCATCTGAAAAGTGCAAGACGATCAAAGTTTGTTTATCAGCAAGCTCAATTACACACAAATGTGATGATAATGGTGTATCTATCAGTCTGAGTTTTGAGCTCAGTATAATATATTTTTTTCACTGCATTGTGAATGAAGGTGTTTAGGAGGAAATTATGAGACCAGTGTCATGGTGTTGTTGAACTGCTCTCTAGTAAATCCATACATATGTGTCACAGATCCAACACAGACCCCCCCACACACACAGATTTAAACAATGGTTTCTCAGGCAAAATAATGGTTTTCTCAGGCGAATCATCACAGAAAGAAAGGCAGGTTATATTTATAGAGAAATTGTTTTGTGCGGAAACTATCAATTTCTGAAGCCATTTAAAGCAACTCATTTAAAATGCATCGCATCCTTCAAGTGAAGGACAAGTGGTTGCAACCCACTAAGTGCGTCGCTAGAAGTTTTTGACATATGTATATTCCAGCATCTTTGGAAAATGATTTTATTCAAGATTTGGTTTAAGTGCAGCTTTTAGAAGCATTTGAAATTGTCGTAAGCTCTTTGGAAATCTGACATATTTCTGACATTTGATCCTTTTAGAAATGTTAAACAAGCAATATCACACAAGTGCTGTTGTTCCGAATATTGCAGGAAATCACATGGTTGCGCGTGATATATATTTTATACAGCAGTTCAAAAAATAAGAATTTCTTGTTGAGTAACTTACATTTTAGACACAATATTGTATTTCACTCCACCAACTAACAAATTCCAAAAGTAGCCAAAACAGAATCAACTGGTGCATCTCTTAACAGTGGTATGTTTCATTCCAGAATGAATTTAGAATGAATTGGTTATGTAAATGATTCAATGACTCACTTATATAGATGGTAACTATAGTTTCGTTCCTGAATGAATCTTTGTATTTGAACAAATCAGTTGAATGAATAAGTCAAAGATACACTCATAAAGACAGTTGTTGCACACATTCAGAAAAACGGAGTACTAATAACACTGATACAGTTACACTGTTTGTTAGGCCGCATTTACAAGACTACATAGTTCAAGTGACCCAATTCTGATTTTTTTCCTCCCATGTAGCACAGATCAGATATGATCCACAAACATGGAAACATGGAAAAAGCACAGAGATTCAGAGCAGTTTCAGGTCTCATTCATATGTGGAAATAAATCTGTTATAAATCAGATACGCAAGTGAATAGATCAGATATTCCTGTCAATGTGAGTCGTATGCAATTGAAAAAGCAACGGTGATGAATGACATCAGCTCAGGTGGACACCAACTGTGATCACATGACTCTTTTCAATGGCAAAATTGTGGAAGAAGGCTCAATCCAGTGGAGTCGTGCTGAAAATTCCAAAATTACAGTTTTCAAAAACTTGTCTTATCATTTCATCTGCCTCCATTGCAAATCATGCCATCTTTACTCCCTTTTCCGCCTAAGTTTTTCCAGGTCAGTACGTCTACCTTGGGCTGTTTTGCCAAGTGTATAGTGTAAATGCAGACATCAGATATGGGTCATCAAAAAAATGGATATTGGGCATAAAAACCTGCAGTGTAAATGCAGCGTTAGTGGCCGTTTAGACAGAATGCTTTTTGCGGTGTAAAAATGTTTAAAGATATGCATTTTTTTTTCTAACATTGGTTATTGGAAAGCCTTTCAGGACAACACACACCATACAGCATTTTCTTGCACATTCATTCACTTCTTAACTTTACTTCTATACAAAAATTATTTTTAAATTCTCTTTTGAATTTTTTACATTCAGGCACATTTTAGTAAACACTGCTGTAACACTTTTGTACCTTTACATGTACCATGAAGATAAATAAATATAATATTGTTCACACCATAGTCAGTGCAAGTCTTTCATTACTTATAGGATCTGTTTTGACGGAGATCCACAAGTCTTCATTATTCTGGCTGCCGTTTTTCTTTTTCTTCTTTTCGGTTTTCGTATTTGTGACCGAGGTCTCCCCTTTACGACAACAACACCGGCATCCATCGGCATTACGACAGCAGCAACAATGACAGCACACCAGCAGAGATGTGAAGAGGACAACCAGCGGTAGAGTCAGAAGCACTACCAGGCACACCGTGTTGTAGGCGCTCTGGTCGTGCTTGGATGAAGCGAGGTTCCATATAGCATTGAAAAACTGCAGGATTTCCTCCTTCATGGTTCAGCGAGAGTTCTTCAAAATCCCTTTGGAGTTCCTATAGAGATCAAATCCAATGTGATCTGAGATGTAAAGCCACCGTAGATCCGATTAAACCACTAATTAGCATGGGATTTCTATCTAGAGATCAAGAAATTGTCCATTTGATCCAGATTCCAACACCTGCTAAATGTTCTTATGTCATAGCAAGTCCCATCCTGAGGAAATATCACACAAGCCAATTGTAATAAATGGTGGATGGACAATTTCAAAATCCTCGATGCACAGTTATTTCTTTAATCCCAAACTACACCGTTTATCTCATAAAACGCCTTGCCTTTGGGGTCTAAGAACAAAGCATTGCTTATGAGATGTTTCTCTTTGACTTTTCACGATTCATATCTTGTGGCTGTGAGAATTGGAGAGATCGTGGGTTGTGTTTATACTGGGTGGATTCCTCTCAGCATCGGTCCCTCTGGAGACTCCAACTCTATTTTAGTCTCTTTTGCATTGACTCTCACAGATGTGATGGAATGAGGGCATTTCTGGAGAGAGAGAAAGATGGAGAGTGAGAAAAATAAAGAAATATCAAGAAAAAGAGAAAGAGAGAGAGAACAGAAGTTAAGTCAGCTGTGGATCCTCAAGTGACTCCATGTCTCTCATGTATTCTGACTCTCATCAATGTTGCAGGCCAGAGTCATGAGTGCACAGCTACTAGTGGGTCATGATATATATTTTTATGTGCTTTTTAGTTATTTACTTATTTTACTTAGTATTAATATTTTTTGTCAAATATGAATTACGCAAATAAACATAATAATAAAAAATAAAATAAAATATAAATATAAAAATAAACATATTTAAATTTAAAAAAATCATTATTTGAATATTATAGATGGTAAAATCAGACTTTGGATAGTTAATGATTTCAGTGATGCTATTATGTTCACTTGTTTTGTTTTATTGTTTCAATGTAATCCAGTAAAATGGACAAATATATTATTAAAACAATGAAAGATAATACATTATTTCAAAGGATGAGGAACTAATGAATATACTCAACTAGAAACACTCTGACGTCAATTCATATACCACAACGATGGTGACAAAAAGATATGCTCAGCAAAACCACCATATGACAGATAACTGACAGTTAGAACAAATACCACAGCAACATAATGCTATCAATGTAATAATGAAGCAAATTTGTACTGTCAGTTGAACTGAAGATTAATGATTACATGTAAACTTAGTTTAAGTTGCTACTCGTCCCAAGGTTTGTTTCTCTGTTTCTGCCACGGGATCAACATCCCATGGTAACTAGGAATTACACAAGCTTCAGTCTGGATCCAACCCTTAAATGATCAGAGATGACCAAACACCTGAGAAGAGATGATGCCGACCGCTCAGAGGACCTCAGAGGATGCCAACCTGATCCCCCAACAACATGCAGAATTAACAAATTTTGCCATAAGTTAATATATTAAGTTTCTACAATGTCTAAATATATTGTAGAAACTTAATTTCCTGTAAAGCTGCTTTGCAACGATTGTATCGTAAAAAGCGCTATACAAATAAACTTGAATTGAATTGAATTTAGACCACAATGTAGGTCATTCACATTGGTGGATTTTATGTCTCCATTAAACAATACTGCATGTTTTACCTAAAATATTAATTCACTTTCATGCCACATTATTTTTCATACATAGATACACCACATCAACACAAATTCATAATGATTAGTAACTATAGTAAAAACAAGAAAATTTTTGAAGCACTTGGCAAATTTTCAACTTCACTTTAAAATAAAGAATACATATATTTTTAAATGAGCAATTTTGAGTATTAGCATATACATTTACTCTTTGACATAAAAATTAAATTTATGTTGATACACCCCCCCCCCCCCCCACCCTGTTACTGTTACTCGCCATTTAAAATCTTAACCATATGCTATAAATTACGTGGCTTCTTAGAAGTGACATCATTTCTTTGGAAGGAAAGAACAAAGTATTAGGCAAACTTTTTTTCATTACTCAAACATTTTTCTTTTTATACTTTTTCAGAAGACTTACTGTATAGCCTAAAAAATAAAATGTCCACCCTGTTGTGTCAGCATTTACAGGATAAATTAATAGATTGTATACCTCTATTAAAATTATTTCTAAATCATCTCTTAGAATGTTGTTGTTTTCATAGCTAGTAATGTGCTTCATTAGCTTAAACGTCCACCCTGTTACGCATTGCACTGAAAAAATGTCATGTAACAGGGTGGACAAATTTCCAAGACCAAATGTGAAATAATTGATCATGATTATTATGTTCTACTAGGCTGAGCTTGACCAGTGTTTTTCTGAAAGACAGACATTTTCTCCCTCAGGCTAAAAAATAATAACATTTTTACATTTATTTTCTCTCAAAAATCCTGCTCAAAATCCACCAAACTGTAGGAATGATCCTGGTGTGGATTCATGAAGTTTGCTTACTCACTGATGCTTTTTTTTTACCCTGAATTGATTTGTTTATCTTTTGTTTCTTTTTATCAAATACTACAGACATCCATATAACGCACATTTTCAGATTCAAATTCAACAAATTTACTTTAACTATAGAAATAATATTTAAGGCAAGACACCACTGGTGAATCAGATAAGAAAACTAACCTCTAGGTAACATCATACTTCCTCAGCTGGTTAATCACAGTACATAAAGTTGTTTTGTACTACAAGATTTCTAGCAAGAGGAAAAAATAAAACTAATTTCGAGAAACCTGTATCGTATTGTATGCAGATTGAAATCTAAAGATAAAGTGTGATAAAATAAAGACTTAAATATATATTTTGGATGTTTTCTTTGCACTAGTCTGATAAGAGTTTATGGAAGTTATGGGATTGCATATTATCATATTTCCCCCATTACTAAACAAAAAAATCCTCTGTTTCCCAAATGTGTTGCACAAACTTTCTGAAGCCTCAGCATCTGTTTTGGCTGTGCACAGTTCATGCGGGCAATGTGTTCGCCCTGCTTCCTGTAGACAGTTTCACAACAGGAAATCTGTTAGTGCAGCATTATTTTTTAGATGTGATAAACACCTATG